>CM038147.1:479215715-479593215 GCA_021437245.1 Aegilops speltoides
CCCACGGGTATTGGTACCCGCGGGTACCGTACCCGCATGGGTAGGGTATGGGCACACTTTTATACCCACGGGTAGTACCCATATCCCACCCATTAAGTCATGGGTAGGGTACAGGTATAGTCTTGTACCCACGGGTATACCCATACCCTGCCCGTTGGTGAACTAATGTTAAGTTGTCCTCAATTAGTCATTAATTTGTCATGTGACTCATCTACTCCTATTGACTTAAGAGTATGTTGTGATTTCTAAATTTTGATATTGGTCAATTACTCATCTACCTGTTATTGAGCTGACATAATTGATTTTTTGTCAATTGTGCTATCAATGAGCGTAAAATTGTGAACAACTTGTGTACTATTTGTTCTACCTGCTGGGTACCCAATGGGTACGGGTACCCGTCGGGTATGGGTATGGGTAAAGTTTCATGCCCATGGGTACGGGTATGGGTAAAATTTTGTGCCCACTAACTATACGGGTATAGGTATGGTATTGCTCTACCCTGCCCATACCCTACCCATTGCCATCCTTACTAAACGCCCATTGCCACCACAAGAACTAGCCGTAGCCGCACCACTATAGCCGCTCCCATACAAGAGCAAGACTGATCTTATCGATGATAGCCAAAAAGTCTTCGTGCATGTGCCCTAAGAACCAGCACCCCGAAGCCTCAGTCATTGCCGTTGAACCCTTTTAATTGATCTGAAGAACCTGGTACCAAATCTTGTCCCGTTGGTGAGTGATATTTTTACACTCATTTCGCCTTTGTTTAAACCGAGATATTTCATTTATAAAGAGATGTTCGCTTCGATATTGCTACTAATGACTAATGAATGCAAATGATTCCACAAATCCTCTATTTGATGTGTTTTCATAGAAAATGGGCTAAAAAGGGAAGAAATCACGTGTGGGAACAGAATGGAAGGAAAATGGAGGAAAAACAATCGACAGGAAGCGTCTGCGTGAAGATAGAGCAAAAGACGGTGTTCCACCCGTTTGGCATGGATTTCGAGGCAGATCATCCACTGTACAACTTTTATTGAAGGGACCCCATCGTAATGACAACAAAATGACGAGCACGGAAGCCAGAACCTCTTCTTCATCATCTTCATCTACAAACCCTAGCCGCCGCCATTTTCATCTACATAGCCATCTCCATCACCATAGTGCTCTTGCATCTAGTTCATACTTGTAATCGTGCATCGCACAAGGCATCCATTGTAAGCCATATTGCCATCAATCAAACTCAAGATGTGTTCTTCAATGTTTTCTTCTCGCGATCTAATCTCCATGTGTGAGTGGTTCGGTAAAGTATGGGTTGAGGCATGAGCCTTACAACCCAAGGTATTTGTTGAGGGGATCACTGAAAGACTTTGACATAATTAACATCCCGTATGTGTGAAATAAAATTGTTCCGTGAAGATATCTCTTGTCTTGTCTGCAATCTTTATCCCTATAGATACCCAGGATCATGGAGATCAAGCACCGTGAGGCTAGGAGCAAGGAGACTGTGAAATTCTATACCAAACACCTGTGACAGTAAGGTTCAGTAGGGTAACATGAATCATATCCTTGGGATAAATGATGTGTAGTCATTAAACGGCCAAAGCTCTTGTCTTATTTCATTATCTTAATTATCGAGGTAACCCCGCGCGATGGATAGGGCCTGCGGTAGGTGTCGAAGAAACACACCGCGACTGATAGGGCCTGTAGTAGGACAACTTATTCTTGATGCGGACTCGTGTCAGTCAAAATGTTATTTGAACACATCCTCCACATTGATCCATAGCAAGCACATCTGTATGGGTGACTTCTAGCACGCAAATTAATATCCTATTTGATCCCAGCGCAAACACAAGGTTATGAGCATTAAGACATCATACCCATACCTCTTTTTATTGTAAAGTGTTTGGATCACTATTTTCTTGCTGATCCGGTCCAAACCTGGATTTGACACTTTGACAAAAGCTTGCTAGAGACCATCGCTTTAAGGGAATCTTTCTCTCATGGGTTCAATAACCCAGGGTTACCTCTGGGGAAATAGATCTGAGATACTCTTTTTTGTTCCAATATCGGATCAATAAAAGGAGGTATCACCAGTACACACGACGAGAAAGTTTAACCTCGCCACTCTGAGGAACTGACAGGAATCTACGCCGGAGTTGCGTCTAATACGTCCCGGCGGACAAACTTGAGGAGAATCGAAGCCCAGAAGACTAGCTTGAAGAAGAAATATGTAGTCATCGATCCATCGTACAAATATTTCAATTGGCGAACTAACACTAGATTTGTCACAAAGATTAACATAAGGGTAGTTATCTGTTTACAGGTGATTTAACCTAACACAAATGGGATATATGATTGAATGTAATACAAACGTAGTACTTCCTTTCTGACTTGTTGAGTATTCTCGTATTTCTGAACAAAATTTGACCATAAATTTAATTAATAAAATATAAATATGTCGGGTTGAAATTATACCTTTAGAAAACTCTTTCGAATGATGGAGGAACTTTTGAGATACCTAGTGAAGAAATCACTTGTTCTCGGTTAGTTGGGGCTGCAGGAAACGATTGCGGTGGCGGCCTGGTGGCTTGGTGGGAGCGTCGTGAGGAGGTTAAAGGAGAAAGAATTGAACCGGCACCAAGTACAGCCTTTGCCATTCAGGCAATCTCTTTGAATCACGCTATCCGAGCGCCGGAACATACTGCAACTGAACGTTGGCTGAGACCAGCACCAGAAACATATAAACTGAACACATATGCATATTTCTTCGAGGATGGCAGTGGTATCGCAGCAGCGATTCTACGTAATTCCAGGGGACAAGCTGTAGCAGGGGTTTTAGAACTACTCTCTTCGTTCCTAAATATTTGTTTTTCTAGAGATTTCAACAAGTGACTACATATGGAGCAAAATGAGTGAATCTACACTCTAAAATATGCCTATATACATCCGTATGTCGTAGTCCTTTTGAAATCTCTAAAAGGACAAATATTTAAGAATGGAGGGAGTAATCGACAACGCAATTAGTGTGCAAGCGGCGAAAGCAATTGCACCGAGGAGTGGACTAAAACCGGTGGACAGACTGGGCTGTTGTAATGTACACGTAGAGTCTAATTGCCTTGAATTAGTGCAAGCATGCAATGGAGATACTGAAATCTGGAGCCCTCACTCGGCAATACTAGCCGATGGCTTTCTGTTAGCGAGAGCTAGCCTCGAGATGTTGGATGGTCTCGTTTTTACTTATTTACTTTCAGCAGTAGTATTAGAGTTCTGATGAGGGGCAGTAAAAAAAAAGAGCCATGAGATGCCAGCTACACTATGTACGCAAAGCATGCACACTTACCCGACTCTTCTCACCTAATTGGATGCCAGAATACCAGACGCCGAAGAAATCTAGGGATTTAAACGAAGTGTGAACACTACTAGTAGGATCTAAAAAGAAAAGAAAACGCCTTGAGATGCCAGGTACACTATGTACGCAAAGCATGCACACTTACCCGACACTCTCATCCAATGCTCTCATCTAATTGGATGCCAGATTCCCTTTTTCCATGTACTAAATCGTCGTGCTCCACTAGCTTCCTCTATCTATCCTGCCCTCACATCGATCGTCGTTTCCCGTTCTCCCCTTGTCCTCTTTGCTAGCTAGAGCACGCGTGCAGCTAGCTAGATCTGATTCTGTGTTGTCGCCGCGTGCCGGCGAGTGATCGCCGTTGCAAGCCTCCGCTACGGTTTACCAAGTATACTACGCGGGCTCATCATCGACGTTCTTGGTTTCGCCGTTGATTACGCGGAATCTCGCTTGGAGTATGGCTGTGAACATCTCGATCCCAGTATCGCAAAATGTTGCCGTGGCACGTCTTTGCGGCCGCAAGCTTCGATTGTGACCGTCACTAATAAAATGCCTTTTTGTTTAGAGACACTGGTAATGTGGCTTTTTAATGCGTAACTCCAGTACCGCAGAGGCCCAGAGGTTCAACCTTCCTTTCCAGAAAAGCAATGCATAACTCCAGTACTGATGGTGGTGGAGATCGAATGGAGATCTGAAACCGGTAGCTTAGCCTAGCTTTGCCTGTAGAGGTTACTCACATCAAAGACGTTTCGAGAAACTTTCAGGGTCCTACAATCCGTTCTTTCGACTTATTTCGTGAAGAAAAATACTAAAATATGTACACTTGATATAGGGCTAGTGGACACATGGATTCACACACGCGTGTATTCATCACTCGCAAACATGAGCTTTACTACACTTGGCTCATGGAGCTTGCCAAAAGATTGATGAAGCCACCAGAGATCCGTCTCAATCTTTCTTTTTTGACATTGACCTGCCTCGCTCTTACCATCGAAGGAATTTCCGTCTTGGCAAGAAAGAGAATGACTACCACCTATATATCTAGGATATGTTTTAGTAGTATAAGACATAGGTAACCAAGCTAGCTAGTGTATATCTGACAAGGAATAATGAATCATCCTCTTGTCATTTCCCGGTTATCCAATCTATTCTGGATTCTCAACTATGTTATCTCAACGTGATATTACCTTTAACAACTTTGAGGTTTCATAGCTTTGTTTTTTGTTTGATCTCCTAAAGTAGTGTAGATTGAGCCTATGACAGCAACTTCAACCAATGTATTCTTTCCTTTTCAAAGTGGAAACAATAAAGTAGAGACAACTACCCAGTAATATGATCGTGTCGGTTAGCATTAGCTTTTGAGCCAGATGTAAAGCAATACTAGTTAACTAACAATTCCAGTACACACCTAATTGTTGTGAGTGGAGAAGCTATCAGACAACTTTTGATCTTGCAACATTACTATAAAGATGATGTTTTGTTTAACTGATCTGTTCTTGTCGCCTCGAAGTCGTCGCATCCCTTGCTGGAGGTGCTGCTTGGTACGCGGCGGGTCGGAGCCTGGGTCTGTGGTGGGTCAATTTAGGTGGGCGCGGCGGTGGCGGGTCATCCGCGCTTTGTCGAGCTGCCGTTGGTGGCATTTCTTTCTTCTTCTTTGTTCTTTCTCTTTCCTTTGGGCTTGTTGTGCTTCTCGCCCGAGCATTCCTTTGTATCGGTGTTGGTGCTTTGTAATACAAAGTGGGGGGAAACCCTTTTTCGGTAAAACTACACTTCTAGCAAACTATGTTACATGATGTGTGTGCGCCATGAAGAACGGCTAAACCCTGTGGGCTCTTTCACCCCATGACTTTCATCGTCCGTTAGCAAACTACATATAGTTTGTTTCTTAACGGGAGTGTAATTTCTTTTATATGTATGTGAAACAACACATATCTTGTGACTATTTGAGCAAAGTATGCGTGACTCAGAAAATTTCCCTACTAACATATTACCAAAGTATGCGCGCCACATATACATGGAAAACCCAGTAACATCTTTGGTATTAATAATGAAGTATCAAATCTTCTGATGTTACATCTCTAAGGCCTAAAGGTGTTTCCATGAGTATTGGATATTCAAGATGATGGTCTTGATGCTAGGACTTAATTAATCTGTTACCAAAAAATCAGGTCATCAAGTAGATAAATATTATGTGTCTGCAAAAGATAGATAAATATCCAACACAAAAAGAAAGGTATATAAATATAATAATGAAATACACTTATTAAGTTCAAACATACCCATATGGTCGCCAGTACAGTTTCCTTTCTTTCTAAAAGGAAGACACTCTATTCATTTCTATTAATAGGAAACATGGGTCATTCAGTTTGTTTCCAAATTAAGTAACAAGTGTTACTTAATACATTTATTTTGTTCATCGGCAGGTTTCTGTCACAAATAAAAAAGTGCATGAAGTTCACAGGCATGATTGGGCTTTACCAATAACCTGATAATGGCATATTCGCTGACTAATCGTTGTTGCCCAAGCAACCTAGTCCAACACAAACATCACTTAATCCATTTGATTGTGCTTATTGCATTACACAAACACACGCATGCATGCAATTTTTACCACTTGTCAGACAAACATTGTGTTTGTCGGCTCAAAATGCATTGCACATATTACTCTCTTGCCTTCGAATGGAGCCCATTCAGTACATAATTTGCATTGAGCAAAAACCGAAGAGTCCACACACAAACCTGGATCAATACTAGGCATACCAAATTTGTTTCTTGTATGTGAGATTTGTGGATATTGTTTTGTGGCAGCAAAAATTTAACATCAACTCATGGATTTACTCTAAAAAGCAAATGCAATTTTGTGTAGACAACATGAAACATGTGATTGCATATCTTCCTTATTTTTTAGACAATTTAGGTCCCTTACTTGAGGAGTTTCTTTTCTGTTTCTATGAAAAGACTGAGGATTTTATTTACCTCTTCGCATGGAATAAAAATCCCATGGCTTCGCAGCGAATGGCACAAGTTATATGATAATTTTTATGTCATGTTTGCTTAAATAAAGGACTTCTCCCAGGGACGTATCACCCCCATCCTCTTTGGTATGTTTTAAGTTATATGCCATATATCTTCTATATATATATATATATATATATATATATATATATATATATATATATATATATATATATTTCTCTCAACATGCAAGCGCATGCCACCTCAGTATGGAACATGCATGGAAAAAAGTCCCACCTCAACATGCAATCATGCATAGAAAAAATCTAACTCAACATGCAAACATGCATGAGAATTTCCGTTCTATTATGCTACCCCCTTTGTCCCTAAATATAAGTTTTTTAGGGATTCTAATATGGACTACATACCGAGCAAAATGAGTCAATCAACACTCTAAAATACGTCTATATACATCTGTATGTAGTCCATATTAAAATTTCTAAAAAAGACTTATATTTAGGAACGGAGGGAATATTTATATTTTACACCTATTTTTACAACTGTGCAATATTCGACCACTATAAATCATATGTATTTTGGATTTTATTTCTCATATTACTACTCTAAATATTCACGTTCCATGGAACCAAACCTCATTAAAATATTGCAAAACATGGTTACGATGATGTAAGGGCATATATCCCTTCTTGAAGGGGGCGTTATGGAAGAAGTCGACGTAGTCATAGATGGTGTACTCATATCTTATAATGGTTTTGACGTAGTTGCCTAAGCTTTCTACTATACATTTTAATGACTTTGTCTTAGTGGCTTTGCATCAACTTCGATAAAAATAGATGTATGTGTCACAACGATGCAGAGGCATGGGATTTTAACCTCCTTTTTCAGATAAAGAAACTAACAAATTATTGGAGATGCTCTAGTGGATTCACTTGAAAGTTGAAACCAACAATTCTTGTCTATGAGCTCCGCCCCTGAAACTGAACATGATGCGTCTCGGATGCTAATTGTTATCGACTTCATGACATGCGAAAAACGCGTATAAATACACGTAGACACGAATCTTTTATTCTACGTAATTTTTATAGTGGGTATGACCTGATGATCCACACATTTAGTACAAGTTAACTTCCTTGCATAATTGTACGGTGGCAGCCCATTCAACGCTGGCTTAGCCTCATTTGTATGTATCGACAATATGATGTAAACTATGTACCTGTAGATGGGTTGACATGAAATACAATAGTTATTTAATAGCATGAGAATCTTTATCTTAATATAATTGGCTGCAAGGTAGCCAACTTTGTACTAGTGGGCACCGGCCCTTATTAGTACGTTTATTTCCATAGTTTGGTTTCTTTCGTTTTCACTCATACCGCCCATGTTACCATCTTACAAATACGGTCATCTGATCGTGCAATTTTCTAGTTTATTCCGTTTGCATGGAACAACAATAGTTAAAGTCAATTAAACATAATAGAAATATTTTATACTTGACAATAAGTCCTGGTAGGCTCTTCTCTTCGTTTTTGAATTTTGATAGGTTATTGGCGAACACAATCTTCATTGTCATATAGTTGGCTCCAAGATTGGGAACTTCTCGCAGGTGGACACCGGCCGTTTTAATTAGTACATTCACCTTTGTAATTTGTTTTCTTTCGTTTCAGTCATACCGCACATGTTACCTTCATGCAAATACAGTCACCTACTCGTACAATTTTCTAGTTTCTCTTGTTTGAATGAACCAATAATGGTAAAAGTTGACTAACAAAATAGAAATATTTTATACACGACAGAAAGTCCTGCTAGGATCTTCCCTGGGTTATTAGCTCATGGAATCTTCATCGGCACATAGTTGACTGCCTGATAGGGACTTCACACGTGGATACTGTCTCTTATTAATTAGTGTGTTCACCTTCATAATTTGTTTTCTTTCGTTTTCAGTCATACCATGCATGTTATCATCATGCAGATACGGACACCCGATTGTGCAATTTTCTAGCTAGATTCTCTTATTTGTACAAACCAATAATGGATAAAGTTGACTAAGCAAAACAGGGATGTTTAATATGCTCCCTCTGTAAACATTTATAGGACGTTTTAGGATGTTTTAGGCCTAAAACGTCTTATAAATGTTTACAGAGTGAGTACATGACAGTCAGTCCTTCCCTTGGCTTTTGGTGGGTTATTAGCGCGCCAAAACTATAGCTGACTGAAAGATAGGGAACTTTGTACGTGGGTTTCAAAATTTGTTTTCTTTTGTATACCTTCATGCAGATGCAATCACCTGATCGTGCAACTTTCTAGTTTCTCTGGTTTGTATGAACCAATATGATTAATAAAGCTAACTAAACAAAATAGAAATATTTAATACATGACAGTAAGTCCTGGTAGCCTCTTCCCCTGGCTTTTCAAGGGTTATTGATCGTGACCTCATGGGAATGTGGGATAGAGAGGCCCTGTTCGTCAATATGGGCACATGAACGTTCTTCTTACATATGCCTTCTGCTTTAGACATGATAATTGTTTTACTTCATTGCAGGATGGTCGAGAGTTGGCGGAAGCAGCATGTAGAGCAGACACAGCGGGTTGTGGATAGCAGCCTAGGCTTCCAGAATTCTACTATAGCCTTTTTATCATTTCTTTGTTATGGACCTTGTATGACGACCGTCCTTTTTAATCTTCTGTGTGCAGAAGTCATGAGAGGTAAACTCTTCTACAGTTTTTCATTTTCTTGATGAGATGATGATATTAATTAATACTTCTATTGTCAAAACATATGTAGCTATGTGCATGCTTAACTCTAGTACATACAAGATAACTTTTTCATATAATTTTGTTTTAAAAAGACGATAGTCAACTTGACATACATTTAGGCTGTTCTGCACTTAGGCATTCGTCCCATTTTGGGGTGGGTCTCATCAATCGCCTTTTGAGGGAAGTTTTCTAAAAACTTTGTCCAACATTTGTATGTCATCGATCCTCTCAACCTAACACATGGCGATCAACTAAAACTAGCAATCCCTATCATATAACAGGGATAACCAGTAAGCGGGACATATTATTATTATATTCACTCAAAACATGGACATATCCATCTCTTGTGTATGAAACCCAGTGGCTAATAAAGTAAATGCCTTTTTTCTCATGAGGTTGTTGGAATTATTCGCACTAACAGAAATTTTGGACTAGTAATTAGTCCAAAAAGTACTACTAATTCTGCGATAAAACCACTCATTTCTTGTAAGGCAAGACAAGCCATTGAAAAGCTCTGCGAGTATGGCATCGGTTACATACTTCAACGCTGTAGCGCCTGGTATGAGCCTCGTGAGAAGCAATCGCTAGTCCACGGGACTCATGCTTCAGCGCTGCAGCGCTTGGTACTCGGACCTCGGTTCGAGGCATTTTTGTTGTGGTTTTTTTGATAAAAGAGAGCTCCCTCTCCGATTTCCATTAACAGAAATCACCAAGTCTTCTTACAGAATAATGAAAAAAAGAAACGCAACACCCCCAGCAAGAGATTCCACCCTTTCCAGCTAATCCATTCCACTGCCAAATTGGGAAAGGAGGAGAAGCCATCCCTTCCCCTCTCCGAACCCCCAAATATAACAGGAAAGGAACCTGGAAAGAGTGCTCCAAGGTCTAGAAACGAGGATCTAGCCCCAGAGCGACGACCCACTCTGTTATAAGAACAGAGACTACAAAGAAAATAACCAGGATAATAGCAAGTTCAATATTACAGGGACATCCACTTAGTCCAAAACATCAGCAAAATGGAAGCGAAGCCAGCATGGCAAGGTAGAAGCCGTATCTATCGCAGCAGAGAGTGCATCTTTATCCTTCGATCCTCCCAATCTTCAGGCGCCACCCATATGCCGCCTTGAATATTTCTTCCGCCACCTCACTTACTAACTTCACTCCAGCCTCCATCAACCTACTTCTTACGGGATTTGTCTGCAAAATATTCCAGTCATTTAGATTTTTAATAAGCAAGGACACAGGGACACAGGGATCATTCACCCTATTGCCATCAAAAATAACACTATTCCTAAGTTTCCAAATAGTCCAGCAAATTGCTGAAACTCCTATCATGACCAGATTTTTTTCATCTTTGCCAAAGGTATTAACCCAGGTTTTCATGACACCTTCTAGTGTGTCTGGAATGTCCTTAAGATTAAAGGCACATTTTAATATGTTCCATAATAATCTAGCAACCGAACAGTTCAAAAAAAGATGATTTATGTCCTCTTTTCTTCTGCAGAAGGGGCATTTATCATCTCCCTTCCACCCCCTACGAATCAAATTATCTATTGTGAGAATACTCCCCCTAAGGGCCAACCACATGAACACCTTGATTCTGGGTGGCATTTTAATCTTCCACATATATAGGTGTGGATGTTTGACACCGTTTTCAATTAGATGCCTATAAAAAGACTTTACTGTATAAACCCCCTTCTTATCAAGGGTCCATTTAATCTCATCCGTCTCCTCATTCAAAGTTACCTCGGTACAGGCTTCTTTAATATGCCCCCACAGTTCTTTTGCATCTCCCAGCAAAGTTCTCCTAAACTGGACATTGTCTAATCCTTTCTCAAAGACTTCTTTAACTGTCTTCCTTTTATCAAAGCATAGATCATATAATCTAGGAAAGTTCTTTTTAGAGGGCACTACCGATCCACCAATCTTCGAAGCGAGCTCTTTTGCGTTTCCAATATTGAACTTACACAGAGAGACAAAATGATCTCTGTGTTTCAATATCCCCTTCCAGAACTGCGAATCACCCTGTTTGGCCAAAACATTGCCCACACTTTTATTTTTAACATATTTTTCTAAAACTATATTTTGCCACAGCCCCTCGGTCGTATATAATTTCCACCACCACTTACATAGCAAAGCTTTATTCATATAGGCTAAATTTTGAATCCCCAGGCCCCCCATATCTTTTGGCCTGCAAACCTCAGACCACTTTACCAAATGGTATTTCCTCTTTTGATCATCTTCTTGCCATAATAATCTAGCTCTAAAGAAATCCATGCGTTTCTCAGCCCCCACTGGGAGCCCGTAGAAGGACATCATGAAGTAAGGTATGCCTGTCAGGGCAGATTGAATCAAGGTAACTCTCCCTGCACTAGCTAACAGTCTCCCCCACATTTTTTCTCCATCTTAGTTTAAGGGGGCTTCCAATGTTTATTTCTGATTCTGTTTTTATCAACCGGCAGCCCTAAGTATTTCATGGGTAAAGCACCCACAGGGCAGGTAAATATTCTTGCATATTCATCTCTCTTATTAATCGCCGCACCAAATAAAAAAAGTTCACTTTTATGAAAATTAATCTTCAGACCGGACATTTGTTCAAACAAACATAGAATATATTTCAGATTTTGTGCACTGTCCATATCATCTTGTATCAGAAATATAGTGTCATCTGCATACTGCAACATGTTTACCCCATTAATTGTATATTCACCCAAAACTCCTTTAACTAGTCCTCTCTCTCTAACCTTATCCAACATAATTGCTAAAGCATCAGCAGCCAAATCAAAGTTTAAGGGAGATAAAGAATCCCCTTGTCTCAGGCCTTTATAAGAGCAGAAGTATTTTCCTAAATTTTCATTAACTTTAACACAAACCTTCCCTCCTCTAACTGTTTCCATGACCCAGTCAACCCATTTGTCTGGAAACCTTTTCAGTCTAAGCATTTGAAACAAAAAGGACCATTTGATTTTATCATAGGCCTTTTCAAAGTCAATTTTTAAGAGCACAGCACTTTGTTTATTTTTTTAATGCTATTCAAAGCCTCATGTAAGATCAGGACCCCCTCCATGATATACCTGCCCTTGACAAAGGCAGTTTGTACAGGGGAGATGACCTTAGCAGCTACCAAATTTAGTCTATTCATTAAGACTTTGGTTATGATTTTAAAACACACATTTAGTAAACAAATAGGCCTGAACTTCTGAATTTGGTTAGCACCAGTCCCTTTTGGGACCAGAGTTATGATGCCATAGTTCAGTCTACTGATATCAATTTTTCTACTGGCAAAATCATCCAGCAGATTTTTTAAATCAAATTTCACCAGCTCCCAATAGTGTTGGTAGAATTCTGCCGTGAAGCCATCTGGCCCCGGAGATTTATTGTGTGCCATTTTAAAGACTACCTTTTTAATCTCCTCCAAAGAGAATTCTTCCACCAGCAAATTAGCATATTCCATTGGAATCCTAGCAGGATTATCAATATTTAAGGAAACAAAGGAATTATCAGGGTGGCCAAATAAGTTTTTATAGAAAGTAGTAATATACTCCATCAAATTTTTATCTCCTTCTATCACCCCCTCCTCTTGTTCTAATCTAGAAATTTTATTCCTCCTAAGCCTCCCATTTGCTTTGGCATGAAAGAATTTAGTATTACTGTCTCCCTCTAACAATTCATCAGTTTTAGCTCTCTGTTTCCATTTATCTTCTTCTTGTTTAAGCAGTCTATCAAGTTGGGCCCTCAACTCAATCTGCTCTTTTCTATCTGCAGCTGTAAGGCCATTGACCTCACAATTTTTATCAATGATATCTAGTTTGAGCAAAATATCTTTCTTTAACTCTACATACCAAGCAATCATATTTCTATTCCACCCTTTAAGCTTGGGTCTTAACATTCTAAATTTCCCCAGCAACATGTCTATACTGTCTCCTTTAATTGAAGAATCAGTCCAAACTTTCTGAACAATTTCATCAATCCCTTCCCTCTTGAACCATGCATTTTCAAATCTGAAAATTGGTTCAGTTTTTTGGAAGTCCCCAGAATCCAAATAAAGAGGGGTATGATCTGATTTCTCCCTAGTTAGAGCAGTTACATGGGCTAAGGGATACACCTCTTCCCAATCAGTGCTACATAGAATTCTATCTAGCTTCTCAAATGTGGGATTCTGCATACAATTACCCCATGTAAATTTCCTCCCACTCATATCTAATTCTCTCAACCCAGCTTGTTCCAAAATGGCTTTGAAAAGAAAACTCCAATGTCCAGGGGATCCTGGTTTATTTTTTTCACTGGCTTTCCTAATAATATTAAAGTCCCCTCCAATTAAGATAGGGTTATAGATTTTTGAAAAACTCTGGATAGCTCAGCCAGGAGCAAAGCTTTCCTTTCTGGCTGTGCCTCCCCATATATCACCACCAGGTCCCAAATGAACCTTTTATCAATATCTTGGACTGTCATTTTAATATGATAATCCCCATCATCCTGAGATATTATATCTAGTGTGGTATAGTTTACACCTAATAGGAGGCCACCAGATTCCCCCTAGCTGGGGTGAAATGCCAATGAAAATCCCTTCCTGCACAAACCTGTTGTAATACATTTCTGGAAAATTGTTGTCTCATGGTCTCCTGCAGCCCCAGAAAATCAACTTTCATATCCATGATCATTTCTCTTAAAAATATTTTCTTGATATCACCCCCAAAACCTCTCATATTCCAAAAAATGCCCCTCATCTTTTTTTTCTTTTTCTTCTTATCTGAATATTCTAAATTTTTGGCAACAGAGGCAATTTTAACTCCAGAACCTCTGGTAGTTTTGCCCTTTTTCTTAACTCTTTTTGATGAAAAGAGACCCTTCACTAATTCCCACTCCTCATTCTCCTCTTCCTCTCTCTCAATATCCTCATCTTCTAACAAATCTAATAGAGAATATTCTCCAGTATCAATAAAGTCATGCTCCTCAGGCATGTGGTTTTTTTCCTGATTATTGTTATGTTCAGTCAGCCACATATCAATTCTGGCTTGTTCAGCCATTTTAATCAATTCTAGATTGTGATTAACAATATCAGGTTTAGACCCTAAACTGACACCAACCTCCTCAGCAATCTGCTGTAAAATATCATTAGGTCTGGATATGGCATCAGAAGAAAAATACTCACCATAGTTGTTCTTCTGTGCCACTCTCTCTTTAGCCAGATCAGTGATCTTTTAATCTTCCTTGCCTTTCAGTCTGATGCATCTTCTCAGTTCTTTCTCATCTTGGGATTCCAGCTCTCCTATACCAGCCTTTTTGATTTTGGTCTCAAAAGACTCAGTTTCCTGACTTGCAGTATAATCCACAGGCTCTATATATCCCAGGCCCACTGCATGTTCTATTAGTTCCAGCTCTGACATTCCTCCCCCACTTTCCTTATTATCTTCTGCTCCAGCTCCTTCTCCTGAATTCTCCTTCTCATCTTCACTCCCAAGTTGTTTTTTCCCTGATTGAAATCCTCTCACATCTTCATTGCCCTTCAAATTAATCTGCAGAAGTTCATGCTGTCTCTTGACTTCCCTCTCTAATGATTTCCTAATAATATCCATTTCCTTTCTCTTTTTTTCCTCCAACATTAGTTGAGCAGTCTGCCTTGCTGCCAACTCCTCTGCTTTCTGCAATCTAGCTTTTAAACTTTCTTCTTCTCCTTGTCTTTCTCCAACAGTCCCCACCTCTGCCTTGTCCTTGACCAACTCATTTTTCTGGGACACTTCCCCTGTTTCCAGAACCACCTGCTCATACTGCTTTAATCCCAAACTCCCTAGGCTGACCAATGACTTTGTATGTTCAGATTGTTTACTCGGACCTCGGTTCGAGGCATTTTTGTTGTGGTAGAGTCAATTAAATACTAATCACAGAGAATCATCATATTAGTTCAAACCTACAACATCAAGCTATCCCATTGAGCTAATGGGATGAAGATACACCGTTTTTTAGAATATACATTCTTCGGCTATTCATATATAGCCATGGATAGAGATGTCATTGACCAGATTAGTTATATCAGCTTGTGATGAATGTTTGATTAGAATCGATTGTAAAGGCGCGCACAAATATATTAGTATTTGCCCTGAAGAACCAGCAAATTAAAAGTTGTAAATGCAGACGTCTATGCATGCCACAATGCCATCCTCATTTTATTTTCGCCATTCATCACGTAACATAATTATACTCGTCCACTTCATGGAAGAGGCAACCGGCTGCATGCTAATTAAGAGTGACTTAGATTATAGTATAAATCTCTGGCAACTAGCACTAGAAAACAACACATATATGATTGTCAAATAGTGACAGTATTGAAATAAATGTATTCAAAAGGGGATTCTTATAGTTGCCTAACTTTGCATGTTTCACACACACACAAAATTGTAAACCGAAACGTCTAGTCGTCTACATGCATGCCACTATGCAAGCCTCGTTTCAATTTCGTCATTCATCACGTGTAGTAATATACTGTATATATATACTCATCCACTTGATCGAAGCTGCAGCCGGCTGCATGCTAATATAATTAATATGTGAAGTACTCCAGCAGTAGTATATTAAAGCATCTCTATTGAAGTGTAACCATCGCTGGCAACTAACGCGACATGAACTCTGCCACTATCGAGATAGAAAAAAAAAAGATATGAGAATAATAACATAATTACATTGTCATAGAAGCACTCTAATATCCCAAACTTATCAAAAAAAAAAATACAAGTATATCCATTTAAGAAATAGCTATAATCTATGTCGACTACAGTTTGAAACAGCGAAATTTGGAGTTTTATACAGGAACTTAGCTGACATCTATTTACGAACTGAGAAATTTGTGACATGTGTGTTTGATCGACGTGTGCTTATCACTTATCAGTCTTTGTGTCTATTAGCCAAGCAGGTTCAAAAACTCTATGCTCACTAATTTGTGACAAGTTATGACTCAAAATCAATTTGTCCCTTTGATTTGATTCATGTGATGATGTGAACACCCTTCGGTCACGTGAAATTTGCCGTTTTGCTCGATAGTGCCACGGTCTTTAAAATATGTACTCCTATTTTTGACAATAAGTTTCTGCTACAGCATTTTTTATAAAATTAGAACATATTGTGAAAGTACTTTTCCAGACATGTTCATGCAACTGAGTCCCACTTATCCATCTTTAGTATTTCTAAGTATATTATTTGTTAAACTTTTATAAATAGTTTAATAAGTATATTATTTGTCAAACTTTTATAAATAGCTGTAACTTTGTCCAAAATGACGGTTCTTAGAGGACCAGAAGGGTGATGGATACCCTTTTAGTTACCCCAGTAGCCAACAAGCACAGGGTTGGTCATCTCATATATTTTTTATTCACAAAAATAGGTACACAGTTGATCATCTCACTTTTATAGATATATCTTTTTTTAGTTTTTTTTAGATACATCTTTGCTGCGACTTGTCGTATGAATAAATTTTCTACGGATCTACACACAGCCTTAGTCTTGTGACTTTTTTCTGAAAAGGGGATTCAAACCTTCGGCCTCTGCATTGATGCACATAGTCATTTTTATTAAAGATGATGCAAAATAATAAGGCAAAAGGCATCAATTGTGACTTGTCTACCCTAATTAGGTGACTTGAATATCCTGGATAAGACGGGCACGCCAGCTATAGGTAGTCTAGTGGTCACAAGATAAGAAAGCGAAGGGTGAGAGATGGAAAAAATGAAGAGAGGTTAGGCAGGTCGATCACCACAAGCATGGAGATAGTCCAGTCCAACACATATGTTGGCATATACACTGCCTGCTGCCATGCAAAGTGTTGTTAAATACTCCCTCTGTAAAGTAATACTAAGACATTTTAGATCACTTGAGGGAGTATTACTTTGCAACTCGGTCCTATGCTAGCTGCATAGCTTAAGCGAGAATTCGCCACATGTAAAACTCTTCTGTAAACATCCTACACACCTAGCTAAACTTATCTCATATTCATTGCAGATGATCCCATTCCCTGCTCTCGTGGATGGAGAAATCAGTAGCGTCGGGTACGTACGGCAAAGAAAACTAATAAGGGGGTCATCGTAGTGCATTTTGCTAAGTGCCTGTCGTAATCAGACGTCGTTTGGACTAATAACCACAAGCTTATGCAATACAGTATATACCTCGATCGGGTGCGTGCATGCAATTTTTGTTGAGATTCCTTCAACACAACACAGCTGGTACCGTTCGAGTAGTCCGCGTAGCTTAGCGGCGACGCTACGACGACCGACGTGCCGGGCGGAGACGGTGCGCCGGCCGGCAGTCAGGCGTACAGGCGTCGACCCACCGCCGTCCATAGTCTACGGGAAATTAGGGCAAAGACGTATGGGAGATTCGGAGTGTGGCGTTGCAAAGACGGCGCTCCATGGAGCTCGTTTTGCAAACAGAAAAAAAGTTTCAAAAAATGTCAAAAAAATTCTACAAATATATATGCATATTCTTCAAGTATTTAATATGTTATATGTTGCAAAGACCGGGCTCCATGGGGCTCCATTTGATTAGTTGCATGCTACACAAAAAAGACAAATATCTGACACAAATACTACAAAGAAAAAGCCTATTTTTATATGTGTATTTGTCTTTTTGTGTACATCAAACAAGAATATATATGTTCATGAAATTTCATACATGTATACTACAAGTATTGTCTACAGGAAAACATTTTTTGAGATTTTTTTGAGATGTGGAAAAGATATTTTTGCTGACAAAAAATAAAGAGCTCAACGAATCTCGGCCATTGCAGGCACTTTTCGGGGAGATGAGATGTTTTCTCTTTCCCTGGTCCGTGCCGTGCGTGCTGCATGCAAGCATTTCTACTTCGAGCTCAAACAAAGATATATTCGGGTTAATTTGTCGTTGGCGTGTCCATGAAACTACGGAAAACGACGATCGAATAATCAAGTGCTTAATGTCCATCCGATAACGAGTCTCACTATCAAGACCGTATTAAGATTCCAACTGGCTGGGTAGGCAGCTGATCGACATCATCCATTCCTCGTACGGGTGTGCTGTGGATCGCCAGTGAACCGACCGATCTCAACCGTCTCCTCATGCCTGTGTCGACGATGCTGATCATTTTTCCTCAAAAGAAAGAAAAATCAAGAGTGTCCTCCTGTCCTTGTCCTCGCGGAGTCGGCCTGTCCTTGTCCGCTCCTGCCTGTGTCGACGATGCCGGCCGCTCGAGCATGCATGGCATGCAGCTGGCACACGAACGGACTGCGGGATGGCTCATGCACATCAGCACATGCATCAACTGATTCCTGTTCGTGTACATATCCAGCTAGGTAACCTTTTCTTTCCTCGTGGCCGTCGTGCAAATCTACACGACACGTACGCACATCGTCGCCTCGTGCATGCATGCACGAAAGTCATGTGCACAAACTTTACGATCGATCGGTGCACCGCCTTGCATGTAATCCGGCCAGCACCGGCGCCGTCCGCGGATTCCCTTTCTCATAGCTCACTTTGATGTCAAACTAACTATACTCTTTCGTGATCCGGAGAGAGCGACGGGTGCACACACGGATCATGGATGCAACTTTTTCTTCTTGAATTACTTTGCGTGGTGTATCTTTTTAGGAACACACGGTTACAACTCGCAGACAAGTGTACCTAGGTCATCAATTGAAGCTAGCAATAGCTAGCAAACTGATTGACCGACCACATGCATGTGTTCCGCGACGATTTGACCACACAGGAGTGGTGCAGAATGTCAAGAAGAATAGCGTACAGCGAAAGACACGCACACATGCATGCATGCACAGCCTAGCTAGCTAGTACTCCTAGCATAAAAGATGACTGAACTCAACTCATGGAGGCTAGCTAGCTTCTCTGATTTCACCAATGGTACGCATAGCAGCTAGTACTACCACCTAAACACTTAGCAGGGTGCATCCATGTGCATGCAACCCGTGTGAGTTTGTTTCTAGTAGATATTTCGATGTGCACAGGACATACGTACATGCATGGCTGTTGGCCGGCCGTTCGGTCTTGCGTGGGCGCGAGTGCTTGCTGAGAAAGCTAGTGCCCATACGCGTGATCAGCTTTCATTAATTGTGCATGCTCAGGGCATCTCCAGCCGTTGGCCCCCTTAGGGGGCGTCTAAAAGCGCCGCCTGGGGATGAGCCGGCGAAAAAAAAGGCCCTGGGGCGAGTCGTCGCCCAACCGTCGGCCCCCAGGGCCGCCCACATGCGAGTGTAAAAAAATAAGGGAGCCCGTTCGGCGAAGTTATGACAAAGAGTAGTTAAATTTCGTCTGAACATGACGAATTTTCATTACATTATTAAGCTAATCTAAAAAAAAGGGGCTGAAGTCGTCGCCGCCGTCGCCGCCGTCGTCGTCGTCGGCCTTCTCCTCCTTGACGCGGACGCCCCAGCTGGACCCGACGTCGCCATGGTGGACTGGCGGCGACGCGTCGTCGGCGTCGTCGCTGTCGCATAGGACGACGACTCCGTCTTCGTCGCGGCCGCGTCGGCGCTCCTCGAAGCGGGCGCAGGCGGCTTGCCGGCACTCGCCGCCTTCTCCGGCGCGCCTTCTCCATCGCAATGGAGTCTGGCGCGCCCATTCTAAAACGCGTCGTCGTCGGCGAAGCTCGCCTTCGCCAGCGCCGAACCGGTTCCGTCTTCACGGCGCCGGCCCGCTCCGTCTTCACGGCGCCGATCCGGCTCCGTCTTCGCTTGCGAAGCGAAGGAGCGAGGAGGAAGCGCCGCCGCCCTCGTTGATAGCGATGCGGCGCTCGCGAAAAGCGCCGACCGAGCGGCGACTCCGCCGCAGTTCGGCCTTGACGGCGGCGGGCGGAGTGCGAGGAGTGCGAGGAGGATCGGGAGGAGGAAGAGGAGGAGGAAGACCGAACCGCCTTGGCGCCCATGTCCCGACGCGCCGGTGCGTCGTCGGGGGGGGTATATGCCAACGGCGGGTCGTTGCCGCCCTCGAGGTGCATGAACACGCCCTCGAGTGTGCGGCGGGGCGCCCACCGCAGGTGGCGCCCTCGCTGATACGCCGCCGCCGACCACCGGCGTGCCGTTAGTGGGCGCCAACGCTGCTTCTGGCGGCGCTGAATCGCCGCCAGAGCGCGTGGTTGTCGGCGGCGTCGGGAGGAAGGCGTTAGGCGTCGGTGAGGACGCGCGACGATCTCGACCTCCTCGGCGAATACTCGGCCGCGCGGCGTCGGCAACGGGGAATGGGCACTCCCGGCCGAGCCTCCACCCCCGGCAACCGGCGCGCATGTCCGGTGGCGCCGGGATGTTCGCGAACAGAGCGAGACTCGAGCGCGGCGAACGGCGGCCGCCGTTGGCGCCGCCTCGTCCCTGTGGAAGCGATTACGCCATGGC
Organism: Aegilops speltoides; assembly: GCA_021437245.1. Classification (NCBI taxonomy): domain Eukaryota; kingdom Viridiplantae; phylum Streptophyta; class Magnoliopsida; order Poales; family Poaceae; genus Aegilops; species Aegilops speltoides. The sequence continues at coordinate 479,236,158 of CM038147.1, forward strand.
GGCAGCGACGCGCGGGAAAGGCGAGGAGAGGAGGGCGGGCGGCTTGGGGCGGGCGGGCTGGTGTGGGCACAGGAGAGTGGAGTGGAGGCCGCCGGCTTTATAGCTCGGCGCGCCCGTTGTACGCTGCGTCGAGGAGGAGGCGTCGGCGCCGCCCGTGAAGCGCCGCCCGTGAGTGAAGAATCAATGGCAAGGCTGACCGCGGCAGCCTTGCCATTGATTCCCGCGAAACCGAGGCCGTTGGGGGAGACGAGGCGCCGAAGTCGCCGGCGTGGCTGGCCAGCGGCTTCTTCGCATAAAACAACTTCGCCTGGCGCCCGGCGCCCCAATAGCGCCGGGTTTGGGCTGGGTCATGGCTATTTTCGCCCAAGCCGGCGATTTTTGACGTCCTTGGGGCGCGACTGGGCCGTTTTTTCGGCGCCTGTCGTGGATTTGTCACGACAGATGTCCTAGCAAAAGGACTTAGTCGTGGAGCCATCGCTACGGGTTTACTTGCAGGGGTTAAAGCGGACACAAAGACACAAGGGTTTTATACTAGTTCGGCCCCTTCGATGAAGGTAAAAGCCTACGTCTAGTTGTGATGGAATTGATGTAGTCTCGATGGCTAGGGAGAAAGCAAGCTTCGCCTAGGCTCGATTTGTGGTTGTCTCTCCCTGAACCGCCGCCGGGTCGTCCCCTTATATACACGAGTGACGCCCGTCGGTTCGTAGAGTCCCAACCGGTTCATACTCGTATCCCGGTTGGTATCTCTCTATTCCTAACTTACAATACAAGTCATACATCGGGCGGTTTACGGCTACAAACTCTAAACCGACTATAGGCCTTGGGCCTTTCTCGATTATACCACAAGCGGAGCTAGTCCGCCCAAGGCGGCGGTTTACACCTAGTGGTAATATCCCCAACATTAGGCCCCAGATTGATTTGAACTGGTTCATGTCAATCCTTCACGAAGCTTGTATCTTGGACATCTTCTTTTGTTTGATAAATCGCCACGTTGTCATCGCTTCTGATCACTGTAAACCGGCATGACGTCGTTGCTTCTGGTCACTGTAAACCGGCATGACGTCATCTTGAAATTTGATCCTTTATAACGCCTTCTTTAATAGCAGTCTCTGGATCCACGCGCTTGACCTAGCTTCTTGCCTTATAAATAGGACCGAAGGTCATTCTTTTCCTCCTTCGCTTCCTCTTCTTCGTCTTCCTCGCCACGCCCTTGGAGCTCCGCCATCGTCATCGACTTCTACTTCATCCTAGGCATTGCATCGACTGAGCGTGCGAACACTGCGGCCTCTTTCCGCATCTTCTCCATTCCCGGTAAGCTTCTTCCCCTTCTTGAATCTGTTTCTGTACTTAGATCTGTTTTTAGGGTTCGAGCTTCATACCATGTTCTTCGTGCGTTTTTATCCTTTTAGCTTTGAACCATGCTGTGAATCTTGTTCTGTACCAATGATGACTCCTGCGTATCCATTGTACTTTCCCATTTTAATCCCATGGATCTTACGCATATCTGAGATGCCTTATGGTCCACTTCTGTTTCTTCTTTACTTCCGCGAAATATTTCCTGTTTTCTGAAAACCCGCGTTTGATCCGTAGTAATCATGAGATCTTGTGAAACTTGTTTCTGTAAACTGTCCATGACTTCAATTATCTCCAAGGCCTAGATTAGGCGGTTTAACTCACCATAATAAAAACTGCTAAACCGGCATAGGTACACCATTAGTCCCCTTGTTGAACCGCCAGAACGCATCTGACATCATATCACAATGAACTGATTTATAGAAACTGCCTCCGGTTTATCATAACTTAGATCAATCACTCTGTAACAAGCACGCTCTTAAACCGGATCCTTTTCTTTGTAGATCCTATCATGGCCAAACAGGTGTATGAATGCAACTGGGTTCCTTCCCGCGTCTCCGAGACACAGTTGAATGAACTGGTATCGATTGGCGCTTTAGATGACAAAAATACAGTCCATTGGAGGGTTCCTGGAGATGAATGTCCTCCCACACCTCAGGAAGGGGAGGTTGTGGTTTTCGCGGATCACCTGGCTCGGGGCTTCAAACCGCCCGGTTCAAAATTTTACTGGGACGTGTTGGCCAATTTTCAGCTCCGTCCCCAAGACATTGGCCCCAACTCTGTCACCAACCTATGCCACTTTCAAGTGCTATCTGAAGCATATCTGCAAGAGGAACCTTCTGTTGAACTGTTTAGAGATCTCTTCCATCTAAACCGGCGTACTGAATTCACCGATGGCCCCAATACCGAATTGGGCGGTATGGCTATCCAGAAAAGGAAGGAGATCACCTATCCCCACGTCAAACTCCATACTCACCCCAAAGAGTGGAATGTGACTTGGTTTTACTGCAAAGATACTTCTCCTGAAGGTGAAAATCCTTTACCTGGCTTTCGTCCAGAGCGGCTAAGCAATACTCATCCCTTTCCTCAAAGATTGACTGCCAAAGAGAGAAGCAAATATGCCCCACAATTGTCCAAGCTCCGAGCCTTTATGGCCAACGGGTTGACTGGAATTGATCTTGCCGCTCTTTGGTTATCTTGGGGCATATGCCCTTGAGCCGGCGTTCGGTTTAATGTGCCAAGATATCTGCGGCGTCGACGACCCACTCCGACACACCAAACTTGAACTTTTCGATGGCGAAATTCTGGATTGAGAAGAAGAATGCTGAATGAACCGGAGCATCTCTGTGCTCAAACCGGCTTGGCTCCTTACTGCACCACCAACATGCCACCTGCGGTAATTCTCTGACTGTGTCATCATTAAAACCTGTTATTACTTTCATATATCCGACTTTTAACTATTTCTGATCCAGGGCGATAATCCGTTTTGGAGCAAGAAACTTTCCCAAGACAAAGTGGACAAAGCTGGGCGGCCAAACCGGCCCAAAACCAAAGTTGTCAAGAAATCAGCCCACAAGAGAAAGACCACTGCTTCATCTGATCCGGCCATTGACGATGATGTGGGTAATCCAGAACTTGATTCTCTTGGCTTGCTTTTTACACGCCTTATTGATGATGATGCTTGTCGGGATGATCTTTGAAGCCCGCAGGATTTCTTGAGGTAACCATTCTTTCTTCCGATTCAACAAATTTGCCTTCACCAAAATTTCGCACGGCAACCGGAAAGTTAACTTTCTCACCCCTTGCTTACTTGGATCCCAAACTTCTTATGAAGACACAAGAACATGAAGCTCGCCGCACAACCGGCACAAGACGGACAGTAGTTACCTCTGCGGTTTACCAAACAGCCGGTTCGAAGCGCCGCACCGAGGTTTCCGACCCTTTTATTGCTTTAAATTCCAAAGGGTTTCTTCGTCAACCTCTTAATCCGTCCGACCGATTATCGGGTTACTTCCCATTCATCCTCTGGCGAATCCTCACCACTCGGCTACGCCGTTGAAAATAGCCGCCGGATGCGTCAATCGGCCATATACTTTCTGATACCTTCTGTAATAGATATGCTTTTTTCCTGACTTTTGTCTCTTCAGAACCAAACCGAAACCCAGCAAGAAGGCCCGTTTGGACAAAACAGTTGAAGAGGCTGCCGCTTCAGATCATGAGCAAGCACCGGATCGCGAAAACGTTGCCTCTAAAGACATTCCCCATAACCCTCCGGTTCAAGAGGAGGTTATTCCTGAAGAAAGGCCTGTCAATACTTCAACCTCTGCTGATCCACCGCCAAGCCTTTGTCGGTTTGAGAGACCTCGTAGTCTGCTAAAACAGCCGTGCCACTCAATCCGTCGAGTCGAAAGACGATGGCGTTGTGATCTTGGTATGGGCCGCTCTGAGCGGGGAATCTGCAACCTTAACCCGCATCTTGTGAAAGAAGATTCTTCCACTTTGAATAAAGGAAAGTGGGCTGTCATTTGAAACATCGCCGCTTTAAGCGCCCAAGATCTTCATTCGGATATCTGAACCGGCTTTACAAAGAGCCGTGACTATGAAGCGGCTGGTCAAATTAATGAGGACAAGTTTGAGGTAACTCACTCCTTTCCTTATCGCCATATATTAGTCCTTGTAGCCCCCAACGGCGGTTTGTAATCTTGATCAAACCGGGACTTGATTATTTTCTTGATCCATTTTGACATCTACCCACATAACCACAAGGGCGGTTTAACTCATAGTTGAACCGGTGCTTCAATATCCCGTCTGCGAAACATTGGTAGAATCAAATAGCCATTAGCCCCAAGTGCCAAGTTGAATACTTGTATTAAGCTTGGGACTTTGCCATGTAATGTGATGAAAAATTGAAGGTACATTAGCCCCAAGTGTCAAGCATATAAGCTGCGTTGTGTGGTTGGGACTTTGACTTGAATTGCTAGTGAACATCTTGTCAATGCAGTGAGGTGAAAATCAAAGACGATCGGATTGCCGATTCTGGTGCTTTGCAAACCCAAAGAGTCAAAAGAGAAAGCCAAGAAAGAGTTAACGGTGCCTTGACCGCTCTTTGAGCAGGTAAAGGAAAGTATGAAGAAAGAACAGCGATCTGGGCCCTTGAAAAGGCCAATTTGCTCAAGCAGGCGAAAATCTGAAGCTGCCCTTAAACCGGTGGTGGATGATCGGCGGTACCGTGAAGCGGCAAGTACATTCTATGATTGCAGCCATCTTGATAAGCTCCTATGAATAATTGTGATATGTTGTACCGCTTTGCATCATTAGTCCGGTTTAAAACTATCCCTTGACCGTATGTAGGCACGCGTTGGGCACTTGGGAAATGACGTGCGGAAGAAAGCGAAGGCTGTCTACACTTTAGTTGAGCGATTATATCTGGAGCCTAGCGTTATCACCACAATGTCACATAACAATCCGGCGCCTTCCACGATTCAAGATACTCGAACCGGCTATCAATGCTTCCTTCCGGATTGAAGAGGTGAAGAAATCTGCCGCACGAACCGGAGCCATCAATGCCTTGATCCGAGCCAAGGCATGGGTGCGGACTTTGATCCGTGGAAGCGGCTCAAGGCTATCCCAGCGTGAAAGAAGATGGCTCGATTTGATGAAGAGGACTTACTGAGGCGATAAACCGTGCGACGCCATTGGCTTGTCAATTGGCGAAGAAGCCGACTTGGAGCATTACCAAGCACAATATAATGATCAAAACAAGCGAGTGTACGCCTAAACACGTGAACCGAAAAACTGATTCCTCAATCCGTAAGCATACTTACGCACCCGACATTGAGCCGTCTTCTTTGATTCACGAAGAGGCTGTTTTCCAAGCGCTAATGGGAATCGATGGACCCTTTGTGGATTTCCGGCCCATGGGTAGGGATGAAGATCTTTGAAGCGGCGGAAGATGAAGAAAGCGATCTTGAACCGTAGCGGGTTAAACATTTGTCGTGGGCGGTTTGCCCAAGAACAATGATCTCATTTGGGCAATTGTGTTGCCTTGTAATATATAGTTAAAACTTTACTGCTGGATATGCCTTCGTGCATAGGTGAAACTTTTGTTTGATTCATACTCCCGCAACGGAAAAGTTAAACCTCGGTGGCGGCGACACCGCCACCGGTTTATGGTATTCAATATATATATATATATCAAGATCAATAAGTATGTGATACAAATACCGCCGTGTCTGGGCACGAAGTGGCGTAGCTAACCTTGAAGCGGAGGCCTTAAAACCATGACCGTCTGGGAGATAATAACTCCCATATAACCGTCTTTGAATCAAGACAAGCCCTTTGTTATTCCGTGATGATGAGCAGGAAGAAAATAAACCGGCAGAGAAAACTCCGGCGTAAACCGTGTCTGTCGGTTTATGGCGGCCGTTGAACCGGATAAAAATATTTGTCGGGTTAAAAAACGCAACAACAAAAAATCAAATACCAATTATGTGAAAATATGGCAACAAAGGCAATAACTCTTTGCAAAAGAAAAGTTTCATGGAGCTGGTCAGATGGCATTACCATGGTCAGAAGCAACCAAGCCCCCCGAAGGCGTAGCGATGGTGCTAGTCGGCCAGGTCCCCAAAAGACTCTTGGCGAGTACGCCGGCCAAGTGGCATGACATTGGTTCGGGTTCGACCAAGCCCCAAATGACTCTGGCCCTATTGGCCGACCAAGAGGCGTGACGGTTGAGACGTGACCGTGTCCCCAAATGATCTGGTGGCTTTCGCCTATCAAGAGGTGTTGCATTGGTTCGGACACGACCAAGCCCCCAAGTGATAAATATAAATGTCAAGGGTAAACCGGAGGCGCTTTAGAAGAAATGTAAACGCTCCATGTAACCACGCATGATAAGAAAGACAGAGACCCGCTTTAGCCGAGGCTCGGTTTTATTATATCAAAGATAATATATACATTGTCATGATATGTACATAAACCGAGTCGATGACTCAAGTGTAGTAAGGCGAAGATGAGCTATATTCCACGGCTGTTGGTCTCCTCCTCGGCGACGTGAGTCTTGGCGCCTCGAATATCAATCGGATAGTATGATCCGTTGTGTAGATTTTTGCCGACCACAAAGGTCCTTCCCAAGGTGGGGATAACTTGTGCATATCATGCGGTCTTGGATGAGACGAAGCACCAAATCTCCTTCTTGAAAGGTTACGGTTCTAACCCGCGATCGTGATAACGACGAAGATCTTGCTGGTAAATCGCCGAACGAGCGGCTGCCATATCACGCTCCTCATCCAATAGATCCAAAGCGTCCTGTCGCGCCATCTCGTTATCCGTTTCAACATAAGCCGCTACACGGGGCGAATCGTGTCGGATATCACTGGGGAGAACTGCCTCCGCTCCGTAGACCATGAAGGAAGGTGTATATCCAGTGGATCGGTTTGGCGTAGTATTGATACTCCATAGCACCGATGGGAGCTCTTCAACCCGGCACCACGGTGTTCTCGTAATGGAACAAGTCGGGTTTGATGCCTCGTAAGATTTCTTGATTAGCACGTTACGCTCGCCCGTTGGATCGGGATGCGCCATCGACGACACGTCAAGCGGATGTGCTCACGTTCACGTAACTCTTTCATAGCCCCTTGGACAGATTAGTGCCATTGTCGAATGATTGTGTGGAAAGCCAAACGGAAAATCACCTTTTGATGAAGCGCACATTGTTGTTGTTGCATCACACTTGCCGGCTGTGCTCGCTTCGACCCACTTGGTAAATTTGTCCACTACCACCAACGGTGGGTCTTCTTATCCTTGGACCGCTTAAAGGGTCCAATCATATCCAAACCCCAAGTCGCAAGCGGCCACGTTATTGGGATCATCCTCAACTCTTGTCTTGGGGTACATGAGCACGCTGGAGAATTCGACATCCATCACACCGTTTGACCAAGTCCTCCGTGATCGGCATGGGCGGTTAACCGGTAAAATCCGTGACGGAACGCCGCCACTGTGGACTTTGAACCGGCGTGATGCCCGCAATCCCTTCATGGATTTCTCTTAAAATTTCACGGCCTTCCTCGGGGAAACACGGCGTTGAAACGCCTACGATACACTACAATGATGCAACTCACCATTAAGAATCGTCATAGATTTAGGCGCCGGATTATCATGCGGCGTAACCTCATCTTCGGCAATTCTCCTCGGGTCATATCGCAAGGAAAGGGATCGTCAATCCGAATGGCGGTAACGCCGCCACCAACCGAGCCTCCGGATCGGGAATAGCCAAATCCGCTTCACCGGGGAGCCGGGTGACGGGTTATGCAAGGCGTCCAAAAGACATTAGGCGGGACGGTTTCTGTTGTGAACCCAAGCGGCTTAAAGCGTCTGTAACCGTTCCTCCGGCGATCCACATGATCCACTTGATAACCCTTGAAGCACCTGCGATACTATCCACTTCCGACGATATGCGACCATGAGAGGGTCCTTAGAATCCCAAGTGCGGATACTTGCCGAGCCACGGTCCGAGTCACCAAAGCACTTAACCGGCTAAAGTCTCCTTAGCCATCCGGAGACCATGGAGCAAGGCTTCAGTACTCGGTGCATTATTAGTACAAGGAACATTAAGCGGAGAACGTAACAAAACTTATCACCTCGTGGGAAGTTAAAACAACTCCGGCCCGAGCCTTCCAACCTGCTGGACCCGTCAAAATGAATAGTCGAAGACGTGTGATCCGCTTCTCCTCTGGCGCTTGTAACTCCGTCCGGTCATTAATGAAATCAACAAGTGCTTGTGACTTCAACTGCTTTGGCGTGGTATATACTTTAGTCCATGCGCCCAAGCTCGATGGCCCATTTTGCAATCCGCCCGTCGCCTCCGGTTTTGTATGATATCACCCAAAGGAGTGAACTAACCATCGTGATAGGGTGCCCTTGGAAATATTGCTTGACTTCCGATCGACCATAAAAACACCATAGGCGAGCTTACGCCAATGCGGATACCTTTGTTTGGACTCAATGAGCACCTCATCGATATAATAAACCGGTAGTTGAACCGGATACTCCTTGCTCGCCTCCTTGCGCTCTACCACAATGGCCACGCTTCTTGCTCGGGCATTGGGCGCCACATATAACAACAACGGTTCCTTGTCAACCGGAGCCGCAAGAAACAGCGGTTGGCAATTGCGCTTTAGATCCTCAAATGCTTCGTCAAGAATGGACTCGATTTAAATTATCCGTCTTCCTCAGCATCTGGTATCACTACACCACGACACTCAAAGCAGTGTCAAATAATCTGTCGGCATATGCCACCTAAGGCGACACATCTAGTGTCGGGAAAGACCTTTGCCGACAGAAAGGAGCTGACGCCTATAGTCCTGCCGGGAAAGGTCTTCACCGACAGATAAATCTACACCGACAAATAGTATGTTAGCTTTGGTGAGACATATGGCGACAGACATTTCTACACCAACAGACTGTTCTATGGCGACAGATCATCTGACAATGTGTTATGCCGACAGATTGTGTGACGTCCATTGCTATGCCGACAGTTTGTGTGTAAGTGTGCTATGCCGACAGATTGTGTGACGTCCAATATTACTTCCGACAGATTTACTGCAGGGTTCTACATTTCACCACAAATGCAAATGCACCATATTTTAAATGAATTTACACTCATAATATTCAATTCATGTTCAATACGTAATACATATATAGACAATTGCACTCTTGTATTCATCAAAAGATACTATTGATCAAATGCATCCATTCAACATCTATAGAACATTCGTTGTTTTACTTCACTCAAGTAGCTACAACCATTAAGGATCCACAAATCAGATATACAAGAGAGGCATGTTACAAACATAATGGCCAAAGTTCCTAAGAGACCAATTGCATGATCACTGGATTGCTACAGAATAATACGGAAGACCAACTCTTCAATCGCCAAGCCAAATCAACTTCCATATGAACAAAATGTGTCAACCCTATTCTCAACAAAAGCAGTCACGAGAACATCTTCAGTCAACTTGTGGACTTGCTACTTTCTACCATTTGTCCCTACAAAAGAACTCGTATGTTTTAGAAGATGTACAGTATACACACAGATCATGCAGTATTACCAAATATTATATGATGAATTGGAACCATGCATAGTTGAACTAGTCTCGTACAGGGAAGACCACAAGAATGAACTAGGCTGGAGTCGGGTGTCATCAATCAATCAGTAAACCAGACCCAAGTAGTAAAACAAAGATGAACTAGATATCACAGGTCTAAATCAACAGTGTAGAGCAGTGAGAAACTGGGGAGAAACCTCACAGTCAAGAGGCGCTGATCCACAACCTTGTTCGGGGAGTTGAGGTCTGGGTCGTCGTCTTGGGCTTGGGGTCTTAGTTGTCCTCCTCGTCCATGGAGCCAGGTGCCTGCAGCACCAAATCAAGCAGGAAAATAAACATCATATTATTCAAAAGTCCGACATACAATCAAGTGGAAAAAGAAATAAAATGACATGAAGATTATAAGGAACAAAACAACAACTTATTTCTAAAACCCTCCATTAATTTCATCTAGTTTAGCTTCAATCAAGCAACAACTTGATGATGGTTTAGTATTTATTTATCCTGGACCAAATTGGTAGATTTGATGAACAATGCCTGAATAAGAAAACAACTACTACGATCAATATTCAATATATATCATCAATGATGGTCCCATATACTGTAGCATGCAAAGCGGCAAGATGATATGACACAATCAAAAGCCTCTAATGAGCAACCAGCAAAGCTGCATTTAGTTGGAGGGTTTAGAAAGGGCGCCTCAGAGAAGATAATATATACCCACTTGTTAATATATAAGCAACCAACCAGCAAAGCTACATTCCGTATGATGAGTTTACATTCCACTCATACTCCATTGTACACATACAGAGACAGCTACACACAAACACGTCCAGTCCCTAGAACCAACAAATATAAGCATCGATCGTACCATCCATTTTCAGTTGCGACAACGACTAGAACATCTAGGCCAAAGAGGGATCAATTCCACAACCAAACAAGATAACTGCATTTACACACAATTCCAACTTCCCTACCAAACAACAAGAACAAGATAGCCAGGCCACTTGCATCAGACCATAAACAGGCCAGAATTAATGCACTGATACATGAAGGGCAGAGGGAGGAGAGTTGCTGTTTATTACCACATTGTTTGTTGTTGTTGTAGTTGATCAAAAGGGCGACTTGGTGGGTTCGTGATCCTTATCCAATTCCAACCGACCATGCCTGGTGCTGAACCGGAGGGGTTCCAACTCTACCTGCAAACCAGAAAGGAGCTCACGATTAATTACATTACAGAAAAAGAACAAGATTACTTAAGAGGAACTAGGCTGGAGAACCTAGAGAACTACAACTGGCATCACATCATTAAATCAAGCTATAAACTAAAGCGAGCGAAACCCAGAACAGATGGTAGTGTGGTTTCACAAACAGAAAAGAATAGAACCTAGGCAGGCTAGAGCAGAGCATCGACAACTTACTTGGGTACGTAAACCATTCATTTTAAGGTAAGACTTGCAGGCATGTTCATTGGCAATATATATTTAATAAATGCGTGCATATATTTAATTCACATGTATGAATGCAAGAAGAAAACAAACCATTCATTCTAGATCACTAAATGATCGAGAACGTCTTATTTTACTTTACAGATGTGCACATGACTCAGTCAAAAGGAATAACAACACATGATGTTAATGCTACTTAAGTGCATTGTCGCTTATATTCTACATTATTATCAAGTCATGTGTTCCACTTTTGAAGTGAATAGGCATTTTAATGTGTGGTATAAGATACTTATAGAGAAATACATACCCGTCCATACATCCATAATTGGGAAGGCCAAATTGCATCAAACAAACATATGATTATTTTGTTACAACCTTTAGAAATGCAAGTAAGACATGATGATTTTGTTATTGTGCTTATGAAAAGAGATAAAGGCGGCAAGCCAGCAAGCAGGGCGAATGCATTGATGGGAAATTGAAACTAAAGAAGAAATTGGTTCCTAGTCAATGACTTGTGCATAACCGTCAACAGATGGATGGCTACTTAGTGTCGTACTAACTAACAAGGCACACTAGGCAAATCACCATGCTTTCAGTTGTAGAGACCAGACATAGTAAACCATATGCTTAAGTTTAGGGGCCTCCCTCCCTGCTGCAGCGGAGCAAGTCTCTAGTGTGTGTGTGCGTTCCAAAGCTAAAGATGCATATATTATTACATGACATTTTTCCATTAGTAAAAGGGTGACCCAGCAGCAATGATATAGAAAAAAACAATGACAATTCTTTACCTTCAGACCAAATAGCACCAAGTTTTGCTTCTCATATGCTTAATTTACTATTGCCTAGGCTGATCATACCTAGGCGGCACAACGGTCCACCCATCAGCATCAGGGATAGGCTTCAAGGACCTCGGTTCATCCTGCTTCATCCTCGAGCATCAGTGGCTGGTCACCATCATCATCATCCGAACTATAAATCATCGGCATCAGCAACCCTCTCCTCGCCACAAGGAAATCAATAAATTAAAAGAGAGTCATCTCCTGAATATTAATTGGTAACCAAGATCCAACCAGCACAATGGTGGTATGCCAGGATGCCAAAAACTGTTCGTTCAACAAGGAGAATACATCAAGGGAAAATCTAAAAAGAAAAAACAAGGCTCGCCGCTGGCCTATCCGCAAAGTACCTGGGATAGATAGATATATGCTAGCAGCTCGCATTCTTGCTGGAATAATATTCACATGTATGTGGCTACAAACTAAACCATACATTTTCTACTAGCTGCCATGATTAAGACTCAGGATTTGATACTATTTGCATAATCAGGGTGCTGCTATACATATACAAATGTAGAAACCAAATATTCAATGTTCTTCCATAACCAAGATTTACTGTCATCATATTATGCCCTTATTTATTATCATTTTTATATAAAAACTAGGTATTATGACAGTCTGATGCATCCAATGTTTATAATGACATTAGAAATTGTAGCATTAAGCAGCTTAGGAGGACTATCACCTATTCACCTGTTCCTATAACAGAACCGGCATAAATTCTTTACTTGCCTTCACCACCTACGTACGAAGATTGACTGATTGTTAGTATGTTACTGACAAATGCTTCTCTTCAATAGATGCATCACTAAATGTGTACGTAATTAGGACATACAGATCACATTTGGGACTTGATAGGCCCACACATAATCAGATTTAGCTACAGGAGGCTATGAAAGCTAGCATCCGTGCAATAAGAAAAGGAGAAATTGAAAAATAAAATATGCCAATCACAAAGGGGAACATAATTACAATTCTAACAGAAGAATGACACGCATCCCTCTCCTTTGTAATGCCTCGGCTAAGAAATTGTTACATGCTGCAAATTTGTAGATGAAGCACGCACTAGAACAACCATAGATTTATTTACCTACTGGAAGAAGCCAACCAATTCATGGCTGGATCCGATTAGTTACCTACACGTACTGGAAAAACCACTAACTCAGCTTACCTATAGCGACCAGATCTGGAGGTGGGGCAGAGAAGGGGCGACAAGGAACCACTCACCCACCAGAAGCTTACCTCTTGTATTCTGTAGGCGGGGCAGAGGAAAGGAGATCAGCCGAAGCAGAGGTCGCACGTGGAGAAAAACCAGCAGTGGATCCTCGGTGGCGGTTGACGGCGCTGCTGCTCCTCGGCATGGCAGACAGAGCTGCTGCTCCTGGGCGGATGGTGCCCTGCGGGGAGGAAGGCCAGCGTCGGAGATGATGTGGCACGAGGGGACCAGAGGACGGGCGGCGGCACGCAGATCAGGGGCGGCGGCGCAGTTGAGTTAGGTTTAGGTCGGGGGCGGCGGCGCAATCGGGTAGAGAGAGAGGGAGGGGGGATTGGGGAGTGGACGGGTGTGTTTTTTCTTTTCTTTTTCTGGTCTGGTCTGACTCTTCGTGTTTTCCATCGCGCGCGCATGGCTCTCTTTCCGCGCTTTATTTTTTGGGTGTGGGTGAAAGGAAACTACCCCGACACTTTTTCTGTTCCTACGAATCGCCGACACACAAACAATCAGTAAAGATGGTAACTGCCGACAGAAATTACGTCGGTGCTTTGGTGGTGCTTCGCCGACAGATAATGTGTCAATGAGGTTATATAATACTGTTACACTATGTGTCGGTATAGTTTGGGACAAAAAAAGTGTCGGTGATGCTCACTTTTACCAACAGATGCATGTCGTCTTTGTGGTGTCGTGGTGTAGTGTATAAGGGAATGGCCTTCTCTCCGAGGCGGCTGATAAACCGGCTCAACGCAGCAATCCTGCCCGCCAGACGCTGAACATCATTGATACACTTCGGTTTAGCCAAGGAAGTGATAGCTTTAATTTTCTCCGGATTAGCCTTAATTCCTCTGTTAGGCAATAGAAACCCGATAACTTGCTTGGAACACCAAAAACACACTTGGCGGATTAAGCATCATCTTATAAATGCGCAAGTTGTCGAAGGTTTCCTTCAAATCTTCCACTAGAGTCTCCTTTTGTTTTGATTTCACTACAATATCATCCACATAAGCATGCACATTGCGGCCGATCTGTGTATGCAAGCAATTCTGTACACACCGCTGATAAGTAGCCTGGGCACTTTTGAGCCCAAAAGGCATAGATACATAGCGAAGGCTCCAAAGGGAGTTATAAATTTGTCTTCTCACGGTCCTAACCGCCATTTTGATCGATGATATCCGAGTACGCATCCAAAAACTTAAACGCCACATCCCGCCGTGGCATCAATAATCTGATCAATGCGGGGAGGCAAAAGGATCTGCCGGACAAGCTTTGTTGAGATCTATGTAGTCCACACACATACGCCAGTGCCATTTTCTTAAGGACCAAAGACCGGATTAGAAAGCCACTCTGGATGAAACACCTCAATGATAAAACCACCGCCAACACTGGCTACTTCCTCTCCAATGGCCTTGCGCCTTTCTTCGTTAAACCGCGGAGGAACTGTTTCACCGGTTTATACTTGGGATCCACATTAAGTGTGTGCTCACGAGTTCCTCGGGACACACGGCATGTCGGATGGCTTCCATGCAAAGATATCCGGTTCTCACGGATGAACTTCGATGAGCGCGCTTTCCTATTTGGGATCCAGTTGGCACCGACGATGATGCTCGCTTGGACGAATCGCCCGCACGAAGTCAACAAGTTTGGTCTCAGCTGCCGATTTAAACTTCAGATCCGATTCATGCTCCGTAGTTGGCTTCTTCAAAGGGGTCATATCTGCCGGATCAACATTGTCTTTATAGAACTTCAACTCTTCTGTGGCATAGACCGCCTCTGCATAAGCTGCGTCGCCTTCCTCGCATTCCAAAGCAACTCGGCGGCTTCCATGCACCGTTATCGTTCCTTTGTAACCCGGCATTTTGAGCTGCAAGTAAATATAACAAGGTCGTGCCATGAATTTAGCATAAGCCGGTCGTCCAAACAAGGCATGATACGGACTCCGGATTTTCACCACTTCAAAAGTTAGCTTTTCAGACCGGAAATCGTGCTCGTCTCCAAAAGCCACATCCAGGGCTATCTTACCAACAGGATAAGCAGATTTGCCTGGTACTACGCCATGGAACACCGTATTGGACGGTCTAAGGTCCTTGTCTGTGAGACCCATGCGACGGAAAGTTTCATAGTATAATATATTAATACTGCTTCCTCCGTCCATAAGTACCTTAGTGAACTTATAGCCCCCACCGAGGGTCTACCACCAATGCCGGTGACCGGATTATCAACCCGGGGATGGTCCTCTGCTCCACACGATAGGCTGCTCGGACCAGCGTAAATATGCGGTAAGGCCGGTTCAACAGAGTTCTTGCCCGTTTGTGAAGCTTCCGATCCCGCTTGTCCAAACCGGTTGTGAAAACATGATATCGCCCACTATTCAACCGCTTTGGTTGGCTCGATAGCTTTGTTATTCTTTGCTTCTTGCCACCCCGATTACTCGATTATTGTGATTGCCTGGTTAGGCCTCGAACGAAGCTCCGTCTGACCCGCCCATGGAAACCGGATCTGAACCACCACCGACCCTGGTCATACCGAAAGCATTGGAATTTTTGAACTCTGCATAATATAACATCTTTCCAGAGATGGTTCGATGAGGACTCCTTCGTCCGTGCTTGGGACAAGGCTGATTTAACAAGTAATTTAAGCGGTTTGTATTAGGATTTGGACCCGATTCGCCTTGCCTCTGCGCCGCGAACCTCATCTTATGCGCATTAGTGTTGGCTACGAAATCCGGGTTGCCATCGACCTTGCGCTTTCCCGTTTCCATGACCCGCCGGTTTGTCTGCCCCCTTGAGTTGCCGTTCTTCTTTCCCTTCCTGCTTCATCATCATCGCCTTCGGGATCCTTGATACCGCTCGAATCGGCATACTTTACCAAAGCGGCCATGAGGGTTCCCATGTCATTGCAGAACCGCTTCATACGTCCCAATTTTAATTTCAAAGGCTCAAACCGGCAGTTGCCTTCTAATGTTATGATCGCCGAGTCAGCGTTGATCCGGTCAGAAGAGTGCAAAATCTCAGACACACGGCGTACCCAACGGGTTGTTGACTCCCCTTCTTCCTGGACGCAAGCCGCCAGGTCTACTATGGACTTGGGCTGCTTACACATATCCTTGAAATTCTGAATAAACCGGGCCCGTAACTGGCCCCATGAACTGATAGAATTGGGCGGTAAGCTCTTCAACCAAGTACGGGTTGTGCCTTCCAGCATCATGGTGAAGTACTTTGCACATGCAGTTTCATCCACATCTAGCATCTCCATGGCCATCTCATAACTTTCAACCCACGCTTCAGGGGACAGATCCGCGGTGTAATTTGGCACCTTGCGTGGGCCCTTGAAATCCTTAGGCAGACGCACATTGCGTAAAGCGGGGATCAAACAGGGCACCCCCAAAGCGGACGCGACTCCCGGCCCGGCGAAGGTGGTAGGGCGAACCGGTGTGTGTTGATCCGCATCATCCTGTGCTGCTAACTCGGCCTCCCTGCGTGCCCGGGCCCGATCCACTACATCCTGAGCATCACGAATACCACCCATCTGGTGATTGCCTCGGGCCGCTTCACGGTCCACGCGTTGCTTGATATGGCGGTTCATCCATGCGCTTTCTTTGTAACTCCGGCTTGGGACGGGCGTAGAGTGAATCCGATCACGGCCGTATGAATATGCCTCTCGTCAGTCGGCAGCTTGATCCGAGAAGCTCCTTAACCCGGCGTGTCTCAACCGCCAGGGGAATCTCCTTCGATTGGGATCGCCTCCAATCGCGGCGTGGCTGCAACAAGGTTGTCCATGGGATTAGAATAATGACCTGGGGGTGTCTGTACCGGCGGAGGAACCACCATGTTCTGCTGCGGAGGCTCCATCAGGCGCGGTTGGACCGTCGCTCCTGCTCCTGGTGCCTCAATCCGGTTTACCTCCTGTCTTTGGGGCGGGTTATCGGGTCCGCTCCCCGGTGCGAAAGAGGTTTCTAGGATCAAATCCTGATGGCAGGCGCGATCTATACTTTCGCTTCAACACCTCCTGCGACGCACTCTGGTCAAGCATGAGTTTGTAAGCTTGTGCATCTAAAGCGGCCCGCTCTGCGGCCATACGCTCCTTCTCTGCCGCTAGATCCGCTTTGGCTTGCGTGATCTGCTCTTTCACCTTTGCAATTTCTGCATTATGAGCTTCTGATCTGCTGGGTTGTCCTCCGCCATAAGCGCCGCTAGTGCATCAAACAGATCGACAGAACTTGAACGGCGGGCGACCGCCCCTCCGCCCCTGCTGCCGCCGCTGAACCGGAAAGCATTGCTGTCGCGGTTGAAGAGTGGTTCGCTGCCTGCGTACCGGCCATGAATACTCCAACTCGATTTAACTGGCTTGGGGGGTCCGGAATACTGTCGCCGTCGGAACAGCCCCTGATCATACCATCCTGCAACTGGTACAATGACTCAGTCTCTCCTGTTGAAGATTCGTCACCAGAATAAACGACGGTCTCACTACGTGCTCAACCGCATCGTACTCCCTCCATGTGTGACTCCAACGAAGACATGCTTCACGGCCGGTTTAACTTTGGCGGTCGCGCGCTGAGCCGTCTCGATGAGGTCGGTGCAGATGTCCGGCTCACGCCCAGGCTCCCCGATCTTGCCAATGAAAACGTGTATGCCGCCGAAGGGGACCCGGTATCCATACTCGATTGAATCGGCCTCGGGACCCCATCCGGCGTCGTCGATGTAGATCCGGCCGCGACGACTCTTGGTCATCCGGCCCACGACGTAGCCTTCGAGTCCTTTGAGCTTGCCCTCCAAGATCGTCAAACCATCGTGCGATAGCCCCACGGTGGGCCCCAACTGTCATGGATTTGTCACGACAGATGTCCTAGCGAAAGGACTTAGTCGTGGAGCCATCGCTACGGGTTTACTTGCAGGGGTTAAAGCGGACACAAAGACACAAGGGTTTTATACTAGTTCGCCCTTCGATGAAGGTAAAGCCTACGTCTAGTTGTGATGGAATTGATGTAGTCTCGATGGCTAGGAGCAAGCAAGCTTCGCCTAGGCTCGAGTTGTGGTTGTCTCTCCTCGAACCGTCGCGGGTCGCCCCTTATATACACAGAGTGACGCCGTCGGTTCAGAGAGTCCCAACCGGTTCATACTCGTATCCCGGTTGGTATCTCTCTATTCTTAACTTACAATACAAGTCATACATCAGGCCGGTTTACGGCTACAAACTCTAAACCGACTATAGGCCTTGGGCCTTTCTCTGATTATACCACTAACGGAGCTAGTCCGGCCCAAGCTGGCCGGTTTACACCTAGTGGTAATATCCCCAACAGCGCCGGCGCGAAAAAATCGCCTGGGGAGGCCTTGTTGGGAGCGCGGCTGGAGATGCCCTCACTGCCTTGTCTTGTTCGACCTGCTCTGTTCGGTTGATGGCTTGCTGGAAACATGTCCATTCTGTTGTTGCGTTTTTATTTGCTGCAGTGAACTATTTCTTCTGGGAAATAGCAAGGAGCACACTACACATTGTACTATGAACAAAATGTTGTCGGGAGTACCTAACGTGTTCATAGTACTATGCCATTATGGCCTTCAATGCCATGTCATATCTGTCGTGCAGGCCCAAATTATTAATGTAGCTATCAAAGTGAAGATGTGCATTGTCCCTAGAGTTGTCTTTTCAAAAATTAAATGATACCCCGCATTGCTGCAGGGATGGTGCAATATACTTCAGTAAGATTTGGTTGTATCATGAATATTTGAATTAATAATCTATGACCTAAATTAAAAAAAGTGTATTTGATTATCTTATAGTGAATGGGACCAGCTATATGTAAGTCGTCTGAAAATTTATTCGGGGTAAGTCGATTTTTTGAGCCATTAGATTAAGTTTTAACAGCCATCCTTTTTTTCCTTCTTCCTCTAGATTTCTTCCTCCTCCAACCGTTACTCCTCTTACAAAAAGAGGTGACATATGTGGTAGGGGGGATGCGTGCATGCTGAGATAAATATAAGTATTGGGGATCAACAAATAATGTAGTAAAGGTTTTTCTCATACATGTTGACGTGGGACTTTGATAGGGTGGCATGTGTACTGTTAAAGATAGAAACAGTGCAGATGAAATACTTGGTATATATAGTTTGATCAATGTGGTGGCTATGTTGTAGGTCCACCTGGAAGGTGGTGGTTTTATGTAATTTACTCTCTTGAAAGTAAAATCTTTCGTAGGGCGAATCATCACTGCATGTGCCATAAGGTATTTTTCTTCTTACATTAACTAGAAAATTTATCATGAATATATGCAATACTGCTCACAAAAAAAAGCGATTAAAAAAACTTCAACTATGTTACAAAGAAGATAAAATCATTGGATTGTATCTAATTACCCTGCTTAAAAAAGGACAGCCGGTGCACGTAGCTCCCGTTTGCACAGTGTCTGGGGTCCGACCACTTTGGATTATATCTAATTACCCTAATTGATACCATAAAATAAAAATAAAGGGATAGCTTATCTCCAGAAGCCGTCTTCCCCTGAACGCGCATTGTTGAAAAGCCTAAAATAAACCAAGATAAATACAAGTACCCATGCCAAATCTAGTGGGTTGATTTTACCACAAGGAACTTGGACCATGTAAGCTAGGATCAGTTGGCATAGAAAGTTGTATATACAAGAAACTTCACATGCACTCTGCTCAGACGTGCAAGAACAACCGATTTCAGGTTTAAAATCTTGATTAGTATTACAACAACATAAAACAATCATTTGAGAATTAGCAAAAACATTTATATTTTTAATATATAGGGAGGTAATATTTCTTTGTTGACGGTATATTCAACATCGAAATCAAACTAGACCAGTCACCGGGCACATGAGACGAAGACAGTGGCAGCGGAGAAGGAGCATGCGTACAGTTGATGGTGTGAACTTATATAAAGGATCCAGAAGGACTCAAAAAGTAAAGTTACACACATACTCCCTCCGTTCCTAAATATAAGTCTTTCTAGAGATGTCAACAAGTGACTACATAAGAAGCAAAATAAATGAATCTATATTCTAAAATATGTCTACATACATTCGTATGTTGTAGTTCATTTGAAATGTTTAAAAAGACTTATATTTAGGAACGGAGGAAGTATACACCAACTTTCTGACACCCATTGGCGGCGCATCTACACGTCGACCAAAGTCCAAAGCCCAAGTACAGAGCTCGGCTTTCAGACAAATCATGCAAAGCACCTTTCGACCGACTTCTTTTCTTTTGCACACACCGTCAACCTTTCTCATGCAAGTTCGTCGACGTTAAGGGTTTTACATATTTTCTGCAAAGCTAAAACTTTAATGTGAGAAAGTGACCACACGCATTTAAAGTTTCCTTGTTTGCATTTTCGAGCTGGCCGATGTGATGAATGACACTTGATGGTCACAAGAGGTAATAAAGCGTTCTAAGGAAGAATTAACGGACCAGAGATTAGGCCGGCTGGCCGGTCACCATGCACGGATGCATAGGTAGAGAGAGGTACTAGAGGCCAGTCCAACACGCTGCCGCATGCAGATTTCGACAAAGATTAGCTGAGGTGAGAATTTACCACACACGTAAATTAAATGCTGCTATAAAATTATCGTAGGATGAAAAGGAACGTCCAGGGCGGAGGTGACTAAAAAGTTCAGAAAGTTGGCGTCACTCTTGTCTTGTATCCCACCATTAAAGTACATTTGCACCCTCAAAAAAAAAGTACATTTGCACGAAAATAGTGCAGCCCCAACAAATACAAAACGAAAAGGTACTAGTAGCACTGTACTATGCAAAACAGATTGAAAGCTAAACTAAAAAAAATGAAAGCAAAGAATGACTAAGACTTGGCAAATGTGTGATCCCTTTTAGCGATCCCCTTGCTTATATTCTTAGGCAGTTTTGATCAAGGATAACGACAGCAGTAGCTAGCATGTCTGCCGCAAGGGAAAGAACCTAACCGGAATTAGATCCATGTGCTATGTGTACGTGAGAATAATATATGTGTGCCGTCTCAAAAGATAGAGGTTTATTGACCGCTGATGCGATATACTCCCTCCGTTCCTAAATAATTGTCTTTCTAGAGATTTCAACAAGTGACTACATACGGAGCAAAATGAGTGAATCTACACTCTAAAACATGTCTACATACATCCGTATATTGTAGTCCATTTGAGATGGCTAGAAAGACAATTATTTTGAAACGGAGGGAGTAGTACGTACCATGTCTAGCTGGTGCACACGATCGATGTATGTTGTCTAATCTTGTTTGTACACGCGGCAAATGTGATAGTGTATTGCCTGCTTCCTCAGCATGCACTGCTAGATGTATCGATGGACGAGATCTCTGAAACAAAATGAAAAGGAAATATATAAGCTTAACGGCCAAAAGATGATGTACTCCCTCCGTCCGAAAATACTTGTCATCAAAATGAACAAAAAAGGATGTATTTAGAACTAAAATACATCTAGATGCAACCCCTTTTATTCATTTTGATGACAAGTATTTCCGGACGGAGGGAGTATTTGATTTTGGAAACCGGTCGGTGTGCATTTTTCTTGTTTCCGAAGATCGTCCACTCTAAGAAGATAAAAAGTCATGGAATATTTTTAAGGGTTAAAGGTTGTTTACCATGCATGATACGACCTGTACACTTGGAAAAATGTGGCCAGGGGCGTTCTGCACACACATACAAAAAGCTCGTATGACATTCAGAGTTGCACAAACTGTTTTTGGTCGACGGTCACGGATTTTACGAGCAAATATTATGGCCTAATTGATATCCTTAAATATAATTCAAACATGCTCAAGTTTTTGTACAGAAGATTATAACATCACAAAAGAAAATCAGGGCATGTACAATGGTTGATAAGATAGTCTTATCTTAAGTCTTGCATGTAATTTAGATATGACAAAAAAAGACGTCTACAATGGGTCAAGTCTTAGTCTTATCTTCAATGAGTAGTTATTCCTAAAAACATGGTGAGACATATTGTGCTAAGAGATCATCTCTTGTCTTTTCTTAAATAAGAGAAGGCAAGCCTTTTCTTACGGGTTCTCTCTCCTCCACCTCATCATTTATCCTACGTGGCACTGCTAAGATAGCACCATTGTACATGCCTTTCGTCGTGAACAAAGAGCATAGAAGTAATAGCTTAAAGAACCTCAACGCCTTCTTCAAAGAGCAACTGCACCTAGTTATATAGCGATCACGTAGGGCTGATTTTTTTTCCTGGAAATGACTCACTTTTTTTTTTCTTTTTTGATAAACCTAGAAAATGACCCACTTCTGTTATAAAAGTTCATTAGAAATACAAAGCCCTAAACATTAAAAAAACGCACTGAGGTCACTGGGCCCTTAAACGCCCACTGCCGCCGCAAGAATAAGCCGTACACGTTGCGCAGTCGTCGCTCCTATACCGGAGCCAGACTGATCTTATCAATGATGCTAGGAAGTCTTCGTGCATGTGTCATGCAGAAAAAATGATGCTATCTTAGGAGTGCCATGCAGAATAAATGATGAGGTGGAGGAGAGATAACTCATAAAAAAAGGTTTGTCTTCTCTTATTTAAGAGAAGACAAGAGATAATCTCTTAGCACAATATGTCTCGTCACGTTTTTAGGAATAACTAGTTATTGAAGATAAGGCTAAGAGATGACCCATTGTAGACATCTTTTTTTGTCATCTCTAAATTACATGCAAGACTTAAGATAAGACTATCTTATCAACCATTGTACATGACAAGTTTTTTCTTATGAGTTCTCTCTCCTCCACCTCATCATCTATCCTACGTGGCACTCCTAAGATAGCACCATTGTACATGGCACTTCACTATTTTTTTCAGTGTGCATCACAAACGCGTGCGCGCGGTCATTGGGCCGGCTATAGGAGTACACAAGGAAATGCACGTGCGCCCGCAAAGAAAAGCTATGAATCTGACGGCAGCCCACACCGATGATGATACGTCGATGCAGACGTGAGTTAGTGCAGGAACTTTGATCAATTGACTTTTTAATCACAGGGTCGAAGTGCCATTCGCTGGTGGTACGGCATACGTGTCGTGATCACCGAAGGCGACGCGCTGCATGCCCGGGCCGGCGACGCGATGACGCGCTGCCCGTGCTCTCGTCTTCAGCGGATACGGTGGGTCGACGTACGTATTCCGCGTAATGAGCTTGTGGCTGTACGTTCAACAAACGATGTCGCCTCACAGGCGGGCGTGCACGCACAAAATTGACGTGTCATTCAGCGCCGTCCACGGCGGCACGCTACATTCCTTTTTTACGCTACCTTCTTAATTACTAGTCGCCTGCACCTGTCTGAACTCCCAAAGCTCCATTTTTTCTTAGGTTTTCCCCACTTG
This sequence comes from Aegilops speltoides, assembly GCA_021437245.1. Lineage (NCBI taxonomy): Eukaryota > Viridiplantae > Streptophyta > Magnoliopsida > Poales > Poaceae > Aegilops > Aegilops speltoides. The sequence continues at coordinate 479,259,450 of CM038147.1, forward strand.
GATTAGTTGAAACCGCAATGCATGGGTAGTGAGCATCAGGTTAAGGCTAAGCTAGCTGTACGTACGTAGCTGTAGGCGGTATTAGCAGGCTCATTGACCACATCCACGTGCATGTATGTGTCCGCTATGATTTGACCAGACATGAATATGTCGCTTGTGCACCTTTTGTCTCTTACAAATCAAAAAAGCGGACACATACACCCCCAAAAAACTTCACATCGGCGTCCTGGTGGGCCAAACGGCTGGAGATGCTCTTAGGGCTATTACCCATGGCTAGGGGACGAGGGAGGGAAGCTTTGGTAAATTGTGTCCTAATTTTCCCTGATGACCTGGGGTAACGTTCCCACGACTACATAAATCATGTTTGATTATCGTACCGTGGTGAGGCAGTGACCAAATTATCCTTGGCAGATGTTATACATATTAGCACATCTTTATGTAGACTTGGTCAAACTTACACAATTTTGACATAGAGAAAAAATGAAATTCAATTAATTTTGGGGTGTATAGTAGACATATGCTTTACTACAAAAGCTGGAGGATAAATGGAATCAATTATAGTGAAGCACTGTAGTATAGAAGGTGGCAACTTCACATGTCACTAAAGAACCGCACACAAGTTGTCGAGATGGTGATCGATTTACAATCCTTCTCCACTAAGCATTAATTCAACTAATAACTTGGTTTTGGATCCACCTGTGCGGTGATAAGGGCATCTCCAGCCGTTCGGCCCTCCAGGGCGTCTAAATTCGGCATCCTGGGGGCGAGCCGGCGCTAGCTCGGCCACGAGGCGAGCTAGCGCCAACACGCACCCAACGCTACCGCCCCAGACGCGGATAATTCAAACTCGCCGTTCCGCTCTCAAACGCCGCAAGTCCGACGATCGGGCATAGTTTGTCGTTACAAAAATAGAGCGCCGCCACCCTCGGCGTGTTCATTCATCACTCGGCGGGATGGGTCCCGTGTGTTGGCGGTGTCGGCGGCGCGAGCTCGGCGGTGTCGGAGCTGCCGGTGTTGAAGCGCGCCGGCAAGCCGACATCGCTTGGCGGCGACGTAGAGTCTTCGCTCGGCGTCCGTGCGGCCGTGGGCGTCGTCGGCGTCGTGGGTGTTGCCATCGGCAGCTCGTTCAGGATGAGGCCGCTGGACCGGTACCACGCCTTGAGCTTCGTCGTTGCTCAAGCAGGTCCGCCGCACCCATCAGGAAAGCCATGTCGGTGTTCCTCTTTTTCACGGCGACATTCGTCCGGAGCAGATCTAGCTTGATGGCGTTGTTCTTTATTAGCGCCGACCACCGCGCCTCCGTCTTCTCTTCGCGTAGGACGGCCCGGGCCTGGACGTCGGCGAGGCAGTGCTCGATGGACTCCTGCACTCGCGCAGTCGCCGCGTCGGCGTGTTTCCCCTTCTTGGCCAACTTGTGTCCGTCCGGCCGCCCTTCCGACGCGCCCGGAGTCGGCGCGTCCGGCTTGTACGTCTCCTTGGCCTTGTCGAGGGCACGCCGGACTTCCGCCCACTTCTTGCACTTGTCAATGCGTTTGTAGACGTGAAGGTGCTTGAAGTCGGCGTCTTGGTTGTCACCCCGGAACATGGCGAACATGCGCAGCAGTTGCGCGGACGGACAAACAGATTGGCGAACGCGGGCGTAGGGGCGAAAATGCGCGGCGAACGGCGCGTGTACTGGTCTTCGACGCTGGCGCCACTCTCCGGCGAGCCGCGACCTCCTCGGCGATTCCGTGCCATTTGTTGACGCCAACCGGATACGCCCCAATGGTTCGCCATCGCCTTGGCACCGCGCCGCATGTACACGCCTTTGAAGTAGGGGTCGACGAGCTTCTTCGTTGAACTCGACCTTGATGCGGTCGATCGTCTCAAGCTCGGTTCGCGCCGGTGGTCGGGTCGAGGCGCATAACTTTCCACGCTTCGGCGAGGCATTCCTCCTCCTTGACGTCCATTTGATGCGCGGCTCGCCCGTCCTCGCCGCCCGCTTCTTTTCTAGCGCCTTCGTCGGAACAGAGCCTCCTCCTCCTCCTCCTCCTCCTCCTCGTCCTCCTCCTCGGGTTCTCGCACATCATCGCCAGACGTGGCGAGCTCGGCCTCCATGTCGCCGCTGAGGTCGACCACCTCGTCCTGGGTGGCGAAACCGGGAGACGAGGCGGCCGCGGCCGATCCAGTCGCGATGATGTCGTCCATGTCGGCTCCCGTGTCGTCGGCGTCGCCGAGGTGCGAGAAGGGCAGCGGCCCGCAGTAGAGATGTGGAGTCGGCGTGGTCGCGAAGGTAGGGAGCGGCGAGTAGTTGTATGGCGGGTACTACTGCACACCGGCGAAGGCCGGCGACGGTGTGCGCGTAGCGGGGTGACCATGGGGGAAGGTCACGTTCGGGTTGAACCCGCCGTGCGCGTCGCCGTCGGCGTAGCCTGGCAACGACGAACCCCATGGAGATCCGGCGCCTTGCTGCCCCCAGGGCGCGTACTGGTGGGCGTGGCCGACGACGGAGCATCGGCGAAGAGAGGACGCCGCCGCCGCGCCGCGTTGTCGCGAGCCTTCTTGGCTATCCCGGTTCGCTTATCGGCGTGACCGCTTCTCGTATTGCACTTCCACCTCCACTCGGCGTTCGACAGTTCCGGCGGCCGTTGAGGCGCCTCGGCTTCTCTGTTTTGGTTGAGTAGCGGCGCGCGGCGCGGCCATGCTGCATGGTGTATTTCTTGGCGGCATGGGCGGCGGGCTGCGAGCGGGTTGGGCGGAGAAAGGGAGAATGGCGGGAGCAAGGCGAAGCGAAGGGAGAGAAGTGAGAAAAAGCGAGAAAACGGCGGAAAGGGCCTTGATGCGCCTCGGTCTTGGGTCCACGCGCTTTTTCGCTATGCGGCCCCCAGCGCCCTGGCGCCGGGTTGTCTGGGTCCGCTGGCACCATTTTGGCCCGAGCCGTGAAAAACAGGCCTCTGGGCGCGATCGGGCTTTTTTTTCGGCCTTGGCGCGAAATCGCTCGGAGGGCTGTTGAGGCGGGTGGAGATGCCCTAAGAAAATTGTCTCTAGATTTGTTGGCCGGCGGTTTGGTCTTGCGTGTGGGGACTTGCTAAAGATATGAATGCTGGATGTGTGATGAACCTTCATTCATCGTGCATGCTCGGTGTTTCTTTTTGTTGGTACATGATAAACAAACATATTTTGATGATAAATGAACGCATTTTGGATCATATTACTCGCTTGCACAAAATATAAGGTCTATAAGTCCTGTCTTAAATCAAACTTTTAAGTGTGTGTAAGTATATAGAAAATATATTTACATATGCATACCAAAAATAAAATAAGATCATAAAGTATGTGTTCATAGTATCATAAAGATGCTGGTGATTTTTTATGAACTCAGTTAAACCTATAAATGTTTGACTTAAAAAAATCTATATGCCTTACATTTTTTGAATGGCTGAGCAACAATGAAGCAAATGTGTAGACTTATGCATATGACTCTGTGATAATTTTTCAAAGTGTTTGATTTGCTTGTCAAAAGAAAAATGCATATAAGTGGATGTACAATACACAACCTATGTTCATGGCAATTGACTTTACTTTTTTTTTTTGAGTGGCCTCTAATTGCTTAGAGGGTTAGGTGTATACGTGGGCCTCTAATAGGCTCGAGGCTGCATGGCCGCGTCCTGCCGTATCCCAAGGGTGTCGCCAGCATATCCTCATTTTTCTCCTTTTTCTAAGCGCTCATATACACGCGCATACACTCAACCCTATGAACGCACACACGCACACCCTATCCCTATGAGCACCTCCGAAAGACTGAGCCGGCATGTCATCTTGAAATTTACGAAGTCACCGTAGGCACCTCGTCATCGATAGAAACGTCTCCTCCCACTAAATGCGCATCGCCGGAAATCCATCAAATAAATCTAGAAATAAATGCGAGCACCAGGATTTGAACCCTGGTGGGCTGGGATACCACAGTCCTTCGGAAGTCGTGATACGCCTGGAATACGAGTATCGCGGCCATATCGCCGTATCGACCGTATCGTGGGTATACGCGGACATGCCAACTTTTGACGTATCGGTGCTTGAGATAATATGGCAGTGGGATCCACGCCATTGCCGCGCGCGCGACTTTTCTCCTAGGATGAACCCATCTTCTCTGTTGGAACTGAAAATGTACAAAGCGGCTTTGCCAAGTTTTCTCGCTACAGCCTCGTGAAAGATGGGGGTCTCAGAGTTGCACGCATCTTCTCTCGTACTAGTAGGTTCCACTTTCCGTTATGCACCTCCTTGTTTCAAACTGCGTTTTTTGAAACGTATGCTTTCTCCATCCGACGGGACGTATTTGATTTGCATCATTCTATAACTCAGTGTTGCAATCCATGTTTTGAGTGGATGTTAATGAATCTTACTTTTTTTATGAAAGTTAACTAAATCTACTACTCGGTGCAAGATACATCCGTTTAAGAGATAAGTAATATGGATCGAAACGAGTATTAACGTTTACCGAAAGTACAAAGCACATCAAACAACGCGCTCAGCGTGGCCATTCCAGTGGTTGGCCGCTTCCCTATGATGCAAAGCACCGGAGTATGCTAGCAAGGAAATTAAAGTTGTATAATTAACAACAGCTACCTTTAATATTCTTTCACCTATTATCGTGTACTCCCTCAGTTCACAAATATAAGATATTTTGGATATTTCAATATGAATTATATACAGGCTGAAATGAGTGAACAAATACACTAAAACCTGTTTATATACATCCGATTAAAAAATATGACAACATCTTATATTTGTGAACGGATGGAGTACTAATTATAAATTATTCTCTCTTATGTGTACGAGAAAAAATATCACGGTTAACCTGTTATTTATTTGGACACGACTCTTTCTTTCCCCTCTTCCAAGGCGACTAGGGTGAAGCCTTCCTCCCCCCAATCTCCCTCAGCGAGCCTATGTATTGCATCCCCCTCTTTCTACCGCCAGTGGCGGACCTACTATTTCGTTCTTGGGGGCATCATAGTACAATTTTTGTGAAAAAATTGCACAACAAATATTAAATTTTGGTCTAAGCATTGTCATAATCTCAAATAAATAATCTAAAATTTCATTAAATCGTCATGTATTTGGTGTAAAGTACAAAGTAAAACATATTTTGCAATTTGGAGGGGTGCCATGGCAACACCCCCCCCCCCCCCAATTTTTTTTTGCCTCTTTCTTCCTCTCTCGCAGCCGGAGGCACAGAGTGGAATGCTGGTGCCTCAGCTCTGTCTAGTAGACAATTAGAGTTTAGTTCTTGCAAGGGCGGTGCTCGCGTGGATGGCGGTGTTTCATCCTTGGCATTAACCCCACTTGAGTTTATCTGCCCGAACATATTAGGCGAAGCTTTGGCGTAGATTCCTGACACCTCCTCACGGGGCAAGGTTAGGGTTTCCCGCCCTGCATACATGACAACAAGGTTTGGTGTCGGGTTCTTTGGATTGATTCAAGGGTTCACCCTCAATGACTGTGGCGCCGAGGCACCTACACGAGGACTGTCCAATTGTCATTAACAATGTCATGTCAACTTCGGTATGGAAACGGTGATAACAACCCGTTGTGGCAATGGCAATGGTCTTTTGGTGGTCAAGGGACAAGTATATAATTTTCATTATGTTTGAGGTGCTTTATACTTTTGATGAATCTATATAATGGATTTAGGTCCTTTCCTCAAAATTCCTTTTTTTATCCATTATCAGTATGCATTAATTACTTATTAATTACTTCCTTATTTGTCTGAGGTGGCAGAGAGCCAACCATCATGAGCTTTTATAATAGTACTAGCAAAAGAGATTGTGTGTTGCAACGGGAGAAAAATACCATACTTCCCTAACCAAATAACCGTGACTCAAGATCCCAATAGGTCCACATCCTTTATTTCAACACATGACATCTCATTCGTATTGTCATCTATCCTCCTTCCCACCCTCTCCGATGGTGGCTTTAGTGCTCACACAATCACACAACGTGTTTGAATGTTATCAATCTTAAGGACTCTTTATCTTAACATAAGATGAGAAATCAACTTTCTTCCCGTGAGGTTTTGGCGAGGCGTGCATGCGTGGTTATAGATGATTTCTTTCGTCTCCAATACAGGTTTTGCTGAGGTGTTCATTTCTAATCTAGTCATCACTGGTACGAAAGAAAGATGGATCATGTGCTATTGATTAAGGTTGCACCCTAAATTACATTTTTTTAATGGTTAACAAGTAAAATAACATCATATGCCGATTCTACGCATTTTTTTAATCAAATTTCATACATAACATGTTAAATTTGGAGTTAGGGTTTAAAAGATATGGATATTTTTAAAAAGAATTGGATATATACTACGGGTTGATTAACCCAAATATACAGAGTGGGTTATGCAAAAGTGAAAATCTGACTTAAGACCGGCATGTGGTTGATTAGCATAAACATCAGGGGTTTTATGCAAAAGCAAAAAATCTAACTTAAAACTAAATTGTGGGTTGATTATCAAAAATATCAGGGGGTTTTCTGCAAAATAACCAAGAATATTATACCTCCTTTTACTAGTAGTAGGTATAAATGGTAATAAAGATATGTGTATCTTTAAGTTCAATCTTGCATATTTCTTCAACTTTACTCGGTGTTTGGATTGGATGCAGAGTATTTTCAATACAACGCAATTTGCACAAACCACAATTTTGAAAGTTATAGGCACGAATTATCACCGTTTAAAAAATACCATCGTATTTTGCAGCATTAGGAATTCGATTGGCCGGCATTTTACCTAAGGATACACGCTGCAAATTGTTTGTTTTATGTTTTCTTATAAGGTCGAGAGCCTAAGGGTTTGTTAATACTCTACTAAAATAATATCATAAAAACTTATAGCATAACTCAGCTGGTTAGGTTTCTTGTGGTGGAACCAGCCCATCAGAGTTCAAATCCTAGACATGGCACCCATCGTCTATGAGGTATCTGTGGTGGCTTCATCAATCTCCAGATGTGGTGGCGGCTCAGTATCTCGGAGGCGCTTATAGGAGTAGGGTGTGCGTGTATGCGTTCATAAGATAAGTGTATGTGGGCTTCTGCGACTGGACCATGTTAAAAAAAGATTGGGTTTTCGTTTTTGCCTAAATGTCTCAAAATATTTCAAACTACACTCTTTTTAGGTAACTATGGCATCCTAAAAAAAATGCTTTTTATGGGATTCTAGAAAAAAATTACTTGGAAGGATCCTCCTTGGATAGAAGAAGATTCTGCATCTTCTATCCATAATAATAAGAAGAAAATTAAAAAAACAGGTTTAACTAGACGTGGTCCAAACGGAAAGTGAACGAGGCGGTTGATGACTGATGTAACCGGGGAAGGTTTGCGTTTACGTCAGGCGGGGAGGCAGTTAATCAATCCAGCCTCCGAACCACACCTTCCCCCCCCCCCAAGCCCTTCCCTCTCTCGGCCTTCCGACCGGGATCACGCACCCTATGTATGTAATTTTATTAATTCTCGTGTTCATTGTACTACCATAATGTCTGATGAATAGATAGGTTTTTCATGGAGAAAAAAGAAGAAGAAGAGCATGCCGCATCTTTTTATTTTCAAAAGGCGTGGGCATATGTATCTTGCGCGAAAAAGAAACGGCAATGATAAATCCCGAACGTTCGGAATTTTAAGTATGGCAACCCGAACGTTTTTTACGGCAACTTTAATTCACGTGAGGTTGGCAAACATTGCAATTTCCTGACAAAAAGAAACTGGGACAAAGTCGTCATGTCTTAACAACTAAAGTTGCCACCTCGCATCAACTAAAGTTGCCATGTAAAAACGTTCAGGATGAAATACTTAAAATCCGAACGTTCGGATTTTATCGGGGTCCAAAAGAAAGGCTTAACCATGCGTGGCCCAGACGGAAAGCTAAACGGGGCAGTTTTATTTTCTTTTTTTTTATGGTAACTAAACAGGGCAGTTGATGTACCACGGGGAGGTTTGCCTCTCTCGCGCGGCTCTCCGGGGTCACGCACGCACGCACGCTGAGTCCCTAACCGTGGTTCATCACGGCTCTCCCTCTCGCCTTCCTCCGACTCCGCCCGGAATCCCAGTGCCCACTCCGTCATCCTCCACTGATCCGCCCGGACCACCCCCACGCCGCTGCCCGTGTCCCGCACCCCGCTCTGCCCGGCCTTAAATACGCGCCCCCCTGCCTCTGCATCCTCGTCTTCTTCTCCTCCTTCTTCCGCTCCGCGCTTCCTGCCATCATCCGCGAGGTAGGTGGGTTTGCCAGTTAATGGCGGCCGAACAAATTTTCATTACTGCCTCCGCCGAAGCCTGAACCTACCACCATACATCACCAACACCGCGCGCCACGCCAAGATTGCTCTGCTCTGCTCTGCTCTGCTCACCACTCTTCTTGGCTTTGGCTTCTTGCCGCCGTGTCGCGCGCAGGCAGAGAGGGGGGGCGGCGGCAGGTGAGGCGCGCAAAGAAGTGGGAGAGCGGAAGAGCCCGGCCACTCGACGGGAGGGGGCGATGGCGGACTCGACGTCGCCGGCGGCCAGGCTGGAGAAGAGCTACTTCGACGTGCTGGGCATCTGCTGCCCGTCCGAGGTGCCGCTGGTGGAGAAGCTGCTCGAGCCGCTCCCCGGCGTGCAGAAGGTCACCGTCGTCGTGCCGTCCCGGACCGTCATCGTCCTCCACGACGCGGCCGCCATCTCCCAGGCACAGATCGGTAAGCAAGCACACGATCCTCCTCATCCTCTCGCTTTCCCCCGAGATCCCTCTCCCTCGCCGTCGCGCTCGGCCCTCGTGACCGGGTCATCAACTTGTCTGCTTCCTTCGCTCGCCTCGCATGCGCCGTCGTGGCGCCGGTGAATTTTTTTGTCCGTTACCCCGGATGTTCAGGTGAAAACTGCTCGCTTTCGCCGCTGAGCAACCTTTTCCCCCGTAATTCGTGGCTGTAATTTGCCGATTGACTCGTCGGGGACCGGGGTCACCGGACTTGGAATAGAGCAGAAGTGACCGGAGTCGCCGTTGAAACTGGTCTGGGTAAAACCGTTCCGTGCTGCCGGCCGTCCTCATAAATTCTGACGACGACGGCCGGCGTGCGCCGACGGGTTTGTTTGGCTTTAAAAAACGGCCGGCGTGAACCAACTTCACCGTCGCCGGCCGGGCTACCAGATTATGGGTTTTGGGATTTAATAAAATAGTAATACATATATCCAAACTTTGTTTATACTTGCAGTTGCAGCCACGGAAGAATACATCGAACCACGTGAAGGATCACGCAAAGTCACTAGTTCTTTTCCCATCATCGAGCTTTCTTCTCGCTCAATTTCTTACGCACTTTCCGTTCTTGTCCCGTCCTTCTTTTTTTCTTCACTGATTTTTTTTCTCTATCCTACAGTGAGGGCGCTGAACGGGGCGAGGCTGGAGGCGTCGGTGCGGGCCTACGGCGGCGCCGGGCAGAGCAAGGTGTCCAACAAATGGCCCAGCCCGTACGTGCTCGTCTGCGGGGTCCTGCTCGTCGTCTCGCTCTTCGAGCACTTCTGGCAGCCGCTCAAGTGGTTCGCCGTGGCCGGGGCCGCCGCCGGCCTGCCGCCGATCGTGCTCAGGAGCGTCGCCGCGCTCCGGCGGCGCACCATGGACGTCAACATACTCATGCTCATCGCAGGTACTGCTAACACTTGCCACCTTCCAAACTGTTCTGGTGGTGTCAACGGAGTATGATGAATTGATGATGTTCCATGTGATCTGAAGTTTTCCACACGCGCGCGCACAGCATATGTTTCATGTCACTGGGGCCCGCTTGCCTTTTTCCTGTCTAGATTCATGGCAGTACAGTAGCACTAGAATTCTGCGATCAGTATTAATATTTTTGTGCAGTTATATGGTGTCTATCCTTAAATTCATGATGAATCTCTGGGTCCCCCCACATAGCCTAGTTGCAGAGAAATAAAGCTCATCCATTTTCTAATAAATAAAATAATTGCCTAGCTAGTTGCAGGGCATAAGATTTAAACTAGTATGTTGATGCCAAACGTGATGCGCTTAACTCGTGTGGAATCTATTAGTTTGGCAGAGGAATCCTTACCAATTCCGGTAAGTTCTTTTGTTTATATACATCTGAATAAAAAAAGATGCTTTGAACTAGTTACCACATCAATCCAAAATTAAAAAGAGAGGAAGACGTGAGTAATTTTTATAAGTCCAACGCCACACCAATCATAGCCTTGTTCTAAAAGAAATTTTCTGTCCCTGTCTTCTGTCGCTTCGTATACGCTCAACACCCACCGGCACCCCGGGGAAACACTTCTTTTTTAAACGGAGGCAAAAGATTTGCCTCATTGATTAATTAAGCAGAAGAGAGTTGCCCAGTTAATTAACGGAAATCCGGGCGAAAACCACAGACTGAATCATCGGAAGTACTAATGAAGTTGCTAGGTGCTAATCATCGCTGAAAAAAAAGCCAAAAGAGTCACCCAGGAAACTGGGGTCAATACAGGTTGCTTCCTTGCACCAGTATGCATGGTGGGTGCCTAGCTAGTGGGAAAACAGGCTCTGGAAAGATACTACTAAAAGCTTATGTCTCACTTGCTGAAACTTTCCCCTTGGTGTTGTTCCTGTAGGGGACCCCCCACTTTGAACTGCACCAAAGGGAAAGGTTTGCCCTGATGCTAAGGTTTATGCCAAATGGACAGAAATCTGCTTCCTTCCCTCTCCATGTGGCGATGTCGCATCTCAGATAGGGTACCGGATTCCACTTAGAACAAGCAACACTTTGCTCGAACCGGTCTTTCTAGCGTTCTGTTTTTTGTGCTGTCAAGATTGCTCAGATTCATGAAAGGATCAGCATAGAAAATCTGGTCAGAATTTACATTTGTTTATGTATTCTATTAATACTATGCTAGAAAACAAAATTTCTGTTCAGATCAGCAGATAAAAATGTGTCAGCATCTCAGAGATCTTTTGATGGAGACTTAATTATGAGAGTAGGTGTGTCAGAGTTTCTATTTGCAGTGGTAATATAAAAGGAAAGTTGTATCTAGGGAACTTGTAGTCCTTGTGTATATATAATCACCACTTTCCGTAAAAGACTATATACCTGTTGACACTGACTTGTTCGCTTAATCTACTCGTCCTGGAGGAATGGTATCTTGTCGTCGTCACATATTTACAGCCATTTCCTTTTTTAGGTGCTCTGCCGTCCCATAAATTGTGGCAATTGAATAGCCAATGGCTCATTTGTTTTACTTGCTTTGTTTGCAGTTGCTGGGGCCATAGCTCTCAAGGACTATTCTGAGGCCGGGTTCATCGTCTTCCTCTTCACCATAGCCGAATGGCTCGAGACCAGGGCCTGCGGCAAGGTATGTTGTCCACAAATTCCTTTAACCTAAGAGATCAGAGCTGTGAGGTCCTCTCATGATCCCACTTACCGGGAAAGGTAGTTTTTTTCGACGAGGCACGGTTAGGAGCACATATTCATGCTGATGCAGCATAACAAGGCATGTTGATGTTGATGTGCACTAGCCCCACTGATGGACGTGTGAACATATTTTGGTCTGCCATTCTAGGCGTAACGTAGTAGGTTGCAGTAGAGCCGGACCCATTTCGCTGATTGTATCGCCTTTTTAGCGTACCTCAGCTGTCAATTATCGGCCAATAGACAAATGAACTTTTATATCTAGTGGACTCAAACATGCATATACACTCATATCTAGGTGTAAAACATGATTAGGGAAAGCCACACCAATAATTTTTGGAAAGAAGATGAGCTGAAGGCAACTACTAAAAGTAATATCTTCTAAAAAAGCAGCACTCGTCATTAAATAATGTCTACATGGGCAATAGTTTATCTTTTTGTGCTACTTTGTCCCTGAAAATCTGATTAAATACTTTTTTGACATGCAGGCCACTGCTGGCATGTCGTCACTAATGAGCATGGCACCACAAAATGCGGTTCTAGCAGAGACTGGACAAGTGGTTGCTACCCAGGATGTGAAGATCAATACAGTAATAGCTGTGAAGGCAGGGGAAGTCGTGCCGATCGATGGTGTTGTTGTCGATGGACGGAGTGAGGTCGACGAGAGCACCCTCACCGGGGAGTCATTTCCAGTGTCCAAGCAGGCAGACTCCCAGGTCTGGGCTGGCACGCTCAACATAGATGGTAAAACATGCTACACTATCACTGGAATCGACATTTGCTGTGATGCCTAAAATTCACCTCGGGTCGTTGATCATGCACTGATTCTACTACATTGGTGATCTCTCAGGTTACATTGCTGTGAGGACAACTGCTATGGCCGACAACTCTGCGGTGGCCAAAATGGCAAGGCTGGTTGAAGAAGCCCAAAACAGTCGGTCCAGTACACAGAGGCTGATCGACACTTGCGCCAAGTACTACACACCCGGTAAGCCAGATAGAAGATTCCTGTAGCGAAAATTCAGTCATTGACAGTTGCCGGATCGGACGGTTTTATTTACTGTGATCTTTGGTTGCACCTCGCAGCTGTTATTTTCATGTCTGCAGCAGTAGCAGTGATCCCTGTGTGTGTCAAAGCACGCAACCTAAGACACTGGTTTGAACTGGCCCTAGTTCTCCTGGTGAGTGCTTGTCCATGCGCTCTGGTGCTATCGACACCCGTGGCAACCTTCTGCGCGCTACTGAGGGCCGCGAGGACGGGGCTCCTCATCAAAGGAGGGGATGTCCTTGAGTCCTTGGCCAGTATCAAAGTTGCCGCCTTCGACAAGACTGGTACAATTACTAGAGGAGTGTTCTCCGTAGAGGAGTTTCAGACAGTTGGTGAGCGTGTTTCGAAGCAACAACTTACTTACTGGTGAGTGTGGCTTCCATATCAGAATGCTCAAAGTTCTTCAACAACATTTATGTGCTTCGATCTTCTTGTGGTATTTTAATTTCATGACTGATGCAGGGTTTCAAGCATCGAGAGCAGGTCGAGCCACCCAATGGCATCTGCTCTTGTTGGTTATGCTCAATCAAACTCTGTAGAGCCAAAATCAGAAAATGTTACTGAGTTTCAAATCTATCCTGGCGAGGGGATTTACGGTGAAATTGATGGAGAGGGCGTATATGTTGGGAACAAAAGGATCTTGGCAAGGGCATCGTGTCAAACAGGTTGGTGAAATGTGAACTCAGCATCTACATGTTCAATGTTGACAACATTCTTTTGCTATTTACCATTGAACTTGCTGTTTAGTAAGAGATAAACCTACCCATCCATGAAGTTACTGAAATGAGCATTAAATTAGTCATTTTTACAGTATATTTTGCTTCATTCTTCTATTTTGTTTAATCGAAACACAGTTTTCTGTTGAAATCTTGAGCTGTTAACTGATCATGTACAACTTTTTTTGTTCTAGTTCCGGACATAGTAGAGCACATGAAAGGAGTTACCATCGGATATGTGGCCTGCAACAAGGAATTGATTGGGGTATTCAGCCTCTCAGATTCTTGCCGAACTGGGTCAGCCGAGGCCATCAAGGAGCTGAGATCACTGGGCATCAAGTCAGTGATGCTTACTGGCGATAGTACTGCCGCTGCCACACATGCACAAAACCAGGTAATGATTTCTTCTTTTTCTTCTGGAGAATAGGTGGATCTTATTGTTCTGTATTTTCCTTTCTCTAGTGGATACAAATGCAACACCTTCTGATTTTGCTGTTTCTTTACCTTTTGTGGCAGCTGGGGAACATCCTAGCCGAGGTTCATGCTGAACTTCTGCCAGAAGACAAAGTGAGAATTATTGATGAACTGAAGGCAAGAGATGGCCCTACACTGATGATTGGCGACGGCATGAATGATGCCCCGGCACTGGCTAAGGCTGATGTTGGAGTCTCCATGGGCGTGTCCGGTTCAGCTGTCGCAATGGAGACGAGTCACATTACTCTGATGTCGAATGACATCCGCAGGATCCCAAAGGCAATCAAGCTGGCCAGGAGGACACACCGGACCATCGTCGTGAACATTGTCTTCTCGGTGACTACGAAGCTTGCAATTGTTGCACTTGCGTTTGCCGGGCATCCGCTTATTTGGGCAGCAGTCCTTGCTGATGTTGGCACATGCTTGCTGGTGATCATGTACAGCATGCTGCTACTGAGGGAGAAAGGCAGTGGAAAGGTGGCGAAGAAATCCTGTGCTTCTTCTCACTCAAAGAAGCATGGGCATGGTACTTCCCACCACTGCTCCGATGGTCACCACCATGAGCATGTATCTGCAGGTAAGCATTCTTCTTGCCATGATCATCACCATGAGCATGATCACCACAAAGAGCCTAGCAACTTGCATTCCACAGGCAAGCATGGCTGCCATGATCATCACCATGAGCATGACCACCACAAAGAGCCGAGCAACCTGCATTCCACAGACAAGCATGGCTGCCATGATCATGGCCATGGCCATAGCCACTGCAAAGAGCCGAGCAGCCAGATGGTGACAAGCAAGCATGTTTCCCATGGGCATGGCCATACCCACAACATCTGCAGCCCTCACCCCGCTGCGAGCAAGCATGATTGCCATGACCATGAACATAGCCACCACCAAGAACCCAACAGTTCACATTCTGCCGATGAGCATGATTGCCATGATCACAAGCACTGTGAAGAACCAATCAGCTTGCTCTGTGCCACTGAGCATGCTTGCCACGACCATGACCAGAACCATGAGCATCATTGCTGTGATGATGAAGAGCAAACAGTGCATGTCGCAGATGCGCATTCCTGCCACGACCATAAGCATGACGACAGTGCGGCTGATCCAGTTCCAGAGCTGTCGATATCCATCGAGAGCGCATTGCCTGATCACCATGAGCAGGAGATCCAGTGCATCGAAGAACGCAAAGAGGAAGCGTGTGGACATCACCTGAAGGTCAAGGATCACGTCCCGGCTCCGACAGATTGCAGCAGGGGAAACTGTCACAGTACGGTGAGCAGCAAGGGATGTGAAAGCAAGGGCAAAGAAGTTTGTTCAAGCTGGCCGGTTGGTCGTACCGGAATGGTCCGCCGGTGTTGCAGGACTAGGGCGCGCAGCTGCTGCAGCCACAGCATGTTGAAACTACCTGAGATCATAGTAGAGTAGGATGGGAAGTATATATGTTATGTTGGTGAGATAACCGAAGCGAGTAAAGCTCCCATTATCTAGAAGGAAACAGCGACCGCTGAAGTCGCCTGGTCGGCATATATAGCTAGGTTCCCATGGCTGATGATAGATATTTGATCTGGTTCCGCTTGCTTAGCTGCTGAAGAAATGGTTGTAGAAGTCTTAATTTTCATGAAGCAGGCGTCATTCTGAAATGATATGCTGCTCTGGTTTTCTCCTAGCTGATTTTGCACCTTCTCGAAGAATTTGAGAAGGTGCAAAGAGAGAGTGTGTTTGTTCATAGTATCAGTGTGCTTCAGCAATAATTGGAAGAAGCTGGTGTAGAGATCAGTTTATAACTTCTTCTTATTAGGCTTCCTTATCAGAGTACCAAGTTGTAATCATGCTTGACTTCTGTTGATGGAAAACTTCAACTAAGTTGGCTTATTATGAAACTTCTCGGAATGTCGCATAGAGTCATTGTTGGCCAAGTTATGAAATGTTGTATCCCTTTAATGCGGTGTCAGTGTCTCGCATTACATTAAGGCAGTAATCTTTTAAGGATGTAAACTGCAGTTGTCAGTTGTGGCGAGAACTTACCTTTCAGGAATTTTCCTGATGACTATTGAAACAATGGAATGGCGTTGCTGATCATTTGGCTTCCATGAATTTTTCTGATGACCAGTGGAATAAGGGAATGACCTTAATTGTTGATCACTTGACTTCCAGGAATTTTCCTGGTGACTATTGGAATAATGGAATGGCATTGATTGTTGATCATTTGACTTCCAGGAATTCTCCTGATGAACCTGACACTATTCACTACTGTAAGTCCAAGTATCAGTAGCATTTTTTTCCCTTCTTTCTCTCCGTCTATGTATAGATGGATCTGGCGTACGAAAATGCCTCTTAAGACTCGATGCTTACTAGAGAGAATATGCATAAGCCGAACTGGACTGGCAATACCCTATGATCCTTGATCAAACTTTTTTTCTTTTTTCGAAACGGATCCTTGATCAAAGTGAAACTGCTAGACATCTCTATTTTTACCTGCCTCACTGTTAGGGTGCTTTGGGGTTCTGTTGAAGCTGTTCTGGTCTTCTGGATACCAGCTGCTGCCCTTCCCCTCTTTGGCAAGCCTTTTCTTGGTTTTATGTTTTCCTTCGAGGTGGGGATCTGTTGTTCATGATGGATATTGCTGCTATCTGCAAGGCTCTCTCAAGTGTGACAAATAGGGTCACCTTTGATCATCATGTTGTTCAGTCCCTTCTACAAATCGCTTCAACACTGATGGCTCGAGGCGGCCTGTCAGTGGTTGTTCATCACTGACAGGCCAGCCATGACCCGTTAGTGATGAGTCTGGGAGGGCTATTCTAATAAGTATAAGAGGGTGCTTGGATCCAAGGGACTATTTTTAGTCTGACTAAAAATAGTCTCTTTTAGAGGCTAAAGTTCCAAGCACCCCTGACTAAAGAGAGGCTAGGACTAGTCTTGAGGCTAAAATTTTTTAGTCAGAGAAAACCTACTAAAATATGGAATAGTCCTCTCTCTCCTCATTTAACTCCTCTCCTTTAACACAGGCGAGTTCTGGATTGGAGGGTTTGGAGGATAATAAATGCTCATTAACTTGATTTTAGTCTCTTTAGTATTTGGATCCAAGCATGGGTGAGGCTAGCAAGTTTTAGTCTCACTACTTTTAGTCATGGGACTAAAACGTATCCAAGCACCCTCTAAACACTGACAAGCCACTAGCCGACCAGCCAGTGATGAGTCGTTGTCCAACTCCCTAACCGGTCGCTTCGGCTTCCCGTCAGCGGTGATATGTCAGCACTGACAAGCCATACTTACAGCCCGGTCTGTGGTGACCATGGGCCTGGCCTTAACACCCCGCGCTCCCAAGCCCACACCCCTCCCAAACCCTATAGAGGAGGGAATATACGGCACAGCGTCCAGTGGGTGGAGATATTGGTTTTCACTTTTTCTTTTTACATGAGATACAGAATATCATATTATAGGTAGAGATACAGCTACATGGAATAGTAATTACACGAAAATTGCATCTATACAGTACTTATCATGGCAAGCTAGGAGGAGAAAGGGATGGCTTGGTCACTTTCAGCTCCCCGCAACCGCTGATATATACGGTTTTCTGTGGGCGATCCCACATAGCTCTGGCAGACTGAGCTCTTTCATCGCCAATCAGCTGTGCAAAATCATTGAAGAATTGGATCCTTTCACCTGGTTTATAGGTAGGGATGGTTGCAATGCTGGTGATAACGTCCATTCCTACATGATCAATGAAGCCAACTCAGAACAAAGGGTAAATAAACTTGGTTGGGCCAATTATTAATACATCATTCTCTGCTCAAGAACCAGTTGCCTCCATCTTTTTATTAGTAACAACGAAAAGGACCGGGCACTTCATAAAAGAGCACGAGGGTGCTCTACAATATGCTGGGGCATTTCAGCAAAATTGTAATGAATGCATGTCCAGTAAAGGAAAAGATTGATAATTGGACATGATAGGTAACATACACCAACCGAATTAATTGTCAGTTATTTTTAAGAAAACAAATATGTGCCTTCGCGGTGAATATGGCATGTAAGCATACAATACACTGGCAATACTCCCTCGTCGTGGTTTTAGTTCAAATTAGAACTAAAACCACGACGAGTAAATCGGAACGGAGGGAGTAAGAGACATGAACTGTCTCCGAACAGTCTCTTCAGCACTTCAGAAGTTATAATTAACTACAGAAATAAAAAGATCTGAAGTATATTACCCACACTATTCGTCAGGTACGTGTAAGATATGTGCATTAGAGAAAATGTAACCTGTAAATTTCAATAAGAAGTTGAACGGTGAAGAAAAGATTCAAGCAAGCAGACAACATTGCACTTGCGTAACTGCGGCGGCCATGGGAGTTAGCGGGCATGAGGTTTGTAGATGGGAGGCAGTAAGTCTAAGAATACTATTGAACTAGATATGTCTTCAAAATTCTTTGAATAAAAAGAGATGTCTTCATTTAGCCAACAAAAACCAAATTGTTTTGGGTGATGTAATCCGTTATGTTATTTTGTTTTCAAGAAAATGCAAAAGCTTTGCGTCTTGATGTATTGATAGAAAGAAGAGTTTGTACAAGTCCAAAGATGAGAGACACCCAAAACTACAACACAGCACCACTAAACGTTAGGCACGGCCTTGCTGGTACCAACGCTGCAAGACCCCTCGCGCCCGCCCTTGTCTAGCTTCCGACTTGATAGTGTCAAGGAGACCAAGGAGACCAGCTAAACTGAGCCGAGCGTTGTCAAGATGATCGCGTTACGATGCTTCCAGATAGACTGGATTAGAAGGATCCGTTATCCGAAAATTTGAATACCATGCTACCAACATGATGACGGAGGATGTGCCCTTTCTAGCAGCAGTCTGGACGGAATGGCATGTGAATTGCCCCCAGGGCCCCAGTCCACAAAATAGTGCTTGCAGCGAGGCACACCTCGTGCCACATCGTGAGCCAGAAGGAGCAACTCGTGAGGTGACCCATCGTCTCGTCTGACTGGTCAAAGAGCACGTCAGCTAGGTGCATGCTGCAGGTCACGTCTCTACAGTCTCTCAGCGGTCCTGACAGCCGAGCCACAGGAATTAGTGCGGGGGGAGGGAAGACTTCCAGTTCAACTTTCAAGAGCTCGAACCGACCGACCCATGAAAGAGGGCGTCATACCAGGTCTTGGATGCGTACTGACTGCTTGGTGTCCACCACCATTGGAGGACATCTGGTGAGGTGGAAAGCACCACCCCACGAACTATTCACCTAACCTGGATATACTGCCAGAGGGATGGCTGACATCCAACGACGGTCGGTCAAGGCCTCCCTAACTGTGCCCTTTTTTTCCTAGTGCGCCCTGAGACCAGGAGAAAGAGCTCAGGCGCAAACTCTGAAATAGTGTGCCCATCCAACAAGCGATCCTCCCATAATAAGGTAGATGCTCCGTCGCCAACCACTATGTTGGTGGATGCGGCGAATACCTCCCGTTCATCATGGGAGAAGTCCGATATATCTAAGCCTCCTCAGTGGAGGGGAGGGGCCTGCAACCAAGGGCTGGAGCGGCTCGTTCGACAACCTGCTCAGCGCGAGAGGGGTCCCAAGCTATCTGATCAGGAAGGGAGCTAGCTGACACTCCATGACCGATGCTGCCTCCAGGGCCTCCTTGTCCGAACATCCAACGGGGGACACCGAGCACTTGCCGAAGTTGGTGTGAAGCCCCGATACATGCCTGAAGATCGCAAGTATGCTGCGAACAATGAGCAACTCTGCTCTATCCGGGTGGTAGAAGATGACAGCCCTTCTTAAAGTGAGACGCTCGGAGTCAAATTCCGGGGTACTAGGCGGCAGAGCAACCCAAGCTCAGCCTTGGCCAACAACTTGTTTAGTGTGTCTATCACCAACACAAACACCATATGGGAGAGTGAATCAACCTGTTGCAGGCCCTTGCGATGCCAAACCGGCAGATAACGCCGATGGGGCATGCTCAAGCTAGATAACAAAACTAACTATTAAATCACAGGATAAGCTAAGATGTATGCAGCAAAGATGAGGATGTTAAGGCTTGCTGTTGAGAAGAACTAAGGTAGACATTGATTCATTGATTAATGGTATGGATGCTTTTATGAATAATCTATGACCTGTACAGATGGGATGTAAACAAAGCTTGTAGCAGTATATCACCGGAAGGTTCATGTTTAGAAATCCTACTCTAGCAAGGCTGCATTTTGCTCTTAGTCTTACCAACCCTATCATTAGTAGATCAGTCATTAGTCAAATTCCACATAACATAGCTGGTTCATGAAGTGCATGTTAATGAAAAATTGAAGGGACAATATCAAATTCTTGCAAGACATTCAACACAAGATCTGTGATGACCATCTAATACAAGTAATTCTGAGAGAAGTACTCACCTTCTAATACAGTTCCAAAGACAATGTTCTGATCATCAAGCTCTGGACAGGGCCCTGGCCCTGTGGTCACCAGGAATTCAACATTGTGATAATTGGGACTGAGTTTGATGCTATCGTCGTCGTCATTCTGCTCAAGACACAAGGATAGAGTGCCAGGCCTTGCATGTCTTAGTTGATACGCTTTAGGATCAACAGTCTCAACATTTCTCACAAGCTTAGAGGGAGGTTGGACCACACCCTTATCACGCCGAGAACCTTGTCGGCCAGCAGCAAAGAACTGACCTTGAAGCACCTTGTGGACAAGTGTGCCTCGATATGCAGAAGTAGTGCAGGTAGTTTTGAAGTTGGCAGTAGTGATCGGGAGTAGCCGACCATAGAGACCAAAGACTACACGTCCGAGGGGCTCGGAATCAGGGCATGAAGCAAGTTCAGCTCCTAACGTGCGGTCATTGCTAAAGAAGCTTGGACAGATGCTAAAGTCCATGAATATGCGGTCGGTGATGGTGGTGTCAATTGTGGAGGAGGATGGAGCGTTTGCATTGTCTATGGCAAAGGAGGAGGACGCAGAGAAGAGAAGAGAGGAGGCAGGGAGTAAGGCGAGAGACCGCCTAGGAATTTTTGGGGAGTGGTTGTATTTATGGGTACTGTCATGGTTTGGTTTTGAGGTAGCAAAACAGGAAGACTGGCTGCTAGGGTGGTGGTGGAGGCTGCTAAGAGAAACATGGTCAGCCATGGAGGAAGTAGCTTTTGTGCTTGATGAAGGCATCGTTTCGTTGTTAAGTGAATGCTTCAATATGGTGCTAATATCATTTCCTGCAATAACAACAGAAGATGAATGAGGCATAAACTTTGCTTAAGTAATATGCTTGCTCTCTTGACAACAAGCATAGCACTGTCAGGTATAACTAAAAGCTCAGGCATTCATAATATAAGAACTCTAGGTTATCTCTCTAATTTTTCACATGGAGCTCACCCCAGATGGAGCATATGACATGGGTGTACAGATCTCTCTCTATTCTACTAAAAGTGACTCCTACTGCAGCAACCTAATTAAGCCACGTCACCCCTAGAATTACAGCCAGTAAATTAATTAATATTTCCTATTTACTGCACCCATGCATTGTATGTGGTGCAAACAATGAATGTAAGGACTGTTGCTAAACAATTGGAAGGTTGGTGCCTGAAAGGCTATATTTGAACAGAAACATTCTGTCCTTTGAAAACAACATTTCATTCATATATAATATTAAAAAGCTTCATGCATATATATAGAAGTAGAAGATGTGTCATGCATATAAAGACCGGCGTGTACTGTGTTCGGCACAGATCTGTGCAGTAAATCAATACTCGATGGACAATTTAGGTATGGAGGCACATGTATCAAATGGACTAGTTCAATGTTTAAATGAAATATATACTGAACGGTTCTGGAAGGTTCTCATCTGCATCTTGTCTTACATAGCATACAATGCTCCCGATATCACATCAACATCAAGATATGTCAACGTTACTCCTGAATAACATCAAAATCAGCCCCGAGAATTTAATTCTCTTTTGGTAACCTGGAGGAGTTGCTTGAGACTGGTACTCAACTGCTCATTGAAAATTATGTTTTGAAGTGTTAGAAGAAAGGTGTGTGCACCATTGCAAAAATACAGTAAAACTTCTTTTTAGAAACAAACGATCTTTGAACTATTACAGACATGCATGCTAAAGAGAATACATGAGGCAAGAAATTACTAAGACTATTCATAAACATACTTGGTTACTTAATTATAAATACGCCCGCAGCAACGTGTGGGCATGGCCCTAGTGTACAGCTATTATAACAGGCAAGAAACAGCAATCAAGTAGTTACAATACACATGTACGCAGTATGCTGACAATTGCATCAAAGTTTCTTAAATATATGGATTTCACATTACAGCCTGCTACCCTACTCTCCCTCCACCATTGGCCTCCAAAAACCCAGTAGGCAATCACCACCAGCCCACTCTTAATAAGTCCATATGTCCAACAAGCTGCCAGGCAGAATTCAACAAAATAACTGCCCATCTGCCTGGGCCATCGGCAACTCCGAACCGCCAAAGTGTCGATTGGCATCTGTGACCTCATACTGCTCAAGCAGGATGTGGAGTGCAAGTTGGATGCAGGCGGTCACCACAGCCAGTCGTCAACCAGCAAGTGGGGAGAGCCTTCCCTTGGCTCGTCGCTTTGTTTTCTTGCTTCTCTATTAGACAATAAGACATTACTACTAACTGTGAATTGTTACATTACTATTGTACTACTATTGGTCCCTCGACCCATGAATGAGCTGTGTGTTTCTGACAAAGACTCAAAATATGAAGAGAAAATCTGACAGTTTTACTATAAATTGAACCAGAATCATTGGCCATCTAGCAAGCATTCCCTGACGTCCATGGCACGCAGCTGACTTAGTGTGGTAGTTTCAGACTTTCAGTCGAACCAGCAATAACGATTTCGCATGTAAACTGAACGGAAAGCAAGGGAGCAGCCCGTTTCCTTGTACAGAACTCAAAGACATGGAAATAGAGCGGCGTAGCCACGGCGCACGGACCTCACCTTCCAGATCACCGGCGGCGGCGGACGGTGGAGGCACAACCCTGCGGCTGCACTTGGCCCTGCGGATGCGGTAGCCGGAGGTAGAGGTCAGGGACGAGGAGGGGACGGGGCGGCGGTGGGAGCTAGGGTCGTGACCTCGGCGGTGGAGAGCGAGGCCTAGGGACGTGGCGGTGGCGGCCATGGTGACGTTGGGAGCAGCTGTGGCCGGCGCTGGCCGGAAAGGATAAGGGTATACTCGAAATTTTATTCGGGAAAAAAATTTCGGAAATGTTAACTCCCACACGTGTGGGCGTTAGCCAACTCGCCCACACGCCTCCAGCACCGTCCAGCGCCTTTTGCACGAATCTTAGCATAAAAAGGCTGATTTTATGTGCCATGTAGGACCACTCGTGTGTGTGGCATGTGGGGAGTTCGCCCACGCTGTTTTTCTTCGCGACCAACGTTCGCCGATCGGGCGTCTTGATGGAGCTGCTGTCGCGCCCGACGCCACGCACCACCCCTGTTCCCCATGCCCGTCTCTCTCCCACACACCAAAAGCCATCGGTTGCCATGTGTTTTGCAGGATACATGGCAAGCGCCCCCCCTCTCTCTCCCACATCAAAGCCATCGGTTGCCATGTGTTTTGCGGGATACATGGCAACTACCCTAGCGTGCTTATAAGCGAGATGGCAACTCTCTTTTACCCGCAACATGTTTTTGCCATGTTTTTAGTGCTACATGGCAATGCCCGGTGTTAGTAGGTGGCAACTCTTAAAGTTTTCTAAATCATGATAATCGTAGTTGTCGACATGACAACAAATGCGATTGCCCAAAATGGCATCCAACACTTGACCTAAGGCGGCAGAATGCAGTTGAGCAACCATGGCAATCGCATTCAAAGAACATGGCAATCGCAGATTGAGCAACATGGCAATCAAGAGGTCCGCCATGGCAATCGCGGCAGACGCGTGGTTCTTGACATACGCGGGCGTGTGGCTCGCAGGGGAGGGGCGACGGCCGAGACGGGTCGTGCGGGCAGCGTGCTTTCGCTTCGCCGGGACGATGCTCAGGCGAAGCGATCGCACAGACCGGACGTCGCGGGTGTGGACGCGCTAGCGCCGGACGCGATCGTATGGGCGGGGTCGTCTCCGTGCCACACAGGGCGTGTGGCACAACCACCCGATACACCACACGTGTGGCAGTTATCGGGGTCCAAAAATTTCTATTGAGCGCGCATCAGTTCGCGAGACGTCTTCCGGCCCGACGCGTTAACAAAAATAGGAGTAAAAACCACCACAACACGTTTGTGTAATTTCACACCAAATGCAAGTACAACGCATGACAATGAAAGGAGACACTGGCAATTTTTTGAACCATCTTTTTGACGTGGCAACCCGCCCACGTGGCAAAAGAGAAGACGGCGGGAGGGGGCAAACACCGTTACTGGTTTAGTCGGAGGCGTCCTTTTGGGTTGACCCAGACCAAATCGGTTGGAGCCAGCCCACTCATTCTCCTTGTGGTCGCCCCCTCCCACTCGCGCTCCTCTACTGCTGCTCCCACGATCGTCGCCGCCGCCAAGTCATCGGCGCTATGGCGTCTTGAAACGACGGCGAGAGCGGTCAAGACTCCATGCAATAGTTGGATTCAAATGTAAGCATCCTCTACCCCTCTGTCTCCTAGGGTATTGTTAGGGTTAGGGGTTTTGCCAATTTGGGGAATTTTCTCAACTTGGAGCTCAATTGTATCGAATCCAGTCAATTTGATTTGTGGTCCTATTGTTTTGAACTGGATTTATCCAGGCCCCTCTCTCGCCATTGAAGACTCCGACTTTAAGGCCACTTGTGGAGTATGAGGAGGTTCCCGAGACAACCTGGGCTGAAGCCCAGCCGGGAAAGCGGCCGAAGGCCCGTCAGTGATCCGCGTGCCAACCGTTGGATCAATCCAATGGCAACGGATTGACCCGCGCTGATTAATACCAGTTGCGAGCTGGAAACATTAGCCATTTCTCCCTTCAACCTCGATTCTTCCGGTCTCTTAAGAGGAGAGGCGGCCGCACGACGGCTCGAGGCTCGCCGGTCGTGGTGGCGCGGTGGTTGCCCTCGCCGGAAGAGCGTGCAGTGGACCAAATCCAACACGCTCCTCTGTCGAGAGTAGCTGTCGGCGACGCGCACATGGCCCTTTAGGCGGCGACGTTTGAGAGGCATTTCACTGGTGGTTGCCGACGTAAACTTGCGACGTGCAAAGCGCGGAGGCCAGGCGATGGCTGCGTCCATCTGCGCGACAGTGATAGCTGCATCTTTCCACGTATCATCCCGAAGGATGGTGACGTTCCGACCATGGCATGCACACACAACGGCGGCTGAGTGGACCCTAAAGGCCGGGGTTATAAGGTGAGCCCCAAATCCTCTTCTTTTCTTAAACTTCATGCATTTGGGCTCTGATTTGGGGATTTGGTTTTGTAGGGTTTCAAAAGAATTGGGGATAAATGTTCTAGGGTTTGGATTATGGCCAAAATTAGGGGAAAGGGGGGTTTTACTTAATCATGGATCCCACTCCGTCTAATTGCTTAGCAGGATTTAATCAATGCTAACTACTAACAAATACCTTGATGTGGAAACATGGCATAGTTAAACTAACAGAACATGTTAATGATCATAAATCTTGTAGGGGAACGTAGTAATTTCAAAAAAAATTCTACGCACACGTAAGATCATGGTGATGCATAGCAACGAGAGGGGAGAGTGTTGTTCACGCCTCGTGAGACCAAGCGAAGCGTTGACGCAACATAGAGGAAGTAGTCGTACATCCTCCGGTCCAACCGATCCAAGCACCGTTACATTCGCACCTCCGAAGTTCTTGACACACGACAACTCGATGACGCACCCGATCTCCGATCCAGCAGAGGCGCTGGAGGAGTTCCACAAGACGACGGCGTGGTGGACGATCTTGATGTTCTCTGTCGCAGGCTTCGCCTAAGCACCGCTACAATATGACCGAGGTGTAATATCGTGGAGGGGCACCGCACACGGCTAAGGAGCGATCTCAATGATCAACTTGTGTGTCGTTGGGGTGCCCCTACCCCGTGATATAAAGGAGTGGAGGAGGGAGGCGGCCCTCTACTATGGCGCGCATACTGGGAGTCCTACTCCCAGGGAGTAGGATTCCCCTTCCTAGTCCAACTAGGAGTCCTTCCATGTATTAGGAGTAGGAGACTAGGAAGGGAAGAGAGAAGAGAAGGAAGGAGGGGTGCGGCCTCCCCTAGTCCAATTCGGACTAGGCCATGGGCGCGCGGCCTGCCCTAGGCAGCCCTCTCTCTTTCAGCAGGCCCAATAAGGCCCAATACTTCTCCCGGCGAATTCCGTAACTCTCCCAGATTCAAAAATACCGAATCACTCGGAACCTTTCCGAACTCCGAATATAGTCGTTCAATATATCGATCTTTACATCTCGACCATTTCGAGACTCCTCGTCATGTCCCCGATCTCATCCGGGACTCGAACTCCTTGGTACATCAAAACTCATAAACTCATAATATAAGCATCATCGAAACCTTAAGCGTGCGGACCCTATGGTTCGTGAACAATGTAGACATGACCGAGACACGTCTCCGGTCAATAACCAATAGCGGGACCTGGATGCCCATATTGGTTCCTACATATTCTACGAAGATCTTTATCGGTCAGACCGCATAACACCATACGTTGTTCCCTTTGTCATCGGTATGTTACTTGCCCGAGTTTTGATCGTCGGTATCCAATACCTAGTTCAATATCGTTACCGGCAAGTCTCTTTACTCGTTCCGTAATACATCATCTCGCAACTAACTCATTAGTTGCAATGCTTGCAAGGCTTAAGTGATGTGCATTACCGAGAAGGCCCAGAGATACCTCTCCGACATTGGAGTGACAAATCCTAATCTCGAATACGCCAACCCAACAAGTACCTTTGGAGACACCTGTAGAGCACCTTTATAATCACCCAGTTACGTTGTGACATTTGGTAGCACACAAAGTGTTCCTCCGGTAAACGGGAGTTGCATAATCTCATAGTCATAGGAACATGTATAAGTCATGAAGAAAGCAATAGCAACATACTAAACGATCGGGTGCTAAGCTAACGGAATGGGTCATGTCAATCAGATCATTCAACTAATGATGTGATCCCGTTAATCAAATAACAACTCTTTGTCCATGGTAGGAAACATAACCATCTTTGATTAACAAGCTAGTCAAGTAGAGGCATACTAGTGACACTCTGTTTGTCTATATATTCACACATGTATTATGTTTCCGGTTAATACAATTCTAGCATGAATAATAAACATTTATCATGATATAAGGAAATAAATAATAACTTTATTATTGCCTCTAGGGCATATTTCCTTCAGTCTCCCACTTTCACTAGAGTCAATAATCTAGATCACATCACCATGTGACTAACATCGATAGTTCACATCATCATGTGATTAACACCCATAGTTCACATCGCCATGTGATCAACACCCAAAGGGTTTACTAGATTCAGTAATCTAGTTCACATCGCTATGTGATTAACACCCAAAGAGTACTAAGGTGTGATCATGTTTTGCTTGTGAGAGAATCTTAGTCAACGGGTCTTTCACATTCAGATCCGTTATGTATTTTGCAAAAAAATTTATGTCTACAATGCTCTGCACGGAGCTACTCTAGCTAATTGCTCCCACTTTCAATATGTATCTAGATCGAGACTTAGAGTCATCCAGATCGGTGTCAAAACTTGCATCGACGTAACCCTTTACGACGAACCTTTTGTCACTTCCATAATCGGGAAACATATCCTTATTCCACTAAGGATAATTTTGACCATTGTCGATGATCTACTCCTAGATCACTATTGTACTCCTTGCCAAACTCGGTCAGGGGTATACAATAGATCCGGTACACAACATGGCATACTTTATAGAACCTATGACCAAGGCATAGGAATGACTTTCATTCTCTTTCTATCTTCTGCCGTGGTCGGGTTTTGAGTCTTACTTAATTTCACACCTTGTAACACAGGCAAGAACTCTTTCTTTGACTGTTCCATTTTGAACTACTTCAAAATCTTGTCAAGGTATGTACTCATTGAAAAAACTTATCAAGCGTCTTGATCTATCTCTATAGATCTTGAGCTCAATATGTAAGCAGCTTCACCGAGGTCTTTCTTTGAAAAACTCCTCTCAAACACTCCTTTATGCTTTGCAGAATGATTCTACATTATTTCCGATCTACAATATGTCATTCACATATACTTATCGAAATCTTGTAGTGCTCCCACTCACTTTCTAGTAAATCTGAGGCTTCTTTGCAAGTCTGTATAAACTATATGCTTTGATCAACTTATCAATGCGTATATTCCAACTCCGAGATGCTTGCACCAGTCCATAGATGCACATTTTGTTAACACCTTTAGGATCGACAAAACCTCTTGGTTGCATCACATACAACTCTTCTTTAATAACTCCATTAAGGAATGCAGTTTTGTTTATCCATTTGCCAGATTTCATAAAATGTGGCAATTGCTAACATGATTCGGACAGACTTTTAAGCATCGATACGAGTGAGAAAAACCCATTGTATTCAACATCTTGAACTTTGTCAAAAACCTTTTTCGACAAGTCTAGCTTTGTAGATAGTAACACTACTATCAGCATCCGTCTTCCTCTTGAAGATCCATTTATTTTCTATGGCTTGCCGATCATCGGGCAACTCCACCAAAGTCCACACTTTGTTCTCATACATGGATCTCATCTCAGATTTCATGGCCTCAAGCCATTTCGCGGAATCTGGGCTCATCATCGCTTCCTCATAGTTCATAGGTTCATCATGGTCTAGTTACATGACTTCCAGAACAGGATTACCGTACCACTCTGGTGCGGATCTCACTCTGGTTTACCTACGAGATTCGGTAGTAACTTGATCTGAAGTTACATGATCATCATCATTAGCTTCCTCATTAATTGGTGTAGTAGTCACAGGAACAGATTTCTGTGATGAACTACTTTCCAATAAGGGAGAAGGTACAATTACCTCATCAAGTTCTACTTTCCTCCCACTCACTTCTTTCGAGAGAAACTCCTTCTCTGGAAAGGATCCATTCTCAGCAATGAATGTCTTGCCTTCGGATCTGTGATAGAAGGTGTACCCAACAATTTCCTTTGGGTATTCTATGAAGACGCACTTCTCCGATTTGGGTTTGAGCTTATCAGGATGAAACTTTTTCACATAAGCATCGCAGCCCCGAACTTTAAGAAACGACAACTTTGGTTTCTTGCTAAACCACAGTTCATATAGTGTCGTCTCAACGGATTTAGATGATGCCCCTTTTAATGTGAATGCAGTTGTCTCTAATGCATAACCCCAAAACTATAGTGGTAAATCGGTAAGAAACATCATAGATTGTACTATATCCAATAAAGTACGGTTATGACGTTCGGACACACCATTATGTTGTGGTGTTCCAGGTGGCACGAATTTGTGAAACTATTCCACATTGTTTTAATTGAAGACCAAACTCGTAAGTTAAAAATTTGTCTCCGTGATCAGATCGTAGAAATCTTATTTTCTTGTCACGATGATTTTCCACTTCACTCTGAAATTCTTTGAACTTTTCAAATGTTTCAGACTTATGTTTCGTCAAGTAGATATACTCATATATGCTCAAATCATCTGTGAAGGTCAGAAAATAACGATACCCGCCGCGAGCCTTAACACTCATCGGATCGCATACATCAGTATGTATTATTCCAATAAGTCAGTTGCTCGCTCCACTGTTCCGAAGAACGGAGTCTTAGTCATCTTGCCCATGAGGCATGGCTCGCAAGCATCAAGTGATTCCAAAATCCAATCAGCATGGAGTTTCTTCATGCTCTTTACACCAATATGACCTAAACGGCAGTGCCACAAATAAGTTGCACTATCATTATTAACTTTGCATCTTTTGGTTTCAATATTATGAATATGTGTATCACTACGATCGAGATCCAATGAACCATTTTCATTGAGTGTGTAACCATATAAGGTTTTATTCATGTAAACAGAACAACAGTTTATTCTCTTACTTAAATGAATAACCGTATTGCAATAAACATGATCAAATCATATTCATGCTCAACGCAAACACCAAATAACATTTATTTAGGTTCAACACTAATCCCGAAAGTATAGGGAGTGTGCGATGATGATCATATCAATCTTGAAACTACTTTCAACACACATCGTCACTTCACCCTTAACTAGTTTTTGTTTATTCGCAACTCTCGTTTGAGTTACTACTCTTAGCAACCGAACCAGTACCAAATCTTGGGGTTGCTATAAACACTAGTAAAGTACACATCAATAACATGTATATCAAATATACCTTTGTTCACTTTGCCATCCTTCTTATCGCCAAATACTTGGGGTAGTTACGCTTCAAATGACCAGTCCCTTTGCGGTAGAAGCACTTAGTCTCGTGCTTAGGTCCGACTTGGGCTTCTTCACTTGAGAAGCAACTTGCTTGCCGTTCTTCTTGAAGTTCCTTCTATCCCTTTGCCCTTTTCTTGAAACTAGTGGTCTTGTTAACCATCAACACTTGATGTTCTTTCTTGATTTCTACCTTCATTGATTTCATCATCATGAAAAACTTGGGAATCATTTTATCATCCCTTGCATACTATAGTTCATCACGAAGTTCTACTAACTTGGTGATGGTGACTAGAGAATTTCATCAATCACTATCTTATCCGGAAGATTAACTCCCACTTGATTCAAGCGATTGTAGTACCTGCACAATCGAGCACATGCTCACTAGTTGAGCGATTCTCCTCCATCTTTTAGTTATAGAACTTGTTGAAGACTTCATATCTCTCAACTCGGTATTCGCTTGAAATATTAACTTCAATTCTGGAACATCTCATATGGTCCATGATGTTCAAAACATCTTTGAAGTCCCGATTCTAAGCCATAAAGCATGGTGCACAAAACTATCAAGTAGTAATCATATTGAGCTGGCCAAACGTTCATAACGTCGCATCCGCTCCTCGCAATAGGTCTGTCACCTAGCGGTGCATCAAGGACATAATTCTTCAAGCACAATGTGGATAAACCTCGGATCACGGATCCAATCCGCATCATTGCTACTAACATTTTTCAACACAGTTTTTTCTAGGAACATATCAAAATAAACATATGAAAGCAACAACGCGAGTTATTGATCTACAACATAATTTGCAAAATACTACCAGACTAAGTTCATGATAAATTAAAGTTCAATTAATCATATTACTTAAGAACTCCCACTTAGATAGACATCCTCTAGTCATCTAAGTGATCACGTGATCCAAATCAACTAAACCATAACCGATCATCACGTGAGATGGAGTAGTTTTCAATGGTGAACATCACTATGTTGATCATATCTACTATATGATTCATGCTCGACCTTTCGGTCTCCGTGCTCGAGGTCATATCTCGCATATGCTAGGCTCGTCAAGTTTAACTCGAGTATTCGCGTGTGCAAAACTGGCTTGCACCCGTTGTAGATGGACGTAGAGCTTATCACACCCGATCATCACGTGGTGTGCGGGCACGACGAACTTTGGCAGCGGTGCATACTCGGGAGAACACTTCTTGATAATTAGTGAGAGATCATCTTAAAATGCTACCGTCAATCAAAGCAAGAATAAGATGTATAATAGATAAACATCATATGCAATCAAAATATGTGACATGATATGGCCATGATCATCTTGCGCTTTTGATCTCCATCTCCAAAGTATCGTCATGATCTCTATCGTCACCGGCACGACACCATGATCTTCATCATCTTGATCTATATCAATGTGTCATCACATGGTTGTCTCACCAACTATTGCTCTTGTAACTATTGCTATCGTATAGCGATAAAGTAAAGCAATTATTTGGCACTTGCATCTTATGCAACAAAGAGACATCCATAGGGCTTACGCCATTGTCGATAACTTCAACAAAACATGATCATCTCATACAACAACTTATGTCTTATCACGTCTTGACCATATCACATCACAACATGCCTGCAAAAACAAGTTAGACGTCCTCTACTTTGTTGTTGCAAATTTTACGTGGCTGCTACGGGCTGAGCAAGAACCGTTCTTACCTACGCATCAAAACCACAACGATAGTTTGTCAAGTTAGTGTTGTTTTAACCTTCGCAAGGACGGGCGAGCCACACTCAGTTCAACTAAAGTTGAGAAACCGACACCGCTAGCCACACGTGTGCAAAGCACGGCGGTAGAACCAGTCTCGCGTAAGCGTCTGGCGTAACGTCGGTCCGGGCCGCTTCATCCAACAATACCGCCAACCAAAGTATGACATGTTGTTAATAAAGATGACTTATATCGCCCACAACTCACTTGTGTTCTACTCGTGCATATAACATCAAACCATAAAACCTAGGCTCTGATACCACTGTAGGGGAACGTAGTAATTTCAAAAAAAATTCTACGCACACGTAAGATCATGGTGATGCATAGCAACGAGAGGGGAGAGTGTTGTCTACGTACCCTCGTAGACCGAAGCGGAAGCGTTGACGCAACATAGAGGAAGTAGTCGTGCATCCTCCTGGTCCAACCGATCCAAGCACCGTTACTCCGGCACCTCCGAGTTCTTGACACACGTACAACTCGATGACGCACCCCGATCTCCGATCCAGCAGAGGCGCGGGGAGGAGTTCCGTAAGCACGACGGCGTGGTGACGATCTTGATGTTCTCCTGTTGCAGGGCTTCGCCTAAGCACCGCTACAATATGACCGAGGTGTAATATCGTGGAGGGGGGCACCGCACACGGCTAAGGAGCGATCTCACTGATCAACTTGTGTGTCGTTGGGGTGCCCCCTACCCCCGTATATAAAGGAGTGGAGGAGGGGAGGGCCGACCCTCTACTATGGCGCATACTGGGAGTCCTACTCCCAGGGAGTAGGATTCCCCTTCCTAGTCCAACTAGGAGTCCTTCCATGTATTAGGAGTAGGAGACTAGGAAGGGAAGAGAGAAGGGAAGGAAGGAGGGGTGCGGCCTCCCCTAGTCAATTCGGACTAGGCCATGGGGGCGCGGCCTGCCCTAGGCAGCCCCTCTCTCTTCCCTTGCAGGCCCAATAAGGCCCAATACTTCTCCTCGGCGAATTCCCGTAACTCTCGGTACTCGAAAAATACCGAATCACTTGGAACCTTCCGAACTCCGAATATAGTCGTCCAATATATCGATCTTTACGTCTCGACCATTTCGAGACTCCTCGTCATGTCCCCGATCTCATCCGGACTCCGAACTCCTTGGTACATCAAAACTCATAAACTCATAATATAAGCATCATCGAAACCTTAAGCGTGCGGACCCTATGGTTCGTGAACAATGTAGACATGACCGAGACACGTCTCCGGTCAATAACCAATAGCGGGACCTGGATGCCCATATTGGTTCCTACATATTCTACGAAGATCTTTATCGGTCAGACCGCATAACACCATACGTTGTTCCCTTTGTCATCGGTATGTTACTTGCCCGAGATTTGATCGTCGGTATCCAATACCTAGTTCAATCTCGTTACCAGCAAGTCTCTTTACTCGTTCCGTAATACATCATCTCGCAACTAACTCATTAGTTGCAATGCTTGCAAGGCTTAAGTGATGTGCATTACCGAGAGGGCCCAGAGATACCTCTTCGACATTCGGAGTGACAAATCCTAATCTCGAAACACGCCAACCCAACAAGTACCTTTGGAGACACCTGTAGAGCACCTTTATAATCACCCAGTTACGTTGTGACATTTGGTAGCACACAAAGTGTTCCTCCGGTAAACGGGAGTTGCATAATCTCATAGTCATAGGAACATGTATAAGTCATGAAGAAAGCAATAGCAACATACTAAACGATCGGGTGCTAAGCTAACGGAATGGGTCATGTCAATCAGATCATTCAACTAATGATGTGATCCCGTTAATCAAATAACAACTCTTTGTCCATGGTAGGAAACATAACCATCTTTGATTAACAAGCTAGTCAAGTAGAGGCATACTAGTGACACTCTGTTTGTCTATATATTCACACATGTATTATGTTTCCGGTTAATACAATTCTAGCATGAATAATAAACATTTATCATGATATAAGGAAATAAATAATAACTTTATTATTGCCTCTAGGGCATATTTCCTTCAAATCTCTAACTAGCACTAATCCAGTACTAGCAATTTACACCTTACTGAAACCTGTTAACCCTAGATA
The DNA here is from genome assembly GCA_021437245.1 of Aegilops speltoides. Classification (NCBI taxonomy): domain Eukaryota; kingdom Viridiplantae; phylum Streptophyta; class Magnoliopsida; order Poales; family Poaceae; genus Aegilops; species Aegilops speltoides. Next base: position 479,293,290 of record CM038147.1, read on the forward strand.
TTAAACATTCACTTTAGTAGAGGGCAACTTAAGTACTTAACCTTAATCATGAACCATTAGACTTAATACTTTAATCATTAGCACATAATCAAGATCAAGACCTTAAACAGATAATCTTTAGGGATCTAATATACTCCCTCCATCTCAGTTTACAAGTCTTGCACGTGTATCTAGGTCGTCAATTTAACTTATATAAAATAAATTGTTTAACATAAAAATTATATCATTAGAAAATAGTATATCTAAAGTTTCTTATGATATATTTTTTGTAATGTATTCCTCTTATTAAGTTGGTCAAATTAATGACGTAGGTACAAGTGCAAGACTTGTAAACTGAGATGGAGGGAGTAGACTTAATTAGCACAAGATACCATTGTTAGAAATAATCCATTAGGATTGACGTGATTGGATATTAAGCCTAATAATAATCAGATCACCTAAAACATAACGAACAGAGAGGTATAGTATGATCGTACCACCAATGGAAGCAGCCATAGGTGTAGCCAATGCGAAGTGTCGTGCCTGCTTAATGTAGGTGTGATGCGGGCTCAAGGTAGACAGTCATAGCGGGTAACGGCGTCCCTCTAGGCACCATCGGCACTCTCCCTGGAACAGGGGCGGAGCTTGGAGATGATCTTCCCATCGTGCAGCAGTCCCCAGATCGGTTAGGGTTTTAGGGATGTGGGAAGCAGGAGTAAGCCATACGTGAACTAGTTAAATCGTAGGTGTTGGCTGTGCCCCCATCTAATATGTGTGCGCTGGCGACAGGGGACCAAAACCATAGTTGGTTAGGGTCGCCTGTTGAATCAGGGTGCATTAGTTGAGATTAGGGTAACGTATGTTGGTGCGCGGCCCCTCTCCTCAACGTTATCTTTACTTTTCAGTTTCAGTATTGCTGAATCTCAGTCGATTGAGACTTAACGAAGTCTCGATCGATGCTATATTCGTGAGATCTTACGTGGAGATCCATGTAAAATTTTCTTCTAATTTTTTGTTTCTTCCTTTTTATATGTTATGTCAAAGAAAAATTAGAAGATATCACTTAACTAAGATTTGGCTAAGTTTCAGTTGACTGAGATCTAGCCACACCCTTCAATTTATCTATTCAATCTGTTCGGCCTTAGTTTTTTTTTTTTTTGAAACGGAGGCAAAAGCTTTGTCTCGGAATGTTGCCCGGTTAATTAACGGAAAACCGGGCACGTTACAACAAAACCCGACCGCTTGGCATAAGCGTTTGGCTATCTCAAAAATCAATCAGCAACAATACCATTTTTAGTAGGTGCCGTGCGCGGGTGCAGGGGGCTCCACGATGACCAGGATCGACTCCCGTCTCCCTTTATTAGCCGCAGCCGGTGGCACGGGATGTACAGTGGTGGACGTTAACCCAGGACCAGGATGGACGCCGCCGACTCGTCGCCGATGCACATCGTCCTCTTCCCGTGGCTTGCGTTCGGTCACATGATCCCCTTCCTCGAGCTTGCGGAGCGCCTGGCGGCCCGCGGTCACCGCGTCTCCTTGGTCTCGACGCCGCGCAATATCAGCCGCCTCCCGCCCGTCGTGGACGTCCACCTGGTGGCCCTACCGCTGCCCCACGTGGACGGCCTGCCCGAGGGAGCCGAAGCCACCACCGACCTCCCGCCCGGCAAGGCCGAGCTCCTGCAGAAGGCCGCCGACGGCCTCGCCGGGCCATTCGGTGCCTTTTTAGACGACGGCAAGAAGCCGGACTGGGTCATCGTCGACACCTTCCACTACCTAGCCGCCGCCGCCGCCGCCCGCCGGGGCGTGCCGTCCGTGATGTTCCCCATTTTCTCCTCCGCGTCGAGCGCCCTATGGGGCGTGCCGCGCGTGTCGACGGCCGTTGACCCTAAGGTGGGGGCGTCGCTAGCGCAGCGCTTCTTGCTAACCCACCAGAGCTGCAAGATGGTGGCAAAGCGGTGCTGCGTGGAGTTCGACCCCGATGGCGTGCCTCTCCTGCCGGCCATCTTCGGCAAGCCGTTCGCCCCTCTCGGCCTGCTGCCGCCGCCTCTGAGGTCCAACGGAGGCGACGACGCGCTCGTGTCGTGGCTCGACCGGCAGCCGGCGAAGTCCGTCCTCTACGTCGCGCTGGGAAGCGAAGCGCCGCTGAGCACGGAGCTAGTGCACGAGCTGGCCAGCGGCCTGGAGCTGGCCGGGACGTCGTTCCTCTGGGCCCTGAGGAAGCCCAGCGGCGTCCCCGACGACGCCGTCCTTCCTCCGGGCTTCCAGGAGCGCACCAAGCACCGCGGGCTCGTGGCGATGGGGATGGTCCCGCAGACCAGGGTGCTGGCGCACGACTCCGTCGGCGCGTTCCTCACGCACTGCGGGTGGAGCTCGGTCATCGAGGCGATGCAGTATGGACGGCCCCTTGTCATGCTGCCATTCTTCGGAGACCAAGGACCGATTGCTCGGCTCATGGAGGGGAGGATGGTTGGATTGCCGGTGCCAAGGAACGGAAAAGATGGATCGTCTTTTGACCGGGAAGGCGTCGCGTCGGCGGTCCGGGCCGTCATGGTGGAGGAAGAAGGTAGATGTGCCTTTGCCGCCAATGCCAGGAAGTTGCAACAGGTTGTCGCCGACACTGCAAGCCATGAGCGCTGCATTGATGACTTCCTTCAGCAATTACGATTCTACAAGGAGTAGTGACGGCATTGCCCGGCGCCTTCTTTTCTGATAGCCCTATTATTCAAGAAGGGTACAACAAAATAAAATGTACTGTATCACCGTATCGTTATCCTATGATTTTCACTTGATCATTCATGTCATTCATGTCAATATTTAGTTATTAAAGTAAAAATATTTAGTTATTAAAGTGAAATATTTAGTTACTAAAGTAAAATTATTTAGTACATTTAGTTATTAAAGAAAAATATTTATTTTTAATCTATTGTAATTTTTGAGCCTTTTTAATGATTTTTGAAACTTTAGTTATCAAAATAAGAATATTTATCATGACTTTTTAGTATTTTGAGACTTTTTTAATTTTTGAAACATTTATTTATTAAACTAAATATATTTATTTTGAATCTATTATTATTTTTTGGATTTTTTTCGTGTCTTTTATTCTTTTTTATCTTTTTATTATTTTCCAATACTGGCCTATTGGGCCTAGCCCAACATTGCGTCGGACGCTTCCTAGACAAAACCAAAGGGGCCACGCCCCCCTCGCCCCACTCGCCCACTCCACTCATTTCCCTTCGAAGTCGTCGCCCTACTCTTGATCCCCTTTTTTGCCGACGATGGTCACCAGCCGATTCCGGCGATTTCCGGCGTCCTCAGGTACACATCTGTGCCTCCCTCTCTCAATGTCGAGTGAAATGGTCCATTTGGATTTGTTTTTTTATATGAGGTATGATTTGTATTCCCAATGATAGGGTTTCAGCAACGGCAGTAAAGACGACAACAAGCGACGACGACGGAGTAGACAGTAGGCGACGAGGACCCTCGGCTCCAACCCAGGTGAGCATCTCATCCCTCCGTTTTTGCAGTAGGTCACTGCCGAAAAAATGGTATTTTGCTTAGGTCATGGCCACGTAATTTTGCTCGGACTTTTGGTCACCCTCGGCTCACTGTAACTTTGCTTAGGTCGTATGCAAACACGTTGACAGAAATGGCATTTTTAGACCTGTTTTTGCTCTAGGTCATGACCATGGCATTTTTAAGAATTGTTTAAGTATTGTTTGCTTTAGGTCATGGCCAAAAACACCAAACTAGTCTAAAGATCATGGCCATGGCATTTTGAAAAATTGTTTGCTCTATCTCTAGGTCATGGCCAAAAAGACCATGGCATTTTGAAGAATTGTTTGCTATAGGCCATGGCCAAAACAGTGCCAAGATTTAGTTGCATCTAGTTCAATACATTGCTAGTTCGGTGCCAAAACAGTGCCAACATATGCATGATTTGGTTGCATTGGCAAAACTTTAACAGTGCCAAGTTAGTACAAAAAATAGTGTCAATATTTAGTTGCATTGCCAAAACTTTGACAATGCCAACATATGCAATATTTGAACTAGTTTCATTGGTGTCAAGATTTAGAGCCTAGTTAAAGATTTTGCAGTGTGTGCCATTAAGGAACACTAGTAGAGAAATGGTTAGAAATAACACTAGTTGGTGGCATATGTATGCATGTATGCCCATCCCCTTGTTTGCCAAAGCTATGTACATGCTATATAATTAAATAATTATAAGGACTAGAGTATGAACTAGTGTTTTTTTTGTTTGCCAAAACTATATGCATATGTTGTCATCCTAGGCATATGTGAGCTATGCATATATGTTGTCATCATCTTTAAACAAATTAAGTATGAATATTTCATTCTGATCTAGTTCATACTCTAGCGGCATTCGTACTCTAGTGGCATATATACTCTAGTTCATTGATAACACTTGTTATTATTTTGTAGTTGCTAGCGATGAGTACCTTCAATAGCTAAATAATTTTACTTTAGTAACTAAATATTTTTACGTTACTAACTAAATAATTTTGAACATTTGACTTGCTAGGAATAGTATGTCGCCCGCCGTCTCCGGCACCCGTCGAGGAGAAGGCATGTGATGATGTGGACATGCTCAACCGCGAGCTGATAGCGTCTCACAAGAGTATAATCAAGGCTCTCAGGGAGTTGAATGCCTCCCTAAAGATGGAGAAGGACCAGATCATCAACGCTAAGGCAGATCTCTTTGATAAGATATTTAGGCCGAGGGAGCAGAAGGTGTTGGGGAACGCGGTAATTTCAAAAAAAAAAATCCTACGACACGCAAGATCTATCTAGGTGATGCATAGCAACGAGAGGGGAGAGTGTGTCCACGTACCCTCGTAGACCGAAAGCGGAAGCGTTTCAATAACGCGGTTGATGTAGTCGAACTTCTTTGCGATCCAACCGATCAAGTACCGAACGTACGACACCTCCGCATTCAGCACACGTTCAGCTCGATGACGTCCCTCGTGCTCTTGATCCAGTTAAGGACGAGGGTGAGTTCCGTCAGCACGACAGTGGCGACGGTGATGATGATGCTACCAGCGTTGGGCTTCGCCTAAGCACTACGATGGTATGATCGAGGTGTGTAACTGTGGAGGGGGCACCGCATACGGTTGGGAAAGAAACTTGTGTGTTCTAGGGTGCCCCCTGCCCTCGTATATAGAGGAGCAAGGGGGAGGCTGGCCGGCCCCTGTAGGCGCGCCCCAAGAGGGAAGTCCTACTAGGACTACTAGTCCTAGTAGGATTCCACCAAGAGGGAGAGAGGGGGAAGGAAGGAGAGGGAGAGGGAGAAGGAAAGGGGGGCGCCGCCCCCCCCAACCCTGCTTCCCTAGTCCAATTCAGACCCAAGGGGGAGGGGGCGCGTGGACTGCCCTGGCCACCCCTCTCTCTCTCCACTAAGGCCCATGTGTCCCATTAGTTCCCCGGGGGGTTCCGGTAACCCCTCCGGCACTCCGGGTTTACCCGAAACTTTTCGAAACACTTCCGGTGTCTGAATATAGCCGTCTAATATATGAATCTTTATGTCTCGACCATTTCGAGACTCCTCGTTGCTACATCTTGAGCTTGCGTTGGTTTTGCTTGAAGAGGAAAGGGTGATGCAGCAAAGTAGCGTAAGTATTTCCCTCAGTTTTGGAGAACCAAGGTATCAATCCAGTAGGAGGCTCCTCAAAAGTCCCACGCACCTACACAAACAAACAAATAACTCGCAACCAACGCAATAAAGGGGTTGTCAATCCCTTCACGGCCACTTGTGAAAGTGAGATCTAATAGAGATAGTATGATAAGATAAATATATTTTTGGTATTTTATAATATAAATGCAAAAAGTAAAGATGCAAATAAAAGTAGATTGAAAGCAAATATGATAAAAGATAGACCCGGGGGCCATAGGTTTCACTAGTGGCTTCTCTCAAGATAGCATAAGTATTACGGTGGGTGAACGAATTACTATCGAGCAATTGATAGAAAAGCGAATAATTATGAGATTATCTAGGCATGATCATGTGTATAGGCATCATGTCCGCAACAAGTAGACTGACTCCTGCCTGCATCTACTACTATTACTCCACACATTGGTGACTCTCTCACGCATCTAGAGTATTAAGTTCATAAGAACAGAGTAACGCCTAAGCAAGATGACATGATGTAGAGGGATAAACTCATGCAATATGATATAAACCCCATCTTTTATCCTCGATGGCAACAATACAATACGTGCCTTGCAACCCTTTTCACATCGGGTAAGGACACTTCAAGATTGAACCCAAAGCTAAGCACTTCTCCCATGGCAAGAAAGATCAATCTAGTAGGCCAAACCAAACTGATAATTCGAAGAGACTTGCAAAGATAACTCAATCATACATAAAAGAATTCAGAGAAGATTCAAATATTATTCAAAGATAAACTTGATCATAAACCCACAATTCATCGAATCTCGACAAACACACCGCAAAAAGAGTTTACATCGAATAGATCTCTACAAGAGAGGGGGAGAACATTGTATTGAGATCCAAAAAGAGAGAAGAAACCATCTAGCTAATAACTATGGACCCGTAGGTATGTGGTAAACTACTCACAGCTCATCGGAGGGGCTATGGTGTTGATGTAGAAGCCCTCCGTGGTCGATTCCCCCTCCGGCAGAGCGCCGGCGAAGGCTCCAAGATGGGATCTCGCGGATACAGAAGGTTACAGCGATGGAAATTGTGTATCGTTGGCTCCCCGGATGTTTTCGGGGTACGTAGGCTTATATAAGAGGAAGAAGTACGTCGGTGGCCGCCCAAGGGGCCCACGAGACAGGGGACGCTACTGCACGGGCGCGCCTACCTCTCGTGGCTGCCTCGGCTGCTTCTTGACTTGCACTCCAAGTCCTCTGGATCACGTTCGTTCCAAAAATCACACTCCCGAAGGTTTCATTCCGTTTGAACTCCGTTTGATATTCCTTTTCTTCGAAATATTGAAATAGGCAAAAAAACAGCAATACGGGTTGGGCCTCCGGTTAGTAGGATAGTCCCAAAAATGATATAAATGTGTAAAATAAAGCCCATAAACATCCAAAAGGGGTAATATAATAGCATGGAACAATAAAAAATTATAGATATGTTGGAGACGTATCAAGCATCCCCAAGCTTAATTCCTGCTCGTCCTCGAGTAGGTAAATGAAAAAAAAAGAATTTTTGATGTGGAATGCTACCTAGCATAATTCTCAATGTAATTTTCTTTATTGTGGCATGAATGTTCAGATCCAAATGATTCAAAATAAAAGTTCATATTGATAAAAGAAATAGTAACACTTCAAGCATACTAATCAAAGTAATCATGTCTTCTCAAAATAACATGGCAAAAGAAAGTTCATCCCTACAAAATCGTATAGTTAGGCTATGCTTCATTTTCGTCACACAAAGATGTTCCCAACTTCTATACCCCCGATGACAAGCCAAGCAATTGTTTCATACTTAAATAATCTCAAACTTTTTCAACCTTCACGCAATACATGAGCGTGAGCCATGGATATAGCACTATGGGTGGAATAGAATATGATGATGGGGATTGTGTAGAGAAGACAGAAAAAGAAAGTCTCACATTGATGAGGATAATCAACGGGCTATGGAGATGCCCATCAATTGATGTCAACATGAGGAGTAGGGATTGCCATGCAACGGATGCACTAGAGCTATGAATGCTCAACAAAAGAAAACTAGTGGGTGTGCATCCAACTCGCTTGCTCACGAAGACCTAGGGCATTTGAGGAAGTCCATCGTAGGAATATACAAGCCAAGTTCTATAATGAAAAATTCCCACTAGTATAAAAAGACAACTTATGAGACGCACTACATGAAGAATGAGGTGCTACTTTGAAGCACAATATATGAGACTCACTACATAAAGAACAAGGTGCTACTTTGAAGCACAAGTGTGGAAAAAGAGATAGTAACATTGCCCTTTTTTCTTTTTTTTCCTTTTTTTTGGTCCTTTTTTTGGCCTTTCTCTTTTTCTTTTTATTTGGGCAATGCTCTAATAATGATGATCATCACACTTTCATTGATTACAACATATGAATTACAACTCGAATCTAGAACAAGATATGACTTTATATGAGTGCCTCCGGTGGTGTACCGGGATGGTGCAATGAATCAAGAGTGACATGTATGAAAATTAATGCATGGTGGCTGTTTTGAGGAAGATATAAGGAGGTTTATGTGTGATAGAGCGATCAGACATGGGTTTGATGCACCGTGAAGTTTGCACCAACTCTCAAGGTGAGAAAGGGCAATGCACGGTACCGAAGAGGCTAGCAATGGTGGAAAGGTAAAAATGCGTATAGTCCATGGACTCAACATTAGTCAAAAGAACTCATATACTGATTGCAAAAATTTAGAAGTCATCAAAAATCAAGTACTACGTGCATGCTCCTAGGGGGATAGATTGGTGGGAAAAGACCATCGCTCGTCCCCGACCGCCACTCATAAGGATGCACAAGCCAGGTACACTTCATGTTTCAAATTTGTTACACAACTTTAACCATACGTGCATGCTACGGGACTTGCTTACTTCAACACCAGCATTCTTTAAATTCATAATCACCCAACTAGCATGACTTTAATATCACTACCTCTCTATCTCAAAACAATTATCAAGTATCAAATTGATCATAGCATCCAATTCACTTCCTATCACTACTAGGGAAAACCTTATACACAGAAATTTAGCAATAGCGCCGGTCAAAAAAGCGCGCTAGTGCTATATAACAGTAGCGATTGAAGAAAAACCGCGCTACAGATACAACCTTAGCAGTAGCGCGTGTAGCTGCAAAAGCGCTACTACTAATATTCCCATTGGCGAATGATAGGCTACGATAGCGATGAGCGGTCTTCAAGAAAGCGCTACCGCTAGAGCATACTTAGCAGCGCGTTTCCCAAGAAGAGTGCTACTACTAACGGAAATAAAATAAGATGAAAAACAAATAGAAAAGTAAATGAAAATGAAAGAAATAGAAAAATGAGAAAGGAAAAAATAAAATGTAAAGCAAAATAAACGAAAAAATGAAAAAACGGAGGAAGGCATAGCAGCAGCGTTTGTTTGTAAGAGGCGCTATAGCTAACGTAGCTGCAGCGCGTGTCCTAGACCCCCACTATAGAAACAGAAAGGAAATTTAAAAAGGAAGAAATTTACATAGCTATAGCAGCAGCGCGTTTTGCAAAAACCGCTATAGCTATCTTAGCTATAGCGCGTTTTGAAAAACGCACTACCGCTAAGTTTGACTTAACCAAAAACCGCTTCCCCGCCACCATTTCTCCCCAAATCCTCAACCCACCCGCGCCGCCTCCCGGTTCACCGTCGCCCCACTTCACCGCCGACGTCGACGCCACCAGAGCCGTGCGCCGTCGACGACACCGGAGCCGCCCCCAACGCCACGGAGCCGCGCGGCCTCGTCAACGCCACCGGAGCCGCCGTCGACGCCACCGGATCCTTCCTCGCCACAACTGCCTTCCTCACCGTCACCGGAGACGCCCCTGCCTCCCTCGCTGTCATCGGAGACGCCCCTGCCTCCCTCGCCACCACTGCCTCCGTCGCCACCATCGGAGCCATCATCTGTAAGCCCTCACCCCTCCTCTCTCTCTCATGCATAGGTTAGCCAGTTTAATTAGGTTAATTATCTAGGTTAGGGCAAAAATTTAGTTAGGGCTTTGACAGAGAAGTAGTTAGGTTAACTAGTTTAATTAGGTTAATTATCTAGGTTAGTGCAAAAACTTAGTTAGGGCTTTGACAGAGAACTAGTCAGGTTAATTAACTAGTTTAATTAGGTTAATTATCTAGGTTAAATAGTGCAAAAATTTATTTTAGGCTTTGACAGAGAACTAGCTGCGTTAACTAGTTTAATTAGGGCTAATTATCTAGGTAAACTAGATTAACTAACTAGGTTAAATAGGTAGGTTAATTAGGTTCGTTGGATTAACAAGCTAGGTTAAGTAGATTGGCTAGGTTAGAGAAATTTTTTATTTTAGAGCATTAGGTCAGAAGGGTTAGAGAAATGGAGTTCCTTTGCAATTTAATTGGGTTCTGTGTTTAGTGAGGTCATTTTGCAAAGGTTTTTGATTTTTGAAAAGACCACTATTTTTCAAGGAAAAGAATTTAGGCAAATTTTATTTTTCATTGAAGTGGTCATGTTATATCTTTTCAATGAAGTTGTTCGATTGTGCCCAAGTGGCTTTGTTGTTTCCAAGGAATGATCTTTGAGTGGTTTATGTTTTGCGAATGTTGATTCATTTCATCCCAAGACATTTCGGGTTCTCGATTTGTCCACTTTTTAGCAAAGGTCATGCGAAATTTCCGTGAATTTCGGCATGACTTGTGCTACAAACTAGGACATATCGAGTGCCCGGATTTGCTGCACGGAAGGAGTCAACATTCCTGCAAAACAATAGTCCTTTTTATGTCATTATTCATTTTATTAGGTCTAGAATTAATTGACTAGATTTTATCATAGGAAACATGGCTAGCAACGATGAAGGACGGGGTTACGGTGATTGCAACGACGTCTACCGCCGCCAGATTTAATTTTTAGCCTTACCGACGATCAACCGATGTTGTTCTGGGCCCACCGGTGGCATCGAGGATCGAGATCGACCACGCAGACCGGTCTTTGAGACCGACACGCAGACCGGTCTTTGAGACCGACACCTTGAACCGTGCTAAGATCGAGACCAGCTGAGATTGAGACCGCATCGAGACCGGCCGAGACCGGTCTTGGCTCGGGAGCGGAGCGGTGTAGAACCGAAAGCAAAGAGGCAACGGGTTCCTAACAAACTCGGGACTACTAGACTGGTGGTCACGGAGGTGGACAACGGCAATTTTGAGCCAAAGGCGCCGAGGAAGAAGCAAGCGTGCTACGGCAATCAAATAGGCTGCATCATACGGACAATCGCCACCATCAACGATGAGAATCTAAAGAAGATAGAAAATATGAGGAGCTCCCTCCTAAAGAAGTTTCACCAGATATTCTTGTTCCCGGGCCGGAATGAGAAGGATTATGAAGATCCAGACAAGGACCCGACAATGAAGAAGATAAACAAACACGCCATGACCAAGTTTAGCAACGCGTTAGCCGCCTGGAAAAATCGAGTGAAAGCAAAGATCAACGACGGGGAACCCTACTCCGAGATTGTAAAGGATAGTCCGACAATCATGGAAGAGCAGTTTCAAATATTCAAGGAGGCTTGCGAGGCCGAAGCTGCCAAAAAAAGTCTAAGTACATGAAGGGGCTTCAAAAGAGGAACATTGGGACCAACCACCTCGGAAGCCGTGGTTACGGCGGAAACAGGTCCAAATGGTCCAAGGAGGACGCGGAAGCATGATGTCCGGGCATCCTGACCCTTGGCGGATTTCACCGCCCCGCAGAGCATGACGCCCCGAGGGCCCGCACCGCTGGGACCCAGTGAAGAAGGTTTCTGAGACAACACCGGTCATTACGGAGTTCATGAGACTGCTGGTAATTTTAGTTTCGATCAATTCACCGCACACGTTAGTCATATTTGTAAACGATCCTTGTGCCTTTTGCAGAGAGAGCAGCACCGGATTGCGCCGAAAGCGACTCGCCGTCGAGGCATTGGCGAGGCCAAGTGGGACACTCCATTCAACGGGCATTGAACATATTGAAACAACAACCGTGGATACTCGACCGTCGTATGGACGCGTGCACGGTGTCGGAGACGGCGCCACGTGGAAGAAGTACTACCATGAGACCACGGAGGAGAAAAAGGAAAGACGGAGGTTAATCAAGAAAGCATCGACAAGAAGGTTGAGATTGCGGTTGAGAAGAAATCATCTCGATACGATGCAGCAGCGGTAGCTGCCGTAAAACAAAGCGATTGCAGATTTATGTACTTCCTTGGTGACGGGCGTTTACACTTGGACAGGCAAAATCGAGAAAAAAATGAAGAGGACTTTCCCTTGTCGACTTCTTGGGAGCACTGCTCCCGCACCGCTCCGTGCACTGCTCCCCCAAGACGGCTCCCTTGACCGGACGTGCTCGGTGGTGCCTCCTCTTTGGCTGAGCTCGGCGCCCTCATGGTATCGCCACACCGCCCCTTCAATATAAATGTATAATCTCCGTTTTCGTTGCCTTTCGGATGTCTCACGTCGCAGACTTTTCTTTGCGAGTCGATGAAACCCGTGCACCATATTGTACACCATCGGCGAACAAAAGGTGGGCGTGGGGAAGGGGACGATAATGGAGCGAAGAACCATTGTTCCACAGACCGTCGATCCCCGAACGTCTTCAAGGTTTCCATGGCGATGTCAAACCGGGCCACGAATTTGCCTCCTCTAATACTAGTGGGGATGACGACGAGACCCATGGCGGCTTGGTGATTGTTTCAATGGGTGGGTCTGTTGTGGCCAAAGAGTGCGCTTCGTCGAGGCGGTGGGAGCACACCCACGAGCACGCAGCCTCAAAGAAGGTATGAACATCAACACCCACCTACCCAATTAGCATCGGGTGTCGGGTTGGGTGATAGCGACGGGTAAGCGGTGGCTCCATTAGTCGATGGCGCCGCCATGGATGAGGATGAGGATGACGATGGCGCTGAGCAAGTATGTCTATCTGGCGCCTCCTGGTTTGAGCATCATGAGTCGGTGCCTGAATTACCGTCTCAACGTATTATTGACGACCATCCGGTGGTAAAGAAGTCTAGGAAGAGAGCGAGGAAAGGCAAAAAGCTGATTCTATGATCCGGCCGCCTCGGCAGCCTCGGCCGGGACCGTGTAGATATCCCCGATGCGGATAAATGGCATATCGATCGACCAATCCTACGAAACAGCGCCACGGGCCAGATTTGGGGATCTAAGGAGACTTCATGACGATGTGATGCGGGTAGAGAAAGGCCTCATCGCCTCGAAAGATCCAGGATACCCACTCTCGTGGTTAACGCCCCGCGGCAAATGTAAATGCGTCGCCGGCTTCCCCGCGGATAAGTTCTTCCTCCGATTCGATTACATATTCGACATGTTTCACGTGAAGAAGCTGGATTTTACGTTTGTCCGCCTTTATGCCTTGCACATGAACTACATCATTGGGGTAGAGTAGATACGTTTTATCTGTGTCGCTGACCCGTACTACATGCACGAGGGCTTCTTGGGAGTCTGTCCACAGCATCGTGAATACGCGAGGGATTACATCGTCAGTTTCATGCTCGCCAATAAGGACAAGGAGGCGATTCTCGTGCCTTATCATCCCGTGTAAGTCATCCGCGCTGCTATCCTTCCTTCGATTTGAATAATTCATTTGCACGGTGGAGGCTAATTACTTTGAGGTGTACTTATTTTGCGCAGTGGCGGGCGCGCCGTCCTCATCATCCTCTACCCCGATTCTCCCACGCTCTTTACTTGGACTCGTCGAAGAACATTCACAAAAAGGATTACACCCACATCAAATATGTTCTCGACGATGCTATATTTTACTACCAAGCAAGGGGTGGAGAGGTTAGGGACAAGAAGAGAAGGGGCGTCAGGGTCGCCTTCAGCCATAAGACCGACTTCTGCTGCATCCAAAGAACCAAAGCGATTCTCTTAATGATGGATTCTATGTCCTACACCACATCTTTGGAGTACGACGGGATCACGGAACCTTCACATGGCACCTAGATCTGGCGATGCCCATATTACGCAATGGGCAAAGGACATAGGAGATATCGAGGATCATCGACTTGAGCTGAGTTCTATAACATCCGGTAGCGAACTTGCCCAAATCATCATGAATGAGGTCGTCGGAAAACAGGATGTTCCATGCGAAGGACAAATGTCGCGGGAAGACGTCCGAACATGGATAGCCTCTCAGCGTCTCGACATGAAGCCTTTCACTAAGCTCGATGACTATCTCCCTGACATGGATGGATGGCACGACATGATGGAGTGATTGTCGATATATGACAATGTGTCCGTTTAGTCCATACTTTCTTTTATGACAAAACTTTGAGTTATGCACGGTGAAACTTTATTTATGATGTAATTAAACTGTCCTCCTCCTCGACTAGCGAAAATCACTCTAGTTAGGTCATTTTGGGTACGATGAACTTTGTTATTTATGCTTATGATATGTTGTTTCTATTTTTGCCAAGTCTGTCTCTTTCTGTTGCTCAACTATATATGTTGGATATCATCGACTCATGTGACAATGCAGGTGCATAGATCATAGATGGCGAAGAAGTGCTACGCCAGGAGTATATATACGACAAGTGGCCGGAGTGTCAGGCCCAGGTGTACCGGTTTTCGGTTTCCGAGCGACACACAGTACTTAGTTTCGGTTCACGCTAATGCGAGAGAGGGATACGAACTCATGTACTCAAAGTGATAGCTATTCTCGCGTATATCATTGTTTAGATGGATGACGATGTATTTGCAAGTAATCGAGACTTGTATCGCTATTTTCGAGATTGATGACGAGAGACCACTTTGTGTTGGATGATGATTATGATGATGACATGATTTGATGAGACTAATTGCATGTATATGCTATGATTACATTTGTATGTGGATGATATGCTAAAGATTATTGTATAAAGCCTATTCAAATACAAAACAAATAAAAAAAATATGCAGGAAAAAAACTAATAAAACTAGTAGTAGCGAGGGGTGGAAATTTAGCGATGGCGCCGACTTACGATGGCGCTTCGCTAAACAACTCTGCGAGATAATATCGATGGCGCCCTTTTCCAAAGAGCACTACAGCTATTCTTCTGTAGCGAGTTGGTCAACAGCGCCATTGCTATACGTTAGCTGTAGCGCCTTATTAGTAGCGCCGGTACCCGTGCTACTAAGAGGGCCAAAACCCGCGCTGCTGCTAGGCTTTTCCCTAGTAGTGTATGATAGTTTTTGTTATACCCAACTTGGATGCCTACCATTCTAGGACCAATTTTATAACCAAAGCAAATACCATGCTGTTCTAAAAGACTTTCAAAAAGATATAAGTGAAGCATGAGAGGCTAGCAATTTCTACAAAAATAAGCCACCGCCGTGCTCTAATAGATATAAGTGAAGCACTAGAGCAAAAACTATCAAGCTCAAAAGATATAAGTGAAGCACATAGAGTATTCTAGCAAATTCTAATCAAGTGGGCTTCTCCCAAAAGGTGTGTACAGCAAGGATGATTGTGGTAAACTAAAAAGCAAAGACTAATATAATACACGACGCTCCAAGCAAAACACATATCATGTGGCGAATAAAAATATAGCTCCAAGTAAAGTTAGCAATGAACGAAGACGAAATAGGGGATGCCTTCCCAGGGCATCCCCAAGCTTAGGCTTTTGGCTATCCTTCAATATCTTGGGGTGCCATGGGCACCCCCAAGCTTAGGCTCTTGCCACTCCTTATTCCATAGTCCATAAAAGCTTTATCCAAAACTTGAAAACTTCACAACACAAAACTCAACAGGAAATCTTATAAGCTCCGTTAGTGAAAGAAAACAAAACCACCGCATAAGGTACTGTAATGAACTCATTTTTTATTTCTTTTGGTGTTGAACCTACTGTAATCCAACTTGTCTATGGTTTATAAACTATTTTACTAGCCATAGATGCATCGAAATAAGCGAACAACACACGAAAAACAGAATATGTCAAAAATAGAACAATCTGTAGAAATCTATAACTAACGCAAACTTCTGGAACTCTAAAATTCCTACGAAAATAGGAAGTCCTGGACAATTTGTCTGTTGAACAGCAGCAAAAAGAATCAACGCAAAAGCACGTTCCTGTGATTTAACAAAATTATATTCGTGCGTGCAAAGTTTCTGTTTTTCAGCAGAATCAAATCAACTATCATCATAGGTTATCCGATAGGTTCTACTTGGCACAAACACTAATTAAAAGATAAAAACACATCTAAACAGAAGGTAGACGCAAGATTTATTACTAAATAGAAACAAAAACAAAAAACACAAAGAAAATTGGGTTGCCTCCCAACTAGCGCTATCGTTTAACTCCCCTAGCTAGGCATAAAATCGAAGATAGATCTAAGTAGTGCCATCTTTGGCACTAAATTCATCAATAGAGCACTTATAATCTTTAGGGGTTTCTCCCTTTTTAGCAACAATTAAACCTTTGGGCAAAAATTCAAGAAATTTGTTTGTAGCAAAAGGTTCCTTAACGATAGAGAGACAAATGGGATGAACACTTATGGATTTGAGATCCGCGTCTCCCTTACTAGAAGATTCACCCTTATTTTTAGGAACATAAATAAACTTGGCGGATTTGGTAGGGGGTTTTGAAGTGTTTTTCATGGAAGAAAACGCCGAACCTAAGTTGGTAATTATATCCTCAAGTTAACCGATTCTGGCAGAATCTAGATCTATTTTTTCATTAACTATAGGTTCTTCCTCTTTAAGACTTTTCAAAGTAACTCCAACCCTAGATCCATATTGGGTAATATGATTATGAATCTTTTTATCCAAATTTTCAATCAACTCAATAGTGGCAAGTTTATTTTCAATAATATCAAGCCGTTGCATAACGTGTTCTAAATTAAAACAATTCCATTAACCAAAAGAGGTGGTGGGCCAAACAAATCTAACTTAGCATTATAAGCATCAAACGTATGGCTACTCAAGAAATCACCTCCGGCAACAGTATCAAGAACACATCTATTCCAAGGAGCGATGCCTACATAAAAATTGCGGAGAAGAACGGAAGCAGAAAGGTTCCTAGTAGATCTATTTTGAGCATCGCAAATTCTATGCCAAGCATCTTTTAAATTTTCTCCCTCCCTTTGCTTAAAATTGAGAATTTCATGTTCGAGAGTAATAATAAGGATAGGAGGACTAGCCATAATGACAAGGTAAACGAACTAACACACGAGCAAACGAAAAAAGGCAAGCGAAAAAGAGGAGGAGATTGGGAAAGAGAGGGCGAATAAAACGGCAAGGGTGAAGTGGGGGAGAGGAAAACAAGACGCAAATGGCAAATAATGTAAATGCGAGGGAGATGAGTTTGTGATGGGTACTTGGTATGTCTTGACTTGAGCGAAGACCTCCCCGGCAACGGCGCCAGAAATCCTTCTTGCTACGTCTTGAGCTTGCGTTGGTTTTCCTTGAAGAGGAAAGGGTGATCCAGCAAAGTAGCGTAAGTATTTCCCTCAGTTTTTGAGAACCAAGGTATCAATCTAGTAGGAGGCTCCTCAAAAGTCCCACACACCTACACAAACAAACAAAGAACTCGCAACCAACGCAATAATGAGGTTGTTAATCCCTTCACGGCCACTTGCGAAAGTGAGATCTAATAGAGATAGTATGATAAGATAAATATATTTTTGGTATTTTATAATATAGATGCAAAAAGTAAAGATGCAAATAAAAGTAGATTGAAAGCAAATATGATAAAAGATAGACCCGGGGGCCATAGGTTTCACTAGTGGCTTCTCTCAAGATAGCATAAGTATTATGGTGGGTGAACGAATTACTATCGAGCAATTGATAGAAAAGTGAATAATTATGAGATTATCTAGGCATGATCATGTATATAGGCATCACTCGTCCCCGACCGCCAGTCATAAGGAAGACAATCAATAAATAAAATTATGCTCCAACTTCATCACAAAGCGGTTCACCATACGTGCATGCTACGAGAATCACAAGCTTCAACACAAGCATTCTTTAAATTCATAATCACCCAACTAGCATGACTTTAATATCACTACCTCCATATCTCAAAACAATTATCAAGCATCAAATTGATCATAGCATCCAATTCACTTTCTATGATAGTTTTTATTATACCCAACTTGGATGCTCATCATTCTAGGACCAACTTTATGATCATAGCAAATACCATGCTGTTCTAAAAGACTCTCAAAATAATATAAGTAAAGCATGAGAGACTAGCAATTTCTTCAAAATTAAGACACCACTGTGCTCTAAAAGATATAAGTGAAGCACTGGAGCAAAAACTATCAAGCTCAAAAGATATAAGTGAAGCACATAGAGTATTCTAACAAATTCTAATCAAATAGGCTTCTCACAAAAGGTGTGTACAGCAAGGATGATTGTGGTAAACTAAAAAGCAAAGACTAATATAATACACGACCCTCCAAGCAAAACACATATCATGTGGCGAATAAAAATATAGCTCCAAGTAAAGTTAGCAATGAACGAAGACGAAAGAGGGGATGCCTTCCCGGGGCACCCCCAAGCTTAGGCTTTTGGCTATCCTTGAATATCTTGGGGTTCCATGGGCATCCCCAAGTTTAGGCTCTTGCCACTCCTTATTTCATAGTCCATAAAGCTTTACCCAAAACTTGAGAACTTCACAACACAAAACTCAGCAGGAAATCTTATAAGCTCCGTTAGTGAAAGAAAAGAAAACCACCACATAAGGTATTGTAATGAACTCAATCTTTATTTATTTTGGTGTTAAACCTACTGTAATCCAACTTCTCTATGGTTTATAAACTATTTACCTAGCCATAGATGCATCGAAATAAGCGAACAACACAAGAAAAACAGAATCTGTCAAAACAGAACAGAATGTAGAAATCTATAACTAACGCAAACTTCTGGAACTCTAAAAATCCTACAAAAATAGGAAGTCCTGGACAATTTGTTTATTGATCAGCAGCAAAAAGAATAAACGCAAAAACACGTTTCTGTGATTTAAAAAAACTAAATTTGTGCGTGCAAAGTTTCTGTTTTTCAGCAGAATCAGATCAACTATCATCATAGGTTATCCGATAGGTTCTACTTGGCACAAACGCTAATTAAAAGATAAAAACACATCTAAATAGAAGGTAGACGCAAGATTTATTACTAAACAGGAACAAAAACAAAAAACACAAAAAAATTGGGTTGCCTCCCAACTAGCGCTATCGTTTAACTCCCCTAGCTAGGCATAAAATCGAAGATAGATCTAAGTAGTGCCATCTTTGGCACTAAATTCATTAATAGAGCACTTATAATCTTTAGGGGTTTCTCCCTTTTTAGCAATGATTAAACCTTTGGGCAAAAATTCAAGAAATTTGTTTGTAGCAAAAGGTTCCTTAACGATAGAGAGACAAATGGGATGAACACTTATGGATTTGAGATCCGCGTCTCCCTTACTAGAAGATTCACCCTTATTTTTAGGAACATAAATAAACTTAGCGGTTTTGGTAGGGGGTTTTGAAGTGTTTTTCATGGAAGAAAATGCCGAACCTAAGTTGGTAATTATATCCTCAAGTTAACCGATTCTAGCAGAATCTAGATCTATTTTTTCATTAACTATAGGTTCTTTCTCTTTAAGACTTTTCAAAGTAACTCCAACCCTAGATCCATATTGGGTAATATGATTATGAATCTTTTTATCCAAATTTTCAATCAACTCAACAGTGGCAAGTTTATTTTCAATAATATCAAGCCGTTGCATAACGTGTTCTAAATTAAAACAATTCCATTAACCAAAAGAGGTGGTGGGCCAAACAAATCTAACATAGCATTATAAGCATCAAACGTATGGCTACTCAAGAAATCACCTCCGTCAACAGTATCAAGAACACATCTATTCAAAGGAGTGATGCCTACATAAAAATTGCGGAGAAGAACTGAAGTAGAAAGGTTCCTAGTAGATCTATTTTGAGCATTGCAAATTCTATGCCAAGCATCTTTTAAATTTTCTCCCTCCCTTTGCTTAAAATTGAGAATTTCATGTTCGGGAGTAATAATAAGGATAGGAGGACTAGCCATAGCGACAAGGTAAACGAACTAACACACGAGCAAACGGAAAAAGGCAAGCGAAAAAGAGGAGGAGATTGGGAAAGAGAGGGCGAATAAAACGGCAAGGGTGAAGTGGGGGAGAGGAAAACTGAAAGTGCTAGTATCGACTAGAGGGGGGTGAATAGGCGATTTTTATGAAAGTCTTCAAAACTTAGAAGTTTCGGAGACAAACAACAGAAATGACCTAGTTGATATGCAGCGGAAGATAAACTACCATAAGCAAGCCATAGTCAAGTATGCAATGATGTGAAAGTACGGGACTAATAGCAGCTAAGTAGTAAGGATCGGGATGGAAGATAGTATGAAGCCAATCAACGAGAGTAGTCAAGCAATGAAGTCAAACAGACACACAGATAGGCAATGACTTCACGAAGACAAACTCAAGTAAAGGATGGAAAGGGATAGAACCAGTTGCTTGTTGAAGACACAGATTTGTTGGACCAGTTCGATTCTTTGTGACAAGCTATGACGTCTCAGTTAGGGAGGCTGAGATTTAACTTTCGAAGACCGTGTCTTCACCTTATTCCCCTTGAGCTAAGGACACCGGTCCTCGCCCAATCACTCTGGTAAGTCTTCAAGGTATACTTCCAAACCTTCACAGACTTCGTTCACCGGCAATCCACAATGACTCTTGGATGCTCGAACGCGACGCCTAACCATTTGGAGGATTCACAGTCCTCAAGTGTAATAAGTCTTGTGTCACACTGATGAGAAAGACTTGATGATGCCTAACACTCTTTGGCTCTCGGGTGTTTGGGCTTTGTCCTCGCAAGGATTTCTCTCTCTCAAATGCTTCAAGGTGGGTTTCTCTCAAACGACAAAAGCCGTGCACAAACTCTGAGCAGCCACCAATTTATGGTGTAGGGTGTGGGCTATTTATAGCCACATGGCAACCCGACCTGATTTGTCCAAAATGACCCTGGGTCACTAAGGAACCGACACGTGTTCCAGCGGTCGATTTCAAACACACGCTGCAACTTTACTTGGGCTACAAGCAAAGTCGACTCATCCACTCTGGATAAGATTTGCTCTCATTGTCTTCGCTCGAAGACATAGGATTTGGGTTGAGCATCACTTGATCACTCGACTTAGTTCAATTGGACCCCACTTAACAATGACGGTGGTTCCTATGACTCAACAAAGAAGAAAAGGAAACAAAAAAACCACCACAGTCTTAGCGCTCCATAGTCTTCACGTAATGTCTTCTCATGTCATAGTCTTCAATATGAATATCTTCTCATACCACCATTGTCTTCAATGTCTTCATACATTTTAGGGTCATCTCCGGTAGGTAAACCGAATCAATGAGGGACACAACTGCGTTATCCTGCAATTCTCACAAGCGCATTAGTCCCTCAACCAACTTTGTCGTCAATACTCCAAAACCAACTAGGGGTGGCACTAGATGCACTTACAATGTCCCCTTTTGGTGATTGATGACAAACTGGTTGAAGTTTTCAACGGGATAAAGTATGTGAAATTGTAAGGATAGGAATTGTCTTCATAAGTAGCAAGGATCCCCCGAAGATGTGCATATAAGTAATTTGCTTTTGGAATGCAAATGCACATGGCAGGTTGTACTTGTGGAGATCCTCTTCAACTTGTGAAGATAATTCATCATGCATGAAATGATATAGCAAGTAGAATGACATTCATAATGAAAAATGGACGTCTGCAGAATGATCTAAGTGCGGAAGTTATCATCGCACATGCGGAATTTATCATCGCATCACGATAAAAGCAAATAAGTAGCGAGCGACCATCAAGTTTAGGTATTACAACTCAAAGAACCAAATGTTTCAAAAGCAAGAGTTGTAAGCACGAGGCAAAATATAATGCAACCGCCCATATGAACCCACTTGAAGACTATCAACTCATACGCTTCTCCCCTTTTGTCGATGAAGGACCAAAAGGTTTGAAGACATAGAGCATCTACTCGTCCTCATGAGTAGGTGAAGCAGCAGGGTTGTCGTCGTTGGTTGGCGATGTAGACGAACTTGGTGCAGTGTCGATGCGTGCAGTAGTAGGAGGTGGTGAAGTAGCATCATCTTCATCATCGATCACTCTGGCATTTATGGTTGCTGCGGAGGAAGAATATTCAGAGTCTTCAAGAGATGGAGTGCGACATAGGACAGCAGTCCGTGGAGGAGTGGAGTAAAACTGGAATCTTTCATTGAAGCCATCGTCTTGAAGATCTGCTTCAGCACTAAGCAGGGTCAAACTCTTCCATGATCGCCGGCAAGTCTCATGAGCAACAAAGGCGTTCTTGGTGGCAAGGTTACGAATGCGATTGACATCCACCAAGAGGCTTTGCATCTGTCTCTTGAGCCAAAAGTGATGCTTATCCTATTTCTGATGAAGGGCCACAAGAAGTTGTCGGTCATTG
Source organism: Aegilops speltoides (assembly GCA_021437245.1). NCBI lineage: Eukaryota > Viridiplantae > Streptophyta > Magnoliopsida > Poales > Poaceae > Aegilops > Aegilops speltoides. The sequence continues at coordinate 479,315,401 of CM038147.1, forward strand.
AGAATGCAAGAACGCTTCCGAGGCCTTTGTGAAATGGTGCTTTCAGTGGCTTCAGTAGGTGCTCGATGAGGCAAACGAGTATTTCCAGCCAATGGATAGATTTGTGTTGCAGCTTGAACACCTTCAATGGGTTGAGTGAAGCTTTGGTGCTCGTCATTCTGAAGACAAAGAGGCTTCTTGGCAGGGTCAGAGTATATGGCTTCAACTGACATATCAATCTCGGCAAAAAGATCGGATGATTGCAGTAGAGGGCTGATAGTTGACAGATGAGTGTCTCTTGATGAGGCGCATGACCCATGGAGCATAAAACTTCAGACCAAATAGGTCAGACCCAGAAGCAGCAAGTTGCGTGATGAACAAGTCTTGAGTATTCAAGCTGATGCCATTGAGAATGTAGAAGACCAAAGTCTTCATAGCTCCTTCAAGCTTGGCCGCTGATGAATGTCCTTTGATAGGCCATAGAGTTCGCCTGATGATATGATATATGGTGCGAGGCAGATACTCAAGGTCTTCAACAAAGAACTCTGTTGGATATTCAGCGTCAGATGGCAAAGGCTTCATCATGCTCAACATCTGGCTCATATTGGGTTCTGGCTTATGGAAGATGATCTCCAATGCATTGCGGTGTAGCTGACAATCAGGTTCATACAGCTCTCCTGGAGTGGCTAGCCCTGTAAGCTCTATGATGTCAAGAGCTTTGGCTTCATGATGGACATTTCCGGTCATCCACTCGAGAACCCATGTCTTGATATCTCTGTAGTTGCCGCGAATGTGTAGAGTAGCATAGAATTGAAGCAATAGCTCTTCATTCCAGTGTTCTTTATGCATCACAAAGTTGAGCGGACCAGCATCATGAAAGCAATCAAGTGCTTCTTCTAAGCACGGCGATCCAAACAATGGCCGTGGTCAAGGCGCATATGAGGAAAATCGCCCTTGATCATATAGAACGCATGAGTAATAGCTTCTCTGCGATAGCTCGAACCGATCGATGATATCCTTGGCTTGGAGTAGGGGTTCTTGGCTTTGTCAAAGAAGGTATTGTGGCTTTTGAAGCCATTAGCATTGAAGGACCTGGTGAGTTTGCGATACCTAGAAACCTTGGCGTCTTGGCTTGGGCTTTCGGACTGAGGCCTATGCTCAACATGATAATCAAATTGAGGTCCGAGGTAGTAGGCGGAGGTACAGAATGGGCCATCGGACGGTGGTTAGTGACCATGTTGTATGCTTGCTCAATTGTATGGGGCCTTGGTGGCGAATAGGAGCAGGGCAACAGGTGAGGCTTCAGCTGCACAACAGTGCCAGAGGCGATTGTCTCATTAGCCAGTCTGGTGACCTCATTGGCCGAGGCTCAATGGCCACATTGGCCGAGCACCTTGGTAGGTGCAGGCTCCACATTAGCGTCAGCCATGACTACGTCATTGGCTTCATTGGCGTTGGTGGTGGTAGCTTCAACATTTTCAACCTCCTCTTGATGAACAGGAGGGTCGGGCACTGGCACATTCACATCAGGAACAACTTCTTCAATCACTGGGGGAGTAGGGACACGTTCGTCTTCTTGATTTTCCTCAGCTGATGCAGCCGGAATGTCTTCAGCAGCTTGGGCTTCAGACTCGGAGACATTCACAGTAGGAGTGGGTTCAGAAAATACTTGACGTGCAACAGGTGGACGTTGCACTTCTCCTTCTGGAGCGCTCGACAGAGGGACTTGAGGCCTTTGTCCTTTGCGAAGCCTGCGAAATCTCGGGGCGCCTTAGGAGATGGAGTTGGCTGGGCCTCAAAGTCTTCATCTTCTTCTTGCAGGGAGGTGTAGCTTGTTGTTGTTGTTGGGGAGTCTTGGGGAGTCTTGTTCTTTGTGGGTGATCAGCCCATGATGCATCTGAGCAATTGGCGTTAGAGGGCGACCAATCTTGATGAGTTCGCTGTTCGAAGAAACGGCGATGATACCACATTGTGTTCGATCGAGGAAGAACTTCATCATCTTCAACATTATCATCATGACCAATGTCTTCAGCGGTGGGTTCAATTGCTGGAATATCTTCACTTCATGAGCCTCTGTGGAAGCAGGCTCATGGACTATCATCCTTCTTTCTTGATGTTCTGACGCAGGGCGAACCACTGAAATGGGTTCAACAACTAAGGGCTCTATGGGAGCAGCCCTAGTCTTCTTGGTCTTCCGCTTCTTCTTGGAGGGAGCGGCATCAGAGGCTTCAGTATTCTTCCTCTTTCTGGCTTCAGCCTCAGCAGCCCTCGTCTTCTTCTGTTCTGAAGCGGTTGTGGTGACCTTTGGCTTCGAGCCAGTCATGCTGCTTGGGAAGATAATGCAAGGGGCTTCTTGGCTTGAAGGTGCAGGCTGGTTAGCAGGAAGCTTCTTCTTTTTCTTTGCAGCCATCCTGGGGTCAATGCCAGGACGGACAAGTGACTTGCGCTTCTCAGCCTCATTGTAGGCAAGCACACACTTATCAGCCAAACTCTTCATCCGCTCTCAAGAGCCCTGAGCTTCTTCACGCTTCTTCAGAAAAGCTTCTTTAAGCTCATGTAGCATGACCTTGAAGTTTCTGATGTCTTGAACACTTAGCTTGGCCACATTCTTCTTGAATTGAGCCTTCTCATAATCAATCTTGTTCTTCAGCTCAACGATGCGCTGAGCGAGAGCTAGCTCAGAAGCAATGGCGCCATTGAAAGAGACGCTGAGGCCAATGGGAAGCTGTAAATCTTCAAAGCTGAGATTGGGGGTGTCGAACCACTCATCAATGAAGTTGTGGATGATTGCCACATCAAAGAGAGGCAAGTTGTTGAAGATTTCTGCTTCTTCTTTGCTCTTTATCAGCTGCTCAAGGGCATCATCAGCAAGATCTTCATCACTGGACAGATCAATGGGTTGTTCGCGCAGAATGGCGGCAGGAGTCAAGGCTTGATCAGTATGCCTGACAATTTGCTTTTTCTTCTCCGTTCTCTTGGAGACACGAGATTGATCTTCAGACTGCACACTCTCTTCAGGAGGTGCAGTGGCCAATGGCTTTGCACGAGAAGTTTTTGGAGGTGCTGATTTAGAAGCCTTTTGCTTCTTTTGCTTCTGCGGCTTTGGAGGAGGAGCTGGGGCTTCATCGGAGTCAGCATCATTGTCAGAATGATCAACTCTAGCTCCCTGGACCAAGATGTAGGTGATGAGGCCGTCAAGATTGGAGAAGGGGCCGATGACATTGGGTTCTACATGACGGGATCTGTCAGCACGGGGAGCAGAGGGACCTGGGTTGAAGTCCAATCCCAATGACTTCTTGTTTTGCTTGGCCGAAGCCACAGCAAACTTGAAGTTGCGCTTGAAGAGAGAATCGTCACGACACTAGAGTAATGAAGTGGGATCGGCGTTCTCAAGCTGAGGTCCACGGACCATGCAAGGATAGAAGCCTTGCTCAATAGCTTCAGCTCTGTTCTTGGGTTGAAGGCCTTGATAGAGAATATCACCCCAAGGTCTCTTGATAGCATTCTTCTCTGCATATTCCTTGGTTACAAACTTGTACTTGAACCATTCTTCAGCCCAATAGCGTCGAATCCATTGGATTCGTGTCTTGCGCTGATGATAAGTTTCTTCAGGGTCTGTCTTGTAGAGCTCTGCTAAATCATCAGGCAAATCTTTGGATGTTCCCTCTCGGCGTTGTCTGCCACCCTTCCTTGCTGATTTTTCTGCAGCCATGAACTTCAAACTGAATGACTTCAATACGTTCAAAGGCTTCAGAGACTTACGCTTGCTGGTCAAGCAGGAACTGGCTTCAGGAGAATTGATATGATGTTGTAAGTATTCTGCAAATGAATGCAGACTATGAGAACCAAGGGATTCTCCCACGGACATGTACCGTGATAGCATTAGAGATGCGAGGAAGGGAAGAGGTCATATGCATTCTCAGAAGATTTTGAAGATAAATCAGTTTGAAGACATTGACCTCATGATGCGAAGACATTCACTTATATAGGTGAGTTGGTTCCAGATTTGTACCAATCCGTGAATAAGTACAAGTGAGGAATCAAACTAGACAGGAAATCTAAGTGAATTGACTAGGCAGTATGAGATGCAGACAGAATAGATCTAACATTGAATAGGCAGAAACCACTTTTGGTAAACAGGATGAATCTTGAAGATAAAAAAGGTGGTAAAAATAGAGTTATAATTACCGCACGAAGAACTGCTAGATGGGATGAATAGGAGACCGAGCAGTTCAGCCCACCGTGCCCTAACTTGGCGACGGAGGACACCTACGGCAACGGCGGAGAGGACGATGTCCGCGGCCGGCGTGAGGATGGCGTCGAAGAAGTCGCGGCAGCTAAGCGCTTCGTCGCCGGCGTCGTCGAGAGCTAGCGGTGGCGCTAGGGTTTTGACGGAGGTGGAGAGGTGGAAGAAGGATTTCTTTACCGCAAGGGACAAGTATTTATAAGTAGGTGGCGGACACGAGTGCAATTCTGTTGGTGCCTGGCGGTTCACATCGAGGGGCACGTGGCAAGCATGCAACATACTCGAGTTGTCCCACGTTCCCACGCCCCGGAGCATGCGGAGAGTTGTTCCGGCTTCTCGGATTTCAACAATAAAGATAAGTCATTTAAAACAGATTTAATGTTTGTCTCTTTGCCTTCTGGCGACTAGGGCCGCAGAGAAGACATTCGACAGTTTCAATAGAATGCATATGATTTGGACAGATAGAGTTTGAGATAGAAAGCATAGAGAGGTTAGGGTCCGATCACATTCACTTAGTTCAAAAGATCCAACTTGAAGACATAGCTATAAGTGAATGCCGTAGAGGACAGAACACTAGTGTATATATATATCAGAAAGCAATCAAATCATCATAGTGTAGAAAATCATGAAGATAAATTGAAACTGAAGACAAACCAAATGCGAAGTCATTGCAATATAACGCCATGAGTGAAACACTTCAAATAGAGAAATTTGGTGGTGGTGGCGTTACCCACCGTATAGGAAGTATTAGACCCAGACACGGCGCACAATTATTGTGGCGCTCCGAAGTCAAATTCCATGTTAATGTATTCACACTCAGAGTGTAAATCTTCATTGATTGAAGATATACATTACTTTGTGTGTTGCACATCTAAGTCATCAACATGCATAAGTGTTAGGATGTGTGCCTGATCACAGGACATTAGAGGATTCCAAGATATTTAGCTCACACCGTAACTTGCAAAACCTTTTCTCATCCAAGGGCTTTGTGAAGATATCGCGATTGCTTTTCGGTGTTGGCGTGAATGATATCAATATCTTTCTTCATGACATGATCTCGAGAAAGTGATGGCGAATTTCAATGTGCTTTGTCTTGAGTCTTTGGACTGGATTGTTGGCTATCTTGATGGCACTTTCGTTGTCGCAGAAGAGAGGTACTTGTTTCAGGTTGATGCCATAGTCCTTGAGAGTTTGCTTCATCCATAGAAGCTGAGCACAACAGGATCCAGCAGCAATGTATTCAGATTCAGCCGTTGAGAGATACACAATTCTGATTCTTTGAAGACCAACAGACAAGTGATCGACCAAGAAAATGACATGTGCCTGATGTAGACTTGCGATCCATTTTGTCACCAGCATAATCAGCATCCGAGAATCCAACCAAATCAAATTTTGAGCCCTTGGGATACCATAATCCAGTGTTGGGGTGTAAGCCAAATATCGAAGAATTAAGCTTCACAGCTAAGTGATGCGATTCCTTTAGTGCCGCTTGGAATCGAGCACACATGCAAACACCGAGCATAATATCGGCCTAGATGCACATAGATAAAGTAAAGAACCAATCATGGGCGATATACCTTTTGATCGAACTCTTCACCATTGTTGTCGGGACCAAGATGGTGTTTGGTGGCATTGGCGTCGTGTAGCCTTTGCGATCTTCCATTCCAAACTTCTTGAGACAATCTTTGAGGTATTTTTCTTGAGATATGAAGATGCCATTTCTTTGTTGATTGAATTTGAAGACCAAGGAAGAACTTCAGCTCACCCATCATCGACATCGATATTGCTCTTGCATCATGTACCCAAACTCATCACTATACTTACGGTTGGTGCGGTGAAGATTATGTCATCCACATATATTTGGCACACAAGCAGTTCACCATCATATGTCTTCGTGAAGAGTGTGGGATCGAGGATCTGGTTTGAAGCCTTTGCTCTTGAAGTCTTTGATCGTATCATACCATGCACGAGGAGCTTGGTGAGTCCATCTGATGCTTTGTTTAGCTTGTACACCATATCGGGATGTTTTGGATCTTCAAAGCCAGGTGGTTGAGCGACATATACTTCTTCTTCAATCTTGCCATTGAGAAATGCACTCTTCACATCCATTTCATATAGCAAGATGTTGTGATGATTAGCGTAGGCTAGCAGTATGCGAATAGCTTCAAGCCTAGCAACAGGAGCAAATGTTTCATCAAAGTCAATTCCTTCAACTTGAGTATATCCTTGAGCCACAAGACGTGCTTTGTTTCTGACGACTTGACCATGCTCATCTTGCTTGTTTCGATATATCCATTTTTTCCCAATAGTGTTATGCTTGCGAGGGTCAGGTCGCTTGACAAGTTCCCAAACATTATTCAGCTTGAACTATTGAAGTTCTTCTTGCATGGCTTGAATCCATTCAGGTTCCATAAAAGCTTCAGCAACTTTCTTGGGTTCTGATATTGACACAAATGAAAAGTGCCCACAGAAGTTTGCTAGCTGTGTTGCTCTTGACCAAGTGAGTGGACCAGGCGCATTGATGCTATCAATTATCTTCTCTATTTGAACTTCATTTGCAACACGAGGATGAACAGGACAAAGACTTTGCTCTTGCTGATCATTGTCATCGTTGGGAGGATTGTCTTCGGTCTGAGCATTGTCTTCAGGTTGGTTTGGTGCTGAGAAGATAAGTTCCTCTTCAGGCTGTGCTTCAGAAGGCATGATTTCACCAGTTCCCATCAGCTTGATAGATTCACTTGGAGAAGCTTCATCTAGTGTACTTGGCAGGAGTTCTCTTTGTGAACCATTGGTTTCATCAAATTTCACATGCACAGTTTCGACGATTTTGTAGAGATAGAGATTGAAGACTCTGTAGGAGTGTGAATCCTTTCCATAGCCAAGCATGAAGCCTTCGTGAGCCTTAGGTGCAAATTTTGACTTGTGATGGGGATCCTTGATCCAGCATCTAGCTCCAAATACTCTGAAGTGGCGACGGTTGGCTTCTTGCGATGAAGGAGCTCATACGATGTTTTGTTGAAGCTTATGGATGTACACACGATTGATGATGTGACAGGCTGTATCAATAGCTTCAGGCCAGAACTTTCTTGGTTTCTTGTATTCATCTAGCATTGTTCGAGCCATCTCAATGAGGGTTCTGTTTTTGCGCTCCACGATGCCATTTCTTTGAGGTGTGTATGGGCAGAGAACTCATGAGTGATTCCCATTGTATCCAGATATGAGATCAAGTCCTATGTTCTTGAATTGATGCCATTGTCACTTCGATATGCTTGATCTTCACGCCATAATTGTTCATTGCTCGATTGGCGAAGCGCCTGAAGACATCTTGCACTTCAGTCTTGTAAAGAATTATATGGACCCATGTGTATCTTGAGTAGTCATCAACAATGACGAAGCCATAGAGACAGGCAGTTGTTGTGAGGGTGGAGTAGTGAGTAGGTCCAAATAAGTCCATGTGTAACAGCTCGAAGGGTTGAGATGTTCTCATGATTGTCTTCGAGGGGTGCTTTGCCCTTGTCATCTTTCCAGCTTCGCAAGCACCACACAGATGATCCTTCTTGAACTTGACATCCTCGATGCCAATGACATGCTTCTTCTTGACGAGTGAGTGTAAGTTCCTCATGCCAGCATGTCCTAGCCTTCAATGCGAGCCGAGATTCGAAGCTTTTGTGAGAAGACATACGGCAAGTGTGGACCTCTTGAGAAATCTACCATGTATAGATCATCTTTTCGGTACCCTTCAAAGACTAGAGACTTGTCAGATTCCATTAGTACAAGGCAACGATATTTTCCGAATATCACAATCATGTTCAAGTCACAAAGCATTGAGACAGACATTAAGTTGAAACCAAGGGATTCAACAAGCATCACTTTATCCATGTGTTGATCCTTTGAGATTGCAACTCTACCTAGACCCAATACCTTACTTTTACCGGTGGTCAGACCAAATGTGATGTGACTCTTGTCGGATGGGCGTAAGGTTGAGTCCATGAGAAGACTTGATCACCAAATCATATGATTAGTGCATCCCTTGTCCATTATCCATTCTCGAAGCTTTTGGTGATGTACCCTACTGATGCGATTAGGAGGATAGGCTTCACAAGAGTGTTGTGAAGCATAAGCATTTGACACATATAGGGACTGTCAGAGCTTATATCAAAGTTAGGACATATAGTATGACTGATAAGCGATTCAGATGTGAAGTATATAGATTGAAATTTTATCATGCGTCCTAAATGTGTTTTAGGTCCCCAGCAATAGTATCGGACGCCATTGATTGCTGGCTGGAGACTGTATTCTGCAAAAGAGAGTTAGTTCTTCTTTGTGACCCACATCTTCAGGGGTGGCTTAGAAGCAATGAGTCTAAGTGCAGCATCTGAAAATTTTGGCTTTGGAGCCCTAGCAAATAGCCTTGCAGGAGATGAATGATACTCATATGAATAAGCAGAAAAGTTCTTAGTCCTATGAACATAGCGGTTCAAAGATACATGCTCATATTCATAAGTCTGAGCATGATTTCCTGCAAAACATTGGCGTTAAGGTGACTCGTGTGAGTCTGTATCGTATGAAGCCTTTGGGCCATATGAAGCTATAGGTGCAGGGTTTGTCTTCTTCCTTGGTGGTGTCATGGCGACATTCACGGAAGATTCTCAATGTCTTGCTTAGGTACCCAGATCTTCTTCATAGGTGGTCCATTCTGCGATTAGTACCAATGTACACGCAAACACTTCACCATTCGATTTTTGAACAGCTTATAGTTTGCATCAAAGGATTCATCAATGATAATAGGATTAGCACAAGTAAAGCCGGATAAAGTGGATGGATCTCTTGAAGGTTCCTTTGCGACAACCCATGTGGTTTTGGGGTCTTGCTCGGGCTTCGAAGACGAGCCATCAACGTTCATTTTCCTCTCGAACCCAACACCCTCTTTCCTAGGGTTTTGGTTGAGAATCTGCTTTTGAGGACATCGCAGAGTGTCGATGTCCTTCAAACTTTTGTACATCCTGTTTCAAGCAATGTCTTCAACATAGCATTTTCATCGGCAATAGCGGTGGTATCCTCCTTGAGAGGGGTTAGTAACCACGTCGGTAGGTGAAGACAATGAAACGATAGCAGCGATGGAACATTCAAGAGCAGATGTAGCGTTATCACGCTCAATGCATTTTAGACATGGTGGTTCAAATCCATCCTGAGCGGGACTGATTTGTTGAGCGCAAAAAGACTCGTTCACTTTTTGAAGATCTTCATGAGCCGCTCTCAATTTCTCAAGCTCTTGTTTCCTTTGAAGATAATCATAGGAGAGCCTTTCATAAGTAGTTGAGAGTGTTTCATGACGACCTTCAAGTTCTTGGTACTTAGCATGAAGATTTTTTATGTCATCAACTAAGGACTGTGAACGTGTCATTTCTGCGTCCAACAGTCATCGCTTTTGTCTAACAGTTTTTGAGTATGTTCCATAGCCTTTTGTTGTTCAGTTGCAATTTTAGCAAGTGTTTTGTAGCTTGGTTTGGATTCACAATCAGAGTCATCTTCACTTGATGTTTGAAAGTAAGCATCGCATGATTTTACCTTCGCACCACGTGCCATGAAGCAGTAGGTGGGAGTAGGATCGTCTTCGACATCAGCTTCAGCGTTGGTGTGGAAATCATTATCTTCAGTGTTGAAGATGGACTTGGCAACATAGGCTGTGGCTAGAGCCAGACTTGCTACGCCAGGGTCAGATTCCTCTCCAGACTCCACCTCCGCCTCCTCAGAAGCAGACTCCTCCTCTGAATCCATCTCCTTGCCAACAAAAGCACGAGCCTTGCCAGATGATCTCTTCTTGTATGATGAAGACTTGGAAGAAGACTTAGAAGAAGACTTAGAGGATTTGTTCTTCTTCTTGTCATCAGAATCATATTCCTTGCTTTTCTTCTTCTTCTCATTATCCCACTGTGGACACTCCGATATGTAGTGACCAGGTTTCTTGCACTTGTGGCAGGTTCTCTTCTTGTGGTCATGGGTGGAAGCTTCATCATTCCTTGAGCTAGATCGTGAAGACTTTCTGAAGCCTTTCTTCTTGGTGAATTTCGAAACTTCTTCACTAGCATCGCAAGCTCTTTTCCAATGTCTTCGAGGATCTTGTAATCTGCAATGATTCTTCTTGGATGAGGAAACAACTTTTGCCTTCAAAGCACGAGTTCGGCCATAGTTTGGGCCATAGATATCTCTTTTCTCAGAAAGCTGGAACTCATGTGTGTTGAGCCTCTCAAGTATATCAGACGAATCGAGTGACTTGAAGTCAGGACGTTCTTGTATCATGAGGGCAAGGGTGTCAAAGGAGCTGTCGAGTGATCTCAGTAGTGTCTTGACGATTTTATGCTTGGTAATCTCAGACGCGCCAAGAGCTTGAAGTTCATTTGTGATATCAGTGAGGCGATCGAACGTGACCTGGACATTTTCATTGTCGTTTCTCTTGAAGCGGTTGAAGAGGTTGCGAAGAACACTGATTCTTTGATCTCTCTGGGTTGATACGCCTTCGTTGACCTTGGATAGCCAGTCCCAGACTAGCTTTGATGTTTCCAGAGCCCTCACACGACCATACTGTCCTTTGGTCAGATGACCACAAATAATGTTCTTGGCAGTAGAGTCTAGTTGAATGAACTTCTTGACATCAGCACAGGTGACACCTTCACCAGTTTTGGGAACGCCGTTCTTGACGACATACTAGAGGTCGACATTAATGGCTTCAAGATGCATACACATCTTATTCTTCCAGTAGGGATATTAAGTTCCATCGAGCACGGGGCGAGCAGCGGAGACTTTGATTATCCCTGCAGTCGACATAGCTGAAACTCCAGGTGGTTAAACCGAATCACACAGAACAAGGGAGTACCTTGCTCTGATACCAATTGAAAGTGCTAGTATCGACTTGAGGGGGGGGGGTGAATAGGCGATTTTTATGAAAGTCTTCAAAACTTAGAAGTTTCGGAGACAAACAACAGAAATGACCTAGTTGATATGCAGCGGAAGATAAACTACCATAAGCAAGCCATAGTCAAGTATGCAATGATGTGAAAGTACGGGACTAATAGCAGCTAAGTAGTAAGGATCAGGATGGAAGATAGTATGAAGCCAATCAACAGTAGCAGTCAAGCAATGAAGTCAAACAGATACACAGATAGGCAATGACTTCACAAAGACAAACTCAAGTAAAGGATGGAAAGGGATAGAACCAGTTGCTTGTTGAAGACACAGAATTTGTTGGACCAGTTCCAGTTGTTATGACAACTGTACGTATGGTTAGGGAGGCTGAGATTTAACTCAGAAGACCGTGTCTTCACCTTATTCCCCTTGAGCTAAGGACACCCAGTCCTCGCCCAATCACTCTGGTAAGTCTTCAAGGTAGACTTCCAAACCTTCACAGACTTTGTTCACCGGCAATCCACAATGACTCTTGGATGCTCAGAACGCGACGCCTAACCGGCTGGAGGATTCACAGTCCTCAAGTGTAATAAGTCTTGAGTCACAGACAGAAAGACTTGATGATGCCTAACACTCTTTGGCTCTGGGTGTTTGGGCTTTGTCCTCGCAAGGATTTCTCTCTCTCAAATGCTTCGAGGTGGGTTGCTCCCAAACGACAAAAGTCGTGCACAAACTCTGAGCAGCCACCAATTTATTGTGTAGGGGCTGGGATATTTATAGCCACAAGGCAACCCTACCTGATTTGTCCAAAATGACCCTGGATCACTAAGGAACTGACACGTGTTCCAATGGTCAGATTTCAAACACACGCGGCAACTTTACTTGGGCTACAAGCAAAGCTAACTCATCCAGCTCTGGATAAGATTTGCTCTCATTGTCTTCGCTCGAAGACATAGGATTTGGGTTGAGCATCACTTCAGTCACTTTGACTTAGTTCACTTGGACCCCACTTAACAGTACGGTGGTTCCTATGACTCAACAAAGAAGAAAAGGAAACAACGAAACCACACAGTCTTCGCGTTCCATAGTCTTCACGTAATGTCTTCTCATGTCATAGTCTTCAATATGAATATCTTCTCATACCACCATTGTCTTCAATGTCTTCATACATTTTTAGGGGTCATCTCCGGTAGGTAAACCGAATCAATGAGGGACACAATCTGCGTTATCCTGCAATTCTCACAAATGCATTAGTCCCTCAACCAACTTTGTCATCAATACTCCAAAACCAACTAGGGGTGGCACTAGATGCACTTACAAAAACGAGAGGCAAATGTCAAATAATGTAAATGCGAGGGAGATGAGTTTGTGATGGGTACTTGGTATGTCTTGACTTGAGCGAAGACCTCCCGGGCAACGGCGCCAGAAATCCTTCTTGCTACGTCTTGAGCTTGCGTTGGTTTTCCTTGAAGAGGAAAGGGTGATGCAACAAAGTAGCGTAAGTATTTCCCTCAGTTTTTGAGAACCAAGGTATCAATCTAGTAGGAGGCTCCTCAAAAGTCCCACGCACCTACACAAACAAACAAAGAACTCACAACCAACGCAATAAAGGGGTTGTTAATCCCTTCATGGCCACTTGCGAAAGTGAGATCTAATAGAGATAGTATGATAAGATAAATATATTTTTGGTATTTTATAATATAGATGCAAAAATTAAAGATGCAAATAAAAGTAGATTGAAAGCAAATATGATAAAAGATAGACCGGGGGACATAGGTTTCACTAGTGGCTTCTCTCAAGATAGCATAATTATTACGGTGGGTGGACGAATAACTACCGAGCAAGTGATAGAAAAGAGAATAATTATGAGATTATCTAGGCATGATCATGTATATAGGCATCACTCGTCCCCGACCGCCACTCATAAGGAAGACAATCAATAAATAAAATTATGCTCCAACTTCATCACAGAGCGGTTCACCATACGTGCATGCTACGAGAATCACAAGCTTTAAGACAAGCATTCTTTAAATTCATAATCACCCAACTAGCATGACTTTAATATCACTACCTCCATATCTCAAAACAATTATCAAGCATCAAATTGATCATAGCATCCAATTCACTTTCTATGATAGTTTTTATTATACCCAACTTGGATGCTCATCATTCTAGGACCAACTTTATGATCATAGCAAATACCATGATGTTCTAAAAGACTCTCAAAATAATATAAGTGAAGCATGAGAGACTAGCAATTTCTTCAAAATTAAGACACCACCGTGCTCTAAAAGATATAAGTGAAGCACTAAAGCAAAAACTATCAAGCTCAAAAGATATAAGTGAAGCACATAGAGTATTCTAGCAAATTCTAATCAAATATGCTTCTCCCAAAAGGTGTGTACAGCAAGGATGATTGTGGTAAACTAAAAATCAAAGACTAATATAATACACGATGCTCCAAGCAAAACACATATCATGTGGCGAATAAAAATATAGCTCCAAGTAAAGTTACCAATGAACGAAGACGAAAGAAGGGATGCCTTCCCGGGGCATCCCCAAGCTTACGCTTTTGGCTATTCTTGAATATCTTGGGGTGCCATGGGCATCCCCAAGCATAGGATCTTGCCACTCCTTATTCCATAGTCCATAAAAGCTTTACCCAAAACTTGAAAACTTCACAACACAAAACTCAACAGGAAATCTTATAAGCTTAGTTTAAAGAAAACAAAACCACCACATAAGGTATTGTAATGAACTCATTCTTTATTTATTTTGGTGTTAAACCTACTGTAATCCAACTTCTCTATGGTTTATAAACTATTTTACTAGCCATAGATGCATCGAAATAAGCGAACAACACACGAAAAACAGAATATGTCAAAAATAGAACAGTCTGTAGAAATCTATAACTAACGCAAACTTCTGGAACTCTAAAATTCCTACAAAAATAGGAAGTCCTGGACAATTTGTCTATTGAACAGAAGCAAAAAGAATCAACGCAAAAGCACGTTCCTGTGATTTAACAAAATTATATTCGTGCGTGCAAAGTTTCTGTTTTTCAGCAGAATCAAATCAACTATCATCGTAGGTTATCCTATAGGTTCTACTTGGCACAAACAGTAATTAAAAGATAAAAACAAATCCAACCAGAAGGTAGATGCAAGATTTATTACTAAACAGGAGCAAAAACAAAAAACATAAAGAAAATTGGGTTGCCTCCCAACTAGCGCTATTGTTTAACGCCCCTAGCTAGGCATAAAAACAAAGATAGATCTAAGTGGTGCCGTAATAATAAGATAGATCTTGAAAGCTCATCTCATATTCTCTATGTTCGGCAGCAAGTTTCCTTTGAGGCAAGCAAAAGTAATCAAAAGGGCTAAATTTAGTGGGACAAAGATCCCCAAGATCAATCACAGGAGAAACGGGTTCCTCCCTTGGCCCTTCATAATGCACAACTATTTCATCACTAAAAGCATTCTTTTGGCAAAATCTTGTAAGGCTATACTCAAGAGAGTACCCTAGCTCATTGTTTCTGAGGGCAAAATCATTATTAAGCTCATTAATGCAATCAACCAAGACATTGGTAGGAACCTTTTTTCTAAGGTTTTCATTAAAAGCGACATAGTCCGAAGATTGAAAACGTCTAATTTCCTCTTGATCATAGAGGATCGCTTCTATGGGTGGACGACCGGCGTCCACCCTATAGTGCGCAAAGATTTCTTTTGCCTCTCTTATGATAAATCTAAACTCATGAGCCAAAAAGATAGTAACAGCACGCTTAACAGAAGAATGCTCAATATTAGACAATTCTAGGAAAATTCTTTGTATGCAAGGATGCATATGCATAAATTGTCTTTCAAGTTCAACTACAAGCATAGCGACAGCATCCGCAAGACTTAGTTCTATGAAGAATAGAACAACCCATAGAAGGTAAAGCACCGGCACAAGTAAAGAAATCTTGAATAACACCTTTGCCAATGATGTTACCACTGCCAATTCGAAACTTTTTAGTATGCAAGATAGCGGGTTCATCGGCCAGAGCCTCGGGATTTTCTGTGTTATCATTGTTGTCCATATCGACGATAATCTCCCCAATTTCAGACATAGCAGCAAACAAAAGCAAGGCAGAAGAAGGCAAGCGAAAAGGAGAGGAGGAGATTGGGAAAGAGAGGGCGAATAAAACGGTAAGGGTGAAGTGTGGGAGAGGAAAAGGAGAGGCAAATGGCAAATAATGTAAATGCAACGGAGATGGGTTTGTGATGGGTACTTGGTATGTCTTGACTTGAGCGAAGACCTCCCCGGAAACGGCGCCAGAAATCCTTCTTGCTACGTCTTGAGCTTGCGTTGGTTTTCCTCGAAGAGGAGAGGGTGATGCAGCAATAGTAGCGTAAGTATTTCCCTCAGTTTTGAGAACCAAGGTATCAATCCGAGAGGAGGCTCCTCAAAAGTCCCACGCACCTACACAAACAAGCGAGAACTCGCAACCAACGCAATAAAGGGGTTGTCAATCCCTTCACGGCCACTTGCGAAAGTGAGATCTAATAAAGATAGTATGATAAGATAAATATATTTTTGGTATTTTGTAATACACATCCAAAAAGTAAAGATGCAAATAAAGGTAGATGGAAAGCAAATATGATAAGAGATAGACCCGGGGACCATAGGTTTCACTAGAGGCTTCTCTCGAGATAGCATAAGTATTACGGTGGGTGAACAAATTACTGTCGAGCAATTGATAGAAAAGCGCATAGTTATGAGATTATCTAGGCATGATCATGTATATAGGCGTCACGTCCATAACAAGTAGACTGACTCCTGCCTGCATCTACTACTATTACTCCACACATCGACCGACTCCTGCCTGCATCTAGAGTATTAAGTTCATAAGAACAGAGTAACGCATTAAGCAAGATGACATGATGTAGAGGGATAAACACATGCAATATGATATAAACCCCATCTTGTTATCCTCGATGGCAACAATACAATACGTGTCTTGCAACCCTTTCTTTCACTGAGTAAGAACACCGCAAGATTGAACCCAAAGCTAAGCACTTCTCGCATGGCAAGAAAGACCAATCTAGTAGGCCAAACCAAACTGATAATTCGAAGTGACTTGCAAAGATAACTCAATCATACATAAAAGAATTCAGAGAAAATTCAAATATTATTCATAGATAAACTTGATCATAAACCCACAATTCATAAGATCTCGACAAACACACCGCAAAAAGAGATTACATCGAAAAGATCTCCACAAGAGAGGGGGAGAACATCGTATTGAGATCCAAAAAGAGAGAAGAAGCCATCTAGCTAATAACTATGGACCCGTATGTCCGTGGTAAACTACTCACAACTCATCGGAGGGGCAAGGATGTTGATGTAGAGGCCCTCCATGGTTGCTTCCCCCTCCGGCAGAGTGCCGGCAAGGGCTCCAAGATGGGATCTCGTGGATACAGAAGGTTACGACGGTGGAAATTGTGTTTCGTGGTGCTCCTGGATGTTTTCGGGGTACGTAGGTATATATAGGAGGAAGAAGTACGTCGGTGTCCGCCCGAGGGGCCCACGAGACACGGGGAGCGCCGTACAGGGGGGCGCGGTCGGTGTCAAAACTGGTGGATCTCGGGTAGGGGGTCCCGAACTGTGCGTCTAGGCGGATGGTAACAAGAGACAAGGGACACGATGTTCTTACCCAGGTTCGGGCCCTCTCGATGGAGGTAAAACCCTACTCCTGCTTGATTGATATTGATGATATGGGTAGTACAAGAGTGGATCAACCACGAGATCAAGGAGGCTAAACCCTAGAAGCTAGCCTATGGTATGATTGTTGTAATGGTTGTGTGTCCTACGGACTAAAACCCTCCGGTTTATATAGAAACCGGAGAGGGCTAGGGTTACATAGAGTCGGTTACAATGGTAGGAGATCTACATATCCGTATCGCCAAGCTTGCCTTCCACGCCAAGGAAAGTCCCATCCGGACACGGGACGAAGTCTTCAATCTTGTATCTTCATAGTCTTGGAGTCCGGCTGACGATGATAGTCCGGCTATCCGGACACCCCCTAGTCCAGGACTCCCTCAGTAGCCCCTGAACCAGGCTTCAATGACGATGAGTCCGACGCGCATATTGTTCGGCATTGCAAGGCGGGTTCCTCCTCCGAATAATTCATAGAAGATTGTGACCGCCAGGATAGTGTCCGGCTCTGCAAAATAAATTCCACGTTCCACCGTAGAGAGAATAATATGTACACAAGTTCAATCTGCTGATGTATTTTATGGCATGACGTCATACCACCACCAAGCCTTTACTTGAATCATTTTTTATCATACCACCTCAGCGCGTTTAGCGAAGCGGTTTCCTTGGCACGTCTTGTCGAAGCAGAGATCGTGTTCCCCTTATTCCGGTATTCCCATCAATACGGACGTGGGTAACCCAACCGCGCCATTGATGGTGGCGCTTGGGAGATAAGCGAGTTTTACCAGGCCGGTGGGTACGCATAGTCTTTGTCCGCCCATATATAAGGGGATAAGGATCCACCTTTTTACCTACGCCTTCTTCCTCCTTTGCTCATCCATCTCCGCGCACTCGAGCTCCAGCGCCCAAGTCCGCACATCTCGTCTCGACCTTCTCCAGCCATGTCCGAAGCGGGAGGCAAGTGGATGGCCTCCTCCATTACAGAGGGGCACATCGAAAAGCTGTGCGGCGCCGGATACCTTTCCAGCGACATCGCGCACCGGCTGCCCGATGAGGGGCAGCTCATCCCCACCCCCAGGCCCCATGAGAGGGTCGTATTCCTTCCCCACTTCCTCCGCGGACTGGGCTTCCCACTCCATCCCTTCGTCCGGGGGCTCATGTACTACTACGGCCTGGACTTCCACGATCTGGCGCCAAACTTCGTTCTCAACATCTCGGCGTTTATCATCGTGTGCGAGGCCTTCCTCTGCATCCGGCCCCACTTCAGCTTGTGGCTAAAGACCTTCAATGTCAAGCCGAAGGTAGTGAAGGGCGTCCAAGCGGAGTGCGGAGGCGCCATGGTGGGCAAAATGACCAACGTCACCTGGCTCGAGGGGGCCTTCGTGGAGTTCGTCAAGGGGTGGCAATCGGGGTGGTTCTACATCACCGAGCCGCGTGACCCTAAATGGGCAGCGGCCCCCGAGTTCAGATCTGGTATCCCTATGCAGCTCACCTCCTGGAAAGAGAAGGGCTTGCTATGGGGCAGTTCGAGGAGCCGACAGACTCGATCTGTCTCCTGCACCTTGGTGTACAAGAAGCTTAGGCTTGTCAATGTGATCCAGTCATGCTCGTCTGCGGATTCTCCCCGCCAACAGCGGGCCTTCAATTTGTGGGAGTTCGATCCGATCGCACTGGACCAAAGCGAGCTCTTGACACGACGTATGAAGCTGCCAGGAGGGTGTTGTTCAAGGGCGGAGAAGCCCCCGCATCCACGACGGAAGACCACGGATTCAGCACCAAGCGCCCGTCCGGCGAGGTAAGCTTTGTTATCCTCTATGGGACACTTATTTTCTTTCATAGTTTGACTCTATGTGGGATTTAAAACCCCCAATGCCTTTAACAGGACTGGCAGAGGACGTGCGGACAGTAGTGTCCGGCTTCCCGAAGACCCAGCGGACACCCGTTTGACGGGGCTGCTGGTTCCGGCCCTTTACGTGGTGCCGGAGAAGAAGGCCAAGAAGAAGGCCACGGGAACCCGAAAGAGTTCCCGGCGCCAGGTGGTATCAGACTCATCGTCCGATGGCTCCAAGGCGGACTCCTCCCCCGAAGACGAGGAGGAGAAAGAGGACTCTCCCCGGGAGGGGGGAGAGAGGAAGAGGAAGGCATCCCCAACAGTGTCCAAGAGGGGAAGGACCCTTCCTCCGGACAGCTCCGCCAATGCCAATGTCGGCGACGAAGGGTGGCCCTCAAGGGCCAAGCCTCCGGCAAGATTGTAAGTATCCGGATTCCTGAATGATTTATAATTTTGTGTCACGTAGTGTCCTTCTAATGCCACACACTACGTGTAGTCCAGCCGAGGATGATCTTCCCGCTTCATCAAGCGGGTCCTTGGCTCCGTCAGATGTAGATTCCATTCCGACTGCCTCCACCCCTCGCGACACTGAGGACACCGAGGTGGGATCCCAGGAGGGGACCCATCAGCAGGAGGCTCCGGAGGTGCCACAAGGCAGCCTCCCGGACTTTGCGCCGGACTCCATGCCGGAACCCATAGTGGTTCCGGAGTCCGGCAGGCGGCCCCCTCGTAAGAAGGGTAAGACCGTGACACCGGTAGCCTCCGTCCAACCGGAGGCGCCGGACAACTTGTTGGAGGCGCTCAGCGGCGCTTCCATCGAGGAAGAACACCGCACTATTATGAGTGCGGTGATTGAAAGGTTCAGCTCGCCAAGAGCGGGTCTGACCAAGCTCGCAGCAGCTTTCTAATGTGCTTTGAGGTAAGAATTTTAAAATATGTAATGTAATACCGCATAGACAGTAGCCCCGATGCTCGGTTCGGTGTTGGAAAGAAAAGCGGATGAGGATCTAAAAAGATATCTGGAGTGCTAAAAATTATGTCAATATGGGTTTGCAGGCTGCACTGCTGACCTCTGCCGCACTGACTGCGGAGGTCGGTGCTTTGAAGCAGGACCTCGAGTGGTCCGAGCACGAGCTCGGCCTTGCCAAGAAGCAGCTCGAGGACAAAGAAGGTGAGTAACACCGCATTAAATTTGTACCTTACAGAAAAGGATTTTGGTTGCAATAGAAATAACAAGGATAACGTGGGTACTGCAGGGGCCACGAACGAGGTGGCGACCCTGAAGGAGGCCGTGTCCGCGCCCGAACGCAGGCGGCCCAGGAACGAGCGAGCGAGAGAAGGAGGAGGCGGGTGGCGGAGGTGCAGCAAGAGCTCCAAGCTCTCATGGAAAAGCATGAGAGTTTGGAGCGCGACTCAAGACTCGAGTCCGAGCTTGCCTCGGCTCTTGAAAGTGCCAAAGCCGCTAAGGCCGAGGCCCATAAGGCCCTCCAGAGATTGAGGTGGTGAAGAAAATAGCGGCGGGTAAGGCATTTTTCATGCAAAGCAAGCATGTGAATGTAAATTACATTACTTACCGGTCGGAGCTCTCGAGGCGTTTGCAGATCTACCTCGCAGTGTGCCCGATGCGCCAGATTCTACCCGGCCGAGGAGGGAGCTCAACGGAGAAGGTCTTCGGTCTCGAGATCTTTGAGGCGGACATCCAGTGCTTTTAGCGACCGGTGAAGCGGTGGTCGAGCTCCACAAGGTAGCCAAAGCAGGCCATGAAGGGCCTTATAGTCCTGGTTGTGGCCTCAAGAGGCCATGCCTAGGAGCTACTTCGCCTCGTCTGGCGGCTGGTGGATGCGTGCCCTCGGTGGAAGTCATCAAGCGCTCGCTTTGCATTGAAGGTGCCGTCGGGCCTTGCCGTGCAAAGGTGCTTCGGGCAGGCTGGATCTCGAGAGGCTTCTCACAGACGCGCCGCCGGTGGGCAAGGAGTATCGTCACGCTGAGATGTACTATAAGAGTGTCTGAAGGGTGCCCGCAAGATTGCGGATGAGTGCCCCAAAGATGTAATTTTTAGTAGACTCGCAATGTGTTATCTGTGTCTTTGAAAACTTTGTTCATATCGCTAAGCAGCAGTATTAATTTAATATATTACCTTCGTGCGGCCGTTTATCAAATCGAGAGATGGCAAGTCGTTGGCTTCACCCCCATGCCACGAAAGTTTGGGGTGTTCAGGATAAACTTGGCGCTCTTGTTCCCATTTTTGGGTCCATCTAGGGAGGCGCTCAACACAACGAACAAGGCAACCGGACTTATAATGCTTGAACACTCTCACTTAGCCATAGAATTCTATAATTTTAAATTTCAGCGAAGCCCCTAGTGTTCGGAAGACCGAATTCGGGGCGCTATCCATGCCTTGGCCGGACACAGCCGGTTCCTCGCTCTAAGCGGCATAAGTCTTTAGGGACTCGAAAAGACCTCTCGAACAGCGATCAGCTCTCGCCTTATCATGACGGTCAGTTTTAGCTTTCTCCACTAAGGCGCTCGCCCAGCTCAACCGGGGCGCAATCGCAGTGGTTCTCCCAGTGCTACCTTAGCCGATAGAACGGAACGTAAGGTACTAAAACATGGGAGCCGGGCAAACCCAACTATTGACCCAAGACATGATTCAGAGCCGATGCATATAGTGTTATAAGTTCGGGGTGCCGCACTTGTGAAAGTGTTCAGACTTATCACACCATAATGTGGGGAACATAAGCCCCTGGTGTATTCGGCCGTACCAAAGTGTACAGATGCAAGATGTCATAATTGAACATATAAAAAGAGGAATGCAATTATATAAAAGAAAGTGATGCATTGTTTATTCAAGGAATTCTGCCATGGGTGCAGAACGATACAAATAGTGCGGTAAGCAAGGGTTGGATTATTAAAAGTGTCTCCCTCCAGGGGTAGGCTGCGGAATCGTGTATTAAACAGATTTAATGCTCATAATGGAGACCACCTGGGTGTTCGTCGTAGCCATTGTCCCTCCCTGGCTGTTGCATCGTGAGTTCGGCAGATCTGCTGCCGGACAGGGCCTCTGGTGAACGGAGTCCTGTGGAAAAATTAAAAAAATAAAAAAAAGAGTGACACACTTGGGAGCCCCTGGTGTGGTTAAGCCGCACTCTTGGCCTGTCGTGGTCGTGCCCCTCCCCCTATGCCCATGGTATCTCCAGAGTGTAATGATGTACGCGAAGGGCTAGTATTGCAATCATGCGAGGGCTAGGGTTGGGGCCGCATTGCTACGCGTGCTCGGAACATGCCAGGTGGTCTTGATGTATGTTGCTCCGGGCGCGTTTGGCCATGTCCGGTCGTTTAACGGCCGGACTCGAGAATTGCCTTAAGAGGCTGCTCTATACTTCTGCCGCGAGAGCCGCTGTGTGTTCCTCCGTTCGGAGGGAGCGTTCGGTGTTTCCGTTGACCGCGATGACTCCAGGAGGGCCTGGCATCTTGAGCTTGATGTATGCGTAATGCGGCACCGCGTTGAATTTTGCAAACGCGGTTCGTCCGAGCAGAGCGTGATAGCCACCGCAGAACGGGACTATGTCAAGATTAACTCCTCGCTTGAAATTATCCGGGATCCAAGACCACTTCGGTGTGATCGAGCTCGCATAATTGGCCTCAACACCGGTATGACGCCTTTGAAGGTTGTCTTTGTAGGTTTAATCCTTGAGGGTCTATGCCCATCTTGCGCCTTTGTATCCCGATAAAGCAGGTTCAGTTGCTGCCGCCGTCCATCAGGACTCTAGTGAGGTGAAATCCATCGACAATTGGGTCTAAAACCAATGCGGCGAATCCACCATGGCGGATACTGGTAGGGTGGTCCCTTCGATCGAAAGTGATCGGGCAAGAGGACCATGGGTTGAACTTCGGGGCGACTAGCTCCATCGCATACACGTCCCTAAGTGCACGCTTCCGCTCCCTCTTGGGTATGTAGGTTGCGTATATCATGTTTACCGTCCGCACTTGTGGGGAAAACCTTCATCCTCTCATCGTTCGGGCGGCGGGTCTCTTCCTCGTCATCGCTATGCAGCCCCTTGTCATTGTTTTCGGCAATTAACTTGCCCGCCTGCTTGAATACCCAACAATCTCTGTTGGTGTGATTAGCTGGCTTTTCGGGGGTGCCATGTATCTCGCAAGAGCGGTCGAGTATTCGGTCCAAATTGGACGGACCCGGAGTAGTTCTTTTGAATGGCTTTTTTCACGACGGGTTTAGAGCCTCTGAATCCAGCGTTGACCGCCAGATCCTCGGTGTTGTCGCCGTTAACGCGGCGTTTGTTTTGTTGTGACGCGACCGCCATTGTGGTCCTTGTTGTCCGGACCGCCGAATTTTCTTTGAGGTTATTACCGCGAGCTAGCTGTTGTCCTCTCCCGCACGAAGCGGGTCATGAGTGATGTGAGGGCTGCCATGGATTTCGCTTTTCTGCCCTAGGTGCCGGGCCAGCCACTCATCGCGGATGTTATGTTTGAAGGCTGCGAGGGCCTCTCGCATCCGGACAATCGGCGATTTGATTTTTCTTTGTTAAGAACCGTGTCCAGAACTGTCTGGCCGATTCGTCTGGCTGCTGAATTATGTGGCTTAGGTCATCGGCGTCTGGTGGTCGCACATATGTGCCCTGGAAGTTGTCGAGGAATGCGGCTTCCAGGTCCTCCCAACACCCAATTGACTCTGCGGGCAAGCTGTTAAGCCAATGCCGAGCTGGTCCTTTAAGCTTGAGTGGGAGATACTTGATGGCGTGGAGATCGTCGCCGCGGGCCATATGGATATGAAGGAGATAATCTTCGATCCAAACCACGGGGTCTATTGTGCCATCGTAGGATTCAATGTTCACGGGTTTAAACCCTTCAGGGATTTGATGATCCATTACTTCGTCTGTGAAGCATAGTGGGTGTGCGGCGCCTCTATATTGAGCAATATCACGACGTAGCTCAAGAGAGCGTTGTCTGCTGCGTTCGGCCCGGCCGGAGTTGTTGTATCCGGCACGACGGTAGTCGTCGTGGGTCGTGGGGCGCCCACGTGATCCGTAGATGGATCTGGATTGTCTTGCCTTGTCCTCCAATATATCCTGCAAGTCCAGCGCATTCCCCCATGGCTTCGTGCTTTTCGAGTGCTGCCGGGATATGGTTCTGGCAGAGGGCCTAGATGCCTCTCTGTCGCGGCCACGAGGTGGTCGGTCTGCCGTATTGTGCGCTGGTGATGAAGGTTTGTATGCTTCCTCCTCTAGTCGGGGGAGCAACTTGCGTTTTGGGTAGCTTTTGGAGGGGCGTTCAAGTTCATACTCTTCGGCCGCGAGGACCTCGGTCCATCTGTCGACCAGCAGGTCTTGATCAGCTCGAAGCTGTTGCTATTTTTTCTTTAGGCTGTTCGCTGTGGCCATTAGCCTGCGTTTAAAACGCTCTTGTTCGACGGGATCCTCGGGCACAACAAATTCATCATCGTTGAGGCTTGCCTCGTCTCCGGAGGGAGGCATGTAATTGTCATCCTCTAACTCCTCGTTTGCCGCTCTCTCTTGAGGGCTGGCTTCCCGATCCTCTGTCTTTGAATCTTCTTTGGAGGGGTTGTCTTCGACACTCTCGGGGTGTTATTATCTCGGTGCGGAATCTCCATTCTTCTGTGGCGGGATTTAGAGCGGCGCCACGACGTCGGCGCTTGGGCTGTTTCTTAGAGGAATCTGCCTCCGCTGCTTCTTCGCCGTCCCCATCCTTTGGGGTGTCCACCATGTATATGTCGTATGACGAGGTGGTCTTCCAGTGCCCTGTAGGCGCTGGTTCTTGATTGTCTCTGGCATCGTCGTCCATACCGTCGATGTCTTCAGAGTCGTAGTCTAGCATGTCGGTTAGATCGTCGATAGTGGCTACAAAGTGGGTGGTGGGTGGGCTTTGAATCTCTTCGTCGTTCGCATCCCAACCATCCTGACCGCAGTCCGGCCAGGGTTCTCCCGATAATGAGAGATGCTTTAGTGAGTTCAGGATGTCGCCAAAGGGGGAGTGCTGAAAGATGTCCGCAGCGGTGAAATCCATGATCGGCGCCCAATCGGATTCGATTGGTAGGGGCGCAGGAGGTTCAGAGTCCGGCAAGGAGTCCGGCACCTCGGAGTCACGACCTTTATAAGGGACAAGGTCAGTATTCGGCTCCATCGCCATAGCAGTTGCAGCTCCCGAGGCGGTGTCCAGCCACCGGTCCTCGATCTGCGCGGTCGGCTCCGAGATGTGGGTCGGAGCGGATTCGTGTGCGGCCTCCAAGGTAATGTCCGGCGGCAGAGCTAGATCATGCCCATCATGACAGTGCGGCACGCTCGGCTGTGGCTCGAATTCGTCGAAGATCAAGTCTCCGCGGATGTCGGCCGTGAAGTTTAGCCTTCCAAATCTGACCTAATGGCCAGGGCCGTAGCTTTCGATCTGCTCCAGATGTCCAAGTGAATTGGCCCACAGTGCAGCCGCCGAACACGAAGATCTGTCCGGGGAGAAAAGTCTCACCCTTGACGGCGTTGCCACAGTCTACCGGTGATGACACAGAGGAACTCTCAATGAAAGCACCAATGTCGGTGTCAAAACCGGCGGATCTCGGGTAGGGGGTCCCGAACTGTGCGTCTAGGCGGATGGTAACAGGAGACAAGGGACACGATGTTTTTACCTGGTTGGGCCCTCTCGATGGAGGTAAAACCCTACTCCTGCTTGATTGATATTGATGATATGGGTAGTACAAGAGTGGATCTACCACGAGATCAAGGAGGCTAAACCCTAGAAGCTAGCCTATGGTATGATTGTTGTAATGGTTGTGTGTCCTACGGACTAAAACCCTCCGGTTTATATAGACACCGGAGAGGGCTAGGGTTACATAGAGTCGGTTACAATGGTAGGATATCTACATATCCGTATCGCCAAGCTTGCCTTCCACGCCAAGGAAAGTCCCATCTGGACACAGGATGAAGTCTTCAATCTTGTATCTTCATAGTCTTGGAGTCCGGCTGATGATGATAGTCCGGCTATCCGGACACCCCCTAGTCCAGGACTCCCTCAGCCCTCCTATCTCGTGGGGCCCTTGGAGGCTTCTTGACTTGCACTCCAAGCTCTCCGGATCAGACTTGTTCCAAGAATAACGCTCCCGAAGGTTTCATTCCGTTTGGACTCCGTTTGATATTCATTTTCTTCGAAATACTGAAATAGGCAAAAAAACAGCAATATGGGATGGGCCTCCGGTTAATAGGTTAGTCCCAAAAATGATATAAATGTGTAAAATAAAGCCCATAAACATCCAAAAGAGGTAATATAATAGCATGGAACAATCAAAAATTATAGATACGTTGGAGACGTATCAAGCATCCCCAAGCTTAATTCCTGCTCGTCCTCGAGTAGGTAAATGATAAAAAGAGAATTTTTGATGTGGAATGCTACCTATTATAATTCATAATGTAATTTTCTTTTTTGTGGCATGAATGTTCAGATCCAAATGAATACAAAATAAAAGTTCATATTGACATAAGATATAGTAATACTTCAAGCATACTAATCAAAGTAATCATGTCTTCTCAAAATAACATGGCTAAAGAAAGTTATCCCTACAAAATCATATAGTCTGGCTATGCTCTATCTTCATCACATAAAATATTTAATCATGCACAACCCCGATGACAAGCCAAGCAATTGTTTCATACTTTAATAATCTCAAACTTTTTCAACTTTCACGCAATACATGAGTGTGAGCCATGGACATAGCACTATATGTGGAATAGAAGGGTGGTTGTGGAGAAGACAAAAAGGGATAAGATAGTCTCACATCAACTAGGCGTATCAACGGGCTATGGAGATGCCCATTAATAGATATCAATGTGCGTGAGTAGGGATTGCCATGCAACGGATGCACTAGAGCTATAAATATATGAAAGCTCAACAAAAGAAACTAAGTGGGGTGCATCCAACTTGCTTGCTCACGAAGACCTAGGGCACTTTTGAGGAAGCCCATCATTGGAATATACAAGCCAAGTTCTATAATGAAAAATTCCCACTAGTATATGAAAGTGACAACATATGAGACTCTCTATCATGAAGATCATGGTGCTATTTTGAAGCACAAGTGTGGAAAAAGAGATAGTAGCATTGTCCCTTCTCTCTTTTTCTCTAATTTTTTCTTTTTTTTTCTTCCTCTTTTTTTCTTTGGCCTATCTTTTTTTTCTTTTTTTTCTTGTTGGCCTTTCTCTTTTTTTCTTTTTGTAAAGTCCGAAGTCTCATCCCGACTTGTGGGGGAATCAGAGTCTTCATTATCCTTTCCTCACTAGGACAATGCTCTAATAATGAAGATCATCACACTTTATGGATTTACAACTCAAAGCTAGAACAAGATATGACTCTATATGAATGCCTCCGGCGGTGTACCGGGATAAGCAATGAATCAAGAGCGACATGTATGAAAATTATGAAAGTGGCCTTGCCACAAATACAATGTCAACTAGATGATCATGCAAAAAGCAATATGACAAAAGTAATGTGCGTCATATGAACGGAACGGTGGAAAGTTGCATGGCAATATATCTTGGAATGTCTATGGAAATGCCATAATAGGTAGGTATGGTGTCTGTTTTGAGGAAGGAGTATGGTGGGAGTATGGTACCGGCGAAAATTGTACGGTACAAGAGAGGCTAGCAATAGTGGAAGGGTGAAAGAGTGCGTATAATCCATGGACTCAACATTAATCAAAGGAACTCATATACTTGTTGCAAAAATTTAGAAGTCATCAAAAACCAAAGTACTACGCGCATGCTCCTAGGGGGATAGATTGGTAGGAAAAGACCATCGCTCATCCCCGACCGCCACTCATAAGGAAGACAATCAATAATAGTCCATAAAACATCAAATTACCCAACACACGCATTCTTTAAATTCATAATCACCCAACTAGCATGACTTTAATATCACTACCTCCATATCTCAAAACAATTATCAAACATCAAATTGATCATAGCATCCAATTAACTTTCTATGATAGTTTTTATTATACCCAACTTGGATGCTCATCATTCTAGGACCAACTTTATGATCATAGCAAATACCATGATGTTCTAAAAGACTCTCAAAATAATATAAGTGAAGCATGAGATACTAGCAATTTCTTCAAAATTAAGACACCACTGTGCTCTAAAAGATATAAGTGAAGCTCTAGAGCAAAAACTATCAAGCTCAAAAGATATAAGTGAAGCACATAGAGTATTCTAGCAAATTCTAATCAAATAGGCTTCTCCCAAAAGGTGTGTACAGCAAGGATGATTGTGGTAAACTAAAAAGCAAAGACTAATATAATACACGACGCTCCAAGCAAAACACATATCATGTGGCGAATAAAAATATAGCTCCAAGTAAAGTTACCAATGAACAAAAACGAAAGAGGGGATGCCTTCCCGGGGCATCCCCAAGCTTAGGCTTTTGGCTATTCATGAATATCGTGGGGTGCCATGGACATCCCCAAGCTTAGGCTCTTGCCACTCCTTATTCCATAGTCCATAAAAGCTTTACCCAAAACTTGAAAACTTCACAACACAAAACTCAACAGGAAATCTTATAAGCTCCGTTAGTGAAAGAAAACAAAACCACCACATAAGGTACTACCATGAACTCATTCCTTCTTTAATTTGGTGTTAAACCTACTGTATTCCAACTTCTTTATGGTTCATATACTGATTTACTAGCCATAGATGCATTGAAATAAGCAAACAACACACGAAAAACAGAATCTGTCAAAAACAGAACAGTCTGTAGCAATCTGTAACTAACGCAAACTTCTGAAACTCTACAAATCCTACCAAAATAGGAAGTCCTGGACAATTTGTCAATTGAAAAGCATCAAAAATAATAAATGCAAAATCACGTTCCTGTGATTTAACAAAATTATATTCGTGCGCGCAAAGTTTCTGTTTTTCAGCAGAATCAAATCAACTATCATTGTAGGTTATCCTATAGGTTCTACTTGGCACCAACACTAATTAAAAGATAAAACACATCTAACCAGAAGGTAGATGCAAGATTTATTACTAAACAGGAGCAAAAACAAAAAACATAAATAAAATTGGGTTGCCTCCCAACTAGCGCTATTGTTTAACGCCCCTAGCTAGGAATAAAAACAAAGATAGATCTAAGTGGTGTCGTAATAATAAGATAGATCTTGAAAGCTCATCTCATATTCTCTATGTTTGGCAGCAATTTTCCTTTGAGGCAAGAAAAAGTAATCGAAAGGGCTAAATTTAGTGGGACAAAGATCCCCAAGATCAATCACAGGAGGAACGGGTTCCTCCCTTGGGCCTTCATAATGCACAACTATTTCATCACTAAAAGCATTCTTTTGGCAAAACCTTGTAAGGCTATACTCAAGAGAGTACCCTAGCTCATTGTTTCTGAGGGCAAAATCATTATTAAGCTCATTAATGCAATCAACCAAGACATTGGTAGGAACATTTTTTCTAAGGTTTTCATTAAAAGCGACATAGTTCGAAGATTGAAAACGTTTAATTTCCTCTTGATCATAGAGGATCGCTTCTATGGGTGGACGACCGGCGTCCACCCAATAGTGCGCAAAGATTTCTTTCACCTCTCTTATGATAAATCTAAACTCATGAGCCAAAAATATAGTAACAGCGCGCTTAACAGAAGAATGTTCAATATTAGACAATTCTAGGAAAATTCTTTGTATGCAAGGATGCATATGCATAAATTGTCTTTCAAGTTCAACTACAAGCATAGCGACAACATCCGCAAGACTACTAGTTCTATGAAGAATAGAACAACCCATTGAAGGTAAAGCACCGGCACAAGTAAAGAAATCTTGAGTAACAGCTATGCCAATGATGTTACCACTACCGATTCGAAACTTTTAAGTATGCAAGATAGGGGGTTCATCGGCCGGAGCCTCGGGATTTTCTGTGTTATCATTGTTGTCCATATCGATGATAATCTCCCCAATTTCAGACATAGCGGCAAACAAAAGCAAGGCGGAAGAAGGCAAGCGAAAAGGAGAGGAAGAGATTGGGAAAGAGAGGGCGAATAAAACGGCAAGTGTGAATGGAGGAGAGGAAAACGAGAGGCAAATGGCAAATAATGTAAATGCGAGGGAGATGGGTTTGTGATGGGTACTTGGTATGTCTTGACTTGAGCGAAGACCTCCCCGGCAACGGCGCCAAAAATCCTTCTTGCTACGTCTTGAGCTTGCGTTGGTTTTCCTCGAAGAGGAGAGGGTGATGTAGCAATAGTAGAGTAAGTATTTCCCTCAGTTTTTGCGAACCAAGGTATCAATCCAGTAGGAGGCTCCTCAAAAGTCCCACGCACCTACACAAACAAACTGAGAACTCGCAACCAACGCAATAAAGGGGTTGTCAATCCCTTCACGGCCACTTGTGAAAGTGGGATCTAATAAAGATAGTATGATAAGATAAATATATTTTTTGTATTTTGTAATATAGATGCAAAAAGTAAAGATGCAAATAAAGGTAGATGGAAAGCAAATATGATAAGAGATAGACCCGGGGACCATAGGTTTCACTAGAGGCTTCTCTCGAGATAGCATAAGTATTACGGTGGGTGAACAAATTACTGTCGAGCAATTGATAGAAAAAAACATAGTTATAAGATTATCTAGGCATGATCATGTATATAGGCATCACATCCGTAACAAGTAGACCGACTCCTGCCGGCATCTACTACTATTACTCCACACATCGACCGACTCCTGCCTGCATCTAGAGTATTAAGTTCATAAGAACAGAGTAACGCATTAAGCAAGATGACATGATGTAGAGGGATAATCACATGCAATATGATATAAACCTCATCTTGTTATCCTCGATGGCAACAATACAATACGTGTCTTGCAACCCTTTCTGTCACTGAGTAAGAACAGCGCAAGATTGAACCCAAAGCTGAGCACTTCTCCCATGGCAAAGAAAGACCAATCTAGTAGGCCAAACCAAACTGATAATTCGAAGAGACTTGCAAAGATAACTCAATCATACATAAAAGAATTCAGAGAAGATTCAAATATTATTCATAGATAAACTTGATCATTGCTACCTCTTGAGCACTGTGTTGGATTTCCCCGAAGAGGAGACGATGATGCAGTAAAGTAGCGTAAGTATTGCCCTCAGTTTTTGAGAACCAGGGTATCAATCCAGTAGGATACCACGCACAAGTCCCTCGTACCTACACAAAACGATGGCAACTCGCAATAGAGATAATATTTTTGGTATTTTTGATAGATAGATGCAAAGTAAAAATAAAGGCAAAGTAAAAACAAAGCAAGTAAATAAAGTGATATAGATTGATATGATGAGAATAGACCCGGGGGCCATAGGTTTAACTAGTGGCTTCTCTCAAGAGCATAAGTTTTCTACGGTGGGTGAACAAATTACTGTTGAGCAATTGACAGAATTGAGCATAGTTATGAGTATATCTAGGCAATGATCATGTATATAGGCATCACGTCCAAAACAAGTAGATCGAAACGATTCTGCATCTACTACTATTACTCCACACATCGACCGCTATCCAAAGATGCATCTAGAGTATTAAGTAAAACAGAGTAACGCCGTAAGCAAGATGACATGATGTAGAGGATAAATTCATGCAATATGATAAAAAATCCATCTTGTTATCCTCGATGGCAACAATACAATACGTGCCTTGCAACTCTTTACATCACATCGAGTAAGGACACCGCAAGATTGAACCTAAAGCTAAGCACTTCTCCCATTGCAAGAACTACCAATCTAGTTGGCCAAACCAAAAGGATAATTCAAGAGACTTGCAAAGATAACTCAATCATACATAAAAGAATTCAGAGAAGAATCAAATATTTTCCATAGATAATCTTGGATCATAAACCCACAATTCATCGATCTCAACAAACACACCGCAAAAAGAAGATTACATCGAATAGATCTCCACGAGAGAGGGGGAGAACATTGTATTGAGATCCAAAAAAAGAGAAGAAGCCATCTAGCTACTAGCTATGGACCCAAAGGTCTGAAGTAAACTACTCACACTTCATCGGAGGGGCTATGGTGATGATGTAGAAGCCCTCCGTGGTGGATGCCCCCCCATGAGCTCCTAACAGGCCCCAAGATGGGATCTCGTGGATACAGAAGGTTGCGGCGGTGGAATTAGGTTTTTGGCTCCTGTTCTGATCGTTCGAGGATACGTAGGTATATATAGGAGGAAGGAGTACGTCCGTGGAGCTCCGAGGGGCCCACGAGGTAGGGGGCCCCTCGTGGCCTCCTCGGAGACTTCTTGGAGTAGGGTCCAAGTCTCCTGGATCACGTTCGATTGGAAAATCATGGTCCCTAATGTTTGATTCCGTTTGGACTCCGTTTGATATTCTGTTTCTTCGAAATACTGGAAATGGAAAAAAACAGCAATTCTGGGCTGGGCCTCCGGTTAATAGGTTAGTCCCGAAAGTAATATAAAAGTGGAAAATAAAGCCCAATATAGTCCAAAATAGTAGATAAAGTAGCATGGAGCAATCAAAATTATAGATACGTTGGAGACGATCGCATCCCAAGCTTAATTTCTGCTCGTCCTCGAGTAGGTAAATGATAAAAAAAAAGAATTTTTGATGCGGAGTGATACTTTGGCATAATTTCAATGTAAATCTTCTTAATTGTGATATGAATATTCAGATCCAAAAGATTCAAGACAAAAGTTCATATTGACACAAAAATAATAATACTTCAAGCATACTAATCAAAGCAATCATGTCTTCTCAAAATAACATGGCAAAAGAAAGTTCATCCCTACAAAATCATATAGTTAGGCTATGCTTCATTTTTGTCACACAAAGATGTTCCCAACTTCTATACCCCCGATGACAAGCCAAGCAATTGTTTCATACTTAAATAATCTCAAACCTTTTCAACCTTCACGCAATATATGAGCGTGAGCCATGGATATAGCACTATGGGTGGAATAGAATATGATGATGGGGATTGTGTGGAGAAGACAAAAAAAAGTATCACATTGACGAGGATAATCAACGGGCTATGGAGATGCCCATCAATTGATGTCAACATGAGGAGTAGGGATTGCCATGCAACGGATGCACTAGAGCTATGAATGCTCAACAAAAGAAAACTAGTGGGTGTGCATCCAACTCGCTTGCTCACGAAGACCTAGGGCATTTGAGGAAGCCCATTGTAGGAATATACAAGCCAAGTTCTATAATGAAAAATTCCCACTAGTATAAAAAGACAACTTATGAGACTCACTACATGAAGAATGAGGTGCTACTTTGAAGCACAATCTATGAGACTCACTACATGAAGAACAAGGTGCTACTTTGAAGCACAAGTGTGGAAAAAGGGATAGTAGCATTGCCCTTTTTATTATTTTTCTTTTTTTCTTTTTTTGGGCCTTTCTCTTTTTTTGGGCAATGCTCTAATAATGATGATCATCACACTTTTATTGATTACAACATAAAGATTACAACTCGAAACTTAGAACAAGATATGACTCTATATGAATGCCTCCGGCGGTGTACCGGGATGGTGCAATGAATCAAGAGTGACACGTATGAAAAATAATGCATGGTGGCTTTGCCACAAATACGATGTCAACTACATGATCATGCAATGGCAATATGACAAAAGTAATGTATGTCATGATGACGATGATGAAAGTTGCATGGCAATATATCTCGAAATGGCTATGGAAATGCCATGATAGGTAGGTATGGTGGCTGTACTGAGGAAGATATAAGGAGGTTTATGTGTGATAGAGCATATTGTATCACGGGTTTTGGATGCACCGGCGAAGTTTGCACCAACTCTCAAGGTGAGAAAGGGTAATGCACGATACCGAAGAGGCTAGCAAAGGGGGAAAGGTGAGAGTGCGTATAATCCATAGACTCAACATTAGTCAAAAGAACTCATATACTTATTGCAAAAATTTAGAAGTCATCAAAAATCAAGTACTACGTGCTTGCTCCTAGGGGGATAGATTGGTAGGAAAAGACTATCGCTCGTCCTCGACCGCCACTCATAAGGATGCACAAGCCAGGTACATTTCATGTTTCAAATTTGTTACACAACTTTAACTATACGTGCATGCTACGGGACTTGCTAACTTTGACACAAGCATTTCTCAAATTCACAATTACTCAACTAGCACAAATTTGATATTATCACCTCCATATCTCAAAACAATTATCAAGTATCAAACTTTTCTTAGTATTCAATTCACTCAAAAGAAAGTTTCACATATCTTGAATACCAAGTATATTAATATTAAGCAAATTACCATGCTATTAACGACTCTCAAAATAATCTAAGTGAAGCATGAGAGTTCAACTATTTCTCCAAAATAAAACTACCACCCTGCTCTAAAAGATATAAGTGAAGCACTAGAGCAACAACAAACTACTCCGAAAGATATAAGTGAAGATCAATGAGTAGCTAAATAATTATGCAACTATGCGAAGACTCTCTCTCATTTAATAACTTCAGATCTTGATACTTTATTCAAACAGAAAGCAAAGCTAAAGAAAACTACATTGCAAGGATATCACAACTCATGTGAAGAAGCAAAAACTTAGGCTCAACCGATACTAACCGATAGTTGTTGAAGAAGAAAGGTGGGATGCCTACCGGGGCATCCCCAAGCTTAGATGCTTGAGACTTCTTGAAATATTATCTTGGGGTGCCTTGGGCATCCCCAAGCTTGAGCTTTTGTGTCTCCTTAATTCCTCTCATATCATGGTTTCTCTTTTTATCAAAAGCTTCATTCACAACAAACTCAACAAGAACTCGTGAGATAGGTTAGTATAAACCAATGCAAAACCTTATCATTTTCTACTTTAACAAATCACTAAAATTATTCAACATTGAATACTAAATGTCTCTGCATATTTAATACTCCTATCACCAAATAGAATCATTAAACAAGCAAACATATGCAAACAATGCAACCATAACAGCAATCTGCCAAAACAGTACAGTCTGTAAAGAATGCAAGAGTCATCATACTTCCCTGACTCCAAAAATTATGAGCTAAAATTCCCACTGTAATAAATTTATCATAGCTCAATATGCAAAAAGATTCAACATTATACCACTCTCTTACTTTTCTAGGGAATTTTTGGAACAGCGGTAAACTTTCTGTTTTTCAAACAGCAACATGTATATTAGCAAAATAAGCATGGCAAAGGCTATCCTTGACTTCTTTATTGAAACTAAAGATGAAAAACATTAATCTAATTAATAGCAAGCAAATACTAACAAAAGGAAATGATGCTCCAAGCAAAACACATATCATGTGGTGAATAAAAATATAGCTCCAAGTAAAGTTACCGATGAACGAAGACGAAAGAGGGGATGCCTTCTGGGGCATCCCCAAGCATAGGCTCTTGGTTGTCCTTGAATATCTTGGGGTGCCATGGGCATCCCCAAGCTTAGGCTTTTTGCCACTCCTTATTCCATAGTCCATCAAATCTTTACCCAAAACTTGAAAACTTCACAACACAAAACTCAACAGAAAACTCGTAAGCTCCGTTAGTGAAAAAAACAAAACCACCATATTGGTACTGTAATTAACTCATTCTAAATTCATATTGGTGTAATATATACTGTATTCCAACTTATCTATGGTTCATACACTCCGATACTACTCGTAGATTCATTAAAATAAGCAAACAACACATAGAAAACAGAATCCGTCAAAAACAGAACAGTATGCAGTAATCTGTATCAAACGTATACGTCTGGAACCCCAAACATTCCACCAAATTAGGAAGTCCTAAACAATTTGCGTACAAATCCAGAGCAAAACGAATAAGATCAGAATCACGTTTCTGTGAATTAACAAAACTAATTTACTGGGTGCAAAAGTTTCTGATTTTCAGCAAGATCAACACAACTATCACCGTAAGCTATCCTAAAGGTCTTACTTGGCACTTTATTGAAACAAAAGCTATAAAAAATGATTACTACAGTAGCATAATCATGTGGACACACAAAAATAGTAAGGATAAAT
This sequence comes from Aegilops speltoides, assembly GCA_021437245.1. Lineage (NCBI taxonomy): Eukaryota > Viridiplantae > Streptophyta > Magnoliopsida > Poales > Poaceae > Aegilops > Aegilops speltoides. The sequence continues at coordinate 479,351,079 of CM038147.1, forward strand.
ATTGGGTTGTCTCCCAACAAGCGCTTTTCTTTAATGCCTTTCTAGCTAGGCATGATGATGACAATGATGCTCACATAAAAGATAAGAATTGAAACATAACAGGAGCATCATGAAGCATATGACTAGCACATTTAAGTCTATTCTACTTCCTATGCATAGGGATTTTGTGAGCAAACAACTTATGGGAACAAGAATCAACTTGCATAGGAAGGTAGAACAAGCATAGCTTCAAAATTTTAAGCACACAGAGAGGAAACTTGACATCATTGCAATTCCTACAAGCATATGTTACTCCCTCATAATAATTTTCAGTAGCATCATGAATGAATTAAACAATATAACCAGCACCTAAAGCATTCTTTTCATGATCTACAAGCATAGAAATTTTACTACTCTCCACATAAGCAAAATTCTTCTCATGAATAGTAGTGGGAGCAAACTCAACAAAATAACTATCATATGATTTAAAATTAGAATCAAGATGACAAGTTTCATGGTTATCATTATTCTTTAAAGCATACGTGTCATCACAATAATCATCATAGATAGGAGGGATGCTTTCATCATAGTAAATTTGCTCATCAAAGCTTGGGGGACGAAAAATATCATCTTCATCAAACATAGCTTCCCCAAGCTTGTGGCTTTGCATATCATTAGCATCATGGATATTCAAGGAATTCATACTAACAACATTGCAATCATGCTCATCATTCACATATTTTAAGCCAAGAATTCTATGTAATTCTTCTTCTCACACTTGAGCACAATTTTCCTTTCCATCATTCTCACGAAAGATATTAAAAAGACGTAACGTATGAGACGAACTCAACTCCATTTTTTATGTAGTTTTCTTTTATAAACTAAACTAGTGATAAAACAAGAAACAAAAAGATTCGATTGCAAGATCTAAAGATATACTTTCACTTACCTAGCCTCCCCGGCAACGGCGCCAGAAACTCTTCTTGCTACCTCTTGAGCACTGCGTTGGATTTCCCCGAAGAGGAGGGGATGATGTAGTAAAGTAGCGTAAGTATTTCCCTCAGTTTTTGAGAACCACGGTATCAATCCAGTAGGAGACCACGCACAAGTCCCTCGTACCTACACAAAACGATAGCAACTGGCAACCAACGCTTAGGGGTTGTCAATCCCTTCACGGTCACTTACGAGAGTGAGATTTGATAGAGATAATATTTTTGGTATTTTTGATAGATAGATGCAAAGTAAAAATAAAGGCAAAGTAAAAACAAAGCAAGTAAATAAAGTGATATAGATTGATATGATGATAATAGACCCGGGGGCCATAGGTTTCACTAGTGGCTTCTCTCAAGAGCATAAGTATTCTACGGTGGGTGAACAAATTATTGTTGAGCAATTGATGAATTGAGCATAGTTATGAGTATATCTAGGCAATGATCATGTATATAGGCATCATGTCCAAAACAAGTAGATCGAAATGATTACGCATCTACTACTATTACTCCACTCATCTACCGCTATCCAAAGATGCATCTAGAGTATTAAGTAAAAACAGAGTAACGCCGTAAGCAAGATGACATGATGTAGAGGGATAAATTCATGCAATATGATAAAAAACCATCTTGTTATCCTCGATGGCAACAATACAATACGTGCCTTGCAACTCTTTCTCATCATCGAGTAAGGACACCGCAAGATTGAACCCAAAGCTAAGCACTTCTCCCATTGCAAAACTACCAATCTAGTTGGCCAAACCAAAAGGATAATTCGAAGAGACTTGCAAAGATAACTCAATCATACATAAAAGAATTCAGAGAAGAATCGAATATTTTCCATAGATAATACTGGATCATAAACCCACAATTCATTGGTCTCAACAAACACACCGCAAAAAGAAGATTACATCGAATAGATCTCCACGAGAGAGGGGGAGAACATTGTATTGAGATCCAAAAAGAGAGAAGAAGCCATCTAGCTACTAGCTATGGACCCGAAGGTCTGAAGTAAACTACTCACACTTAATCGGAGGGGCTATGGTGATGATGTAGAAGCCTCCATGGTGGATGCCCCCTCTGGCGGAGCTCCGGAACAGGCCCCAAGATGGGATCTCGGGGATACAGAAGGTTGCGGCGGTGGAATTAGGTTTTTGGCTCTTGTTCTGATCGTTCGGGGATACGTAGGTATATATAGGAGGAAGGAGTACGTCAGTGGAGCTCCGAGGGTCCCACGAGGTAGGGGGGGCGCCCAGGGGAGTGCCCTCCACCCTCGTGGCCTCCTCGGAGACTTCTTGGAGTAGGGTCCAAGTCTCCTGGGTCACGTTCGGTTGGAAAATCATGATCCTTAAGGTTTCATTCCATTTGGACTCCGTTTGATATTCTGTTTCTTCGAAATACTGAAAAAGGCAAAAAACAGCAATTCTGGGTTGGGCCTCCGGTTAATAGGTTAGTCCCAAAAGTAATATGAAAGTGGAAAATAAAGCCCAATATAGTCCAAAACAGTAGATAAAGTAGCATGGAGCAATCAAAAATTATAGATACGTTGGAGATGTATCAATCATAAACCCACAATTCATCGGATCTCGACAAACACACCGCAAAAAGAGATTACATCGAATAGATCTCCACAAGAGAGGGGGAGAACATTGTATTGAGATCCAAAAAGAGAGAAGAAGCCATCTAGCTAATAACTATGGACCCGTAGGTCCGTGGTAAACTACTCACAACTCATCGGAGGGGCAAGGATGTTGATGTAGAGGCCCCAGTGGTTGCTTCCCTCCGCAGAGAGTGCAAGCAAGGGCTCCAAGATGGGATCTCGCAGATCTGAAGGTTCTGGCAGTGGAAATTGTGTTTCGTGGGGCTCTGGATGTTTTCGGGGTACGTAGGTATATATAGGAGGAAGAAGTACGTCGGTGGCTGCCGGAGGGGCCCACGAGACAAGGGGGCCGCCCTACAGGGGGGCGCCCTCCTATCTCGTGGGGCCCTTGGAGGCTTCTTGACTTGCACTCCAAGCTCTCCTGATCAGATTTGTTCCAAAAATAACGCTCCCGAAGGTTTCATTCCGTTTGGACTCCGTTTGATATTCCTTTTCTTTGAAATACTGAAATAGGCAAAAAACAGCAATATGGGCTGGGCCTCCGGTTAGTAGGTTAGTCCCAAAAATGATATAAATGTGTAAAATAAAGCCCATAAACATCCAAAAGAGGTAATATAATAGCATGGAACAATCAAAAATATAGATACGTTGGAGACGTATCAAGCATCCCCAAGCTTAATTCCTGCTCATCCTAGAGTAGGTAAATGATAAAAAGAGAATTTTTGATGTGGAATGCTACCTAGCTTAATTCATAATGTAATTTTCTTTATTGTGGCATGAATGTTCAGATCCAAATGAATACAAAATAAAAGTTCATATTGACATAAGAAATAGTAATACTTCAAGCTTACTAATCAAAGTAATCATGTCTTCTCAAAATAACATGGCTAAAGAAAGTTATCGCTAAAAAATCATATAGTCTGGCTATGCTCTATCTTAATCACACAAAGTATTTAATCATGCACAACCCCGATGACAAGCCAAGCAATTGTTTCATACTTTAATAATCTCAAACTTTTTCAACTTTCACGCAATACATGAGCGTGAGCCATGGACATAGCACTATATGTGGAATAGAAGGGTGGTTGTGGAGAAGATAAAAAGGGAGAAGATAGTCTCACATCAACTAGGCGTATCAACGGGCTATGGAGATGCTCATTAATAGATATCAATGTGAGTGAGTAGGGATTGCATGCAACGGATGCACTAGAGCTATAAATATATGAAAGCTCAACAAAAGAAACTAAGTGGGGTGCATCCAACTTGCTTGCTCACGAAGACCTAGGGCACTTTTGAGGAAGCCCATCATTGGAATATACAAGCCAAGTTCTATAATGAAAAATTCCCACTAGTATATGAAAGTGACAACATATGAGACTCTCTATCATGAAGATCATGGTGCTATTTTGAAGCACATGTGTGGAAAAAGAGATAGTAGCATTGTCCCTTCTCTCTTTTCTCTAATTTTTTTTCTTTTTTTTTCTCTTCCTCTTTTTTTTCTTTGGCCTATCTTTTTTCCCTTTTCTTTTTTTTTCTTTTTGGCCTTTCTCTTTTTTTTTCTTTTTGTAAAGTCCGAAGTCTCATCCTGACTTGTGGGGGAATCATAGTCTTCATCATCCTTTCCTCACTAGGACAATGCTCTAATAATGAAGATCATCACACTTTATGGATTTACAACTCAAAGCTAGAACAAGATATGACTCTATATGAATGCCTCCGGCGGTGTACCGGGATATGCAATGAATCAAGAGCGACATGTATGAAAATTATGAAAGTGGCCTTGCCACAAATACAATGTCAACTACATGATCATGCAAAAAGCAATATGACAAAAGTAATGCATGTCATATGAACGAAACGGTGGAAAGTTGCATGGCAATATATCTCGGAATGGCTATGGAAATGCCATAATAGGTAGGTATGGTGGCTGTTTTGAGGAAGGAGTATGGTGGGTGTATGGTACCGGCGAAAATTGCACGGTACAAGAGAGGCTAGCAATGGTGGAAGGGTGAAAGAGTGCGTATAATTCATGGACTCAACATTAATCAAAGGAACACATATACTTGTTGCAAAAATTTAGAAGAACCAAAGTACTACGCGCATGCTCCTAGGGGGATAGATTGGTAGGAAAATACTATCGCTCGTCCCCGACCACCACTCATAAGGAAGACAATCAATAAATAAATTTATGCTCCAACTTCATCACAAAGCAGTTCACCATACGTGCATGATACGGGAATCACAAGCTTCAACACAAGCATTCTTTAAATTCATAATCACCCAACTAGCATGACTTTAATATCACTACCTCCATATCTCAAAACAATTATCAAGCATCAAATTGATCATAGCATCCAATTAACTTTCTATGATAGTTTTTATTATACCCAACTTGGATGCTCATCATTCTAGGACCAACTTTATGATCATAGCAAATACCATGTTGTTCTAAAAGACTATCAAAATAATATACGTGAAGCATGAGAGACTAGCAATTTCTTCAAAATTAAGACACCCACTACAAAAAATATGTCAACTTGTGACCACCACTATTGGTCACTAAAAGGTCACTGTTTTCAATTTGTGACCTTTTTGTGACCAAAAACATAAGGTCAAAAGCTGAGGGTCGTTAACTGACTATAGCGACCTTCTCTGTGAGAAGGTCGTGGACGTTTACGATCAAAATATTCCTCTTGTGGCGTTTTGGTCACTAGCAACCTCCCCAGCCACGAGGCATCCAGCGTGGCAAGTCGATGTGGCACAAGATTCAGCCGGTCCAATTCGGTTTTCTACATGGGCCGAGCCCAACAATTCGGCCTTTTAGTGTATTTTTGTCAATTTCTACACGGGCCCATACTTCCATATTAGGGGCCTCGGCTTTTTTGCAATATATTTTTTATTATTTTCAAGCTTTTTTGTTTCACTTTTTAAGCAGACCAATGCTTGTTGGGCTGTGGCCTTTTCAACCCAATTAGTTGTCCACTATTAGATCTCGGATTTTGAAATAAATGTTTGGACAAAATTGTTTGGGCACAAGACCTCTTTAATCCGATTACACACACATCCGACATTGTTTCATATTCAAATCAGAAAACTCAATGTCGAATTCAAATAATCCATCATACACATCACATAACACATCTCCTGTGTTTAGATAACATAACAAAATCATCTCAGAATACATTTCCTTACACAGAATTATGGCACATCTACTACTATCCTAACATGTACGATATGCACGCAGTGCTTGCTTGACCGGCGCATGCATCACTGTAGCAGCCAAGCAAGTAGGCATCTTTGACGCCTATTCACAGCTTTCCTCGCACTGAGAAAGAATCAAAACAAAAAATATTAGTAACTTTAAATCAGAAAGTATATCCACATCACACAGAAGCCAAATACTATGAATTGATGATTAGTAGACACGGACATGATTCAGCTACGTAATGGCTACCACAAGCAAGTGAAAAGTGTGTAAGCAAGCTACTAGTGTACACAAGGTGATTGAGCTCCTGCTGTTTAGTACGCATACACGGTAGGCTACTGCTGCTAGTGTTCTAAACCAACAAAGCATGCTATAGGAGCAGAAAATAGGGAGCTAGGGCTAGAAGATGGAGCCGACTCACCAGAGAGCTTGTGTTCGCTGCCGTACAAAGCCGCCATCACGCTGGTCGCCTCAAGAAGCACCACCGCGCCGGAGACGGTGCCAGACGTGTGCAAGAGCAGAGCACCTGCTGCATCCATTTCCAAATAGAACAAGAACAAAAAATTAGGAAGGGCTGCAAACAAATTAGGAAGGGTTTCAAAAAAGGACAGTTATTTAGAATGACAACAGAAATTCAGCTAGTACCATGCTTTTCGTTGTCCAGCTAGTTAAAATGAGATACTCATTCATACAAGAAAACATAGACACAATATGAATATTCATTGCACAAGTGCAAGTCATGCAAAATACTTCACTGCAACACATTGGGCCTAAACTTTGCATAAGATATAATTGATAAAAATCAGTTTGCTGCTACTGTCATTGCAAAACCGGCACCGAATTGAGCGGTAATAGAGATATATTTGATAAAAATCAGTTTGCTGCTACTGCCATTCAAAATCTAACTGACCAACTGGTTCGAACACTAGGCAAAGTAAGATAGAAACAAGTAAATCGGCACCGAATTGAGCGGTAACAGAGAGGGGAGGGGAGACGTGCAACTTACAGCATCATTCATGGACTTCCACTTCTCACCATCGGCCTTGCCAATCTGCAATTCAACCAACCTAAACCATATCAGGACACAAAATTCACAAGGAAACTCATCTCGCAGCACCACCAGTTCGAACGAACAACGAGACAGAGGCGGATGGGGGACGCTTACCACGGAGACCAGCTTGACGCCGGGGTGCTTCTCCTTGTACTCCTTCCTGAAGTTGTCCCTGCGAAGACGAAGCACACACCAAATCCTCGGTCAGGACGCGACGCCACACCACAGAAGCAACACGAATCGAACCAGGAACCATGACTGGGACTCACATGAAGATGAAGAAAGAGCTCGGGGGCGCGTGGGCTTGTTGGGGTCCTTCTCAGCCTTGATCTTCTTCACCGCAAGCCTGCGCCACCACAACGGAAACAACAACAGCAAACCAAACCGAGTCAGGACCCGACGTGAAATAGCAACAGCCACTACGGGAAACAAAAAACGAGATGGGGAGACGAGGGAGGGAGGGGTCGAGACCTGGAGTTGCCGGCGCAGGAGCCCACCTTTGTTAATATGTTAAAGAAAGTTGATTTGCCAACATTGGGTAACCCCACCTGCATGAAACATCAATAGTAAACTTCATATATCCTCTTATTCCTCTACTTGGCAACAGCAGAATAGTGCGCCAATCATCTCATGCGCGAGGAAGTCCTTGTCGCCCATCATGAAGCGCAGAATGTGGTGGAGCATCCTCACCGAGCCTACGTGAAGTTTTGCATATAGTTAGAAAACACGAAACGCATGTGATGGACTACCATAACATAGCATTGAAGAAAGGAAAGCCCATGAATGAAAATTGGGTCGCTAACTTGACTATCTTCCTCCAATTTGTTTTGGATGAGGAATTACCTTAATATATGGTGCTGCAAAGACACCTATTTTTCTAAATGAAATTAAGCCTACCACTTCTCGCTCTCGATTTCAGTTCATTTCTAAACTCTGATTCTATTTATACAAGCACATCTAATATTCTACTATATATGCTAGATTATTGTTACCTTACTAAGCTCTTAACTATTATTAGTTTATAATGGAAATAAAGTACCCTAATGCATCCCCTATTAAATGACATTACAAACTGCAGTGTGCGTGTGTACTGATATGTTTACCCACATGTTGTGAAGCATGGAACATGACAAGAGAAATTCAAAGGATGCCCAACAGAACTATTGCTCCATGGCATTATTTCTACTATAGTTGCAGATTTGGGAGTCCCACGTAGCTAAACCTTTTGTACATCACGATTTAATAAATAAGCTGAACGTCCTTTTAACCTACTAATGAACACTAACTGGGCACTATTCAAATCTAGAGTCAAAACAGAAGGCACTAATTAATTCCTAGGATTGACAAATGTAAACCAGCGACAAAAGTAAAGAGTGCTACATCTAAAACTTGTTGATGTCTGCTACAATGAATTCAATATGGAAAGTACCAACAAAATGGCAGTATCCTCTCACATAATTCAGACAACATGTATAGGATAATGTAGCAGTACATGTGTGTGAACAGAAACCAAGTTCATTATGGAAAGTACCTACAAAATGGCAGTAAAAGGTTTTTCAGTTTTATGTTTAGTAGCACAGGCAGCAAGTAGATCAGTCCATTTTTCAGTTCGGGGAAATTCAAGACAATTTAGAAATTCCTAATTATTTTATAACCACTACAGAAGAATTGGCAGATTATCCTCAAACTGCATTCTTTACTGTAAGAGGGATGCTTCACATGTATGCATCACTTCCATTCATACGTGCTAAGGCCAATTCAAACCCCTGAGACTAGCGGCATTGAATCGTTTTACAGGGTAGAATCATTGTCCCAGATCTGAATTTTAGCTGCTATTATAACGCAAAATTGATTTTGGGTTTGGCGTGTGTGACACTGACTGCTGCTAAAAAACTGGCCATGGCCATGGTGGTTAATGCGAACGAAGATGGGCATGGAGGGGACGAGGGGCAGGGACTTACTACTTCGATGTTGATCCCAGAGACAACGCGGCAGACATCGCTTCTCCTTGGCTGGCCCCTTCCTTCACAAGTCAAGCGACTGCACTCTTGTAGTAGATCGGAGTGAGCAAACCGCAGAGAACGCAGGAATCAAATGCGGATGAAGGAAACCGTAACAAGGAGAAGAAGAAGAGAAAGAGATTCATACCTAGCATACCATAGCCTCTCCTTGTGGACGTTGCGTTGCTGATCTTGCTCTTGGAGAAGAGGGTGCTGAGGATCCAGAGCTCGGTCGCCATGGCCGCCCGAGCACGGGCTAGGGTTTGAGGCGCGAGGAGGAGGGAGGGAGGAGAGCTGTGGAGGTGGAAGGAGGAGGGCGTGGTGGTGGCGGGGCTCCTCTCCTCGGCCGCGGTTTGGGCGTGGTGGCGGCGCGGATGCGGATGCGGAAACGCCGCGCGGTGTGGATCTGGCCCTATGGAGGGGAGGGGAGGGGAGCGGAAAGGAGGGGGCGCCGGCGGGGAGGAAGTTGGAGAGGAGCGCGGGCGGGAGGAGCAGGTCGAGGAGGACGATGAGGAGCCCGATGTGAGCCTGAGCAGAGGCGCATGGACGAGGAAGGGGCGGAGGCGTCGGCGAGGAGCCAGCAAAGATGGCGGTGGAGGTGCGGCGCCAAGGGCGGGACGAGCGCGGTGGCCATGCGACGGAGGGCGCCGACTGAGGCCTCCGGGACGGGCGGAGGAGCGGGTGGTGGTGCGCGGGCATGGGCGGCGGTGTTGGATCTGAATCGGCGGGGTGGCGGCGGCGATGTGGGAGAGGGAGCGCGTGAGGGAGGGACGGTGAGCGTGCGTGGACGGCGAGGTGCGGCATGGATCTGGGAAGCGCGGGGCGTGGGGAAGGACCGTGATGGGGAAAAGGGAGCGGCGGCGGCGATGGGGAGAAGGGGTCATGCGGTGATTACGGAGGGGATGGGAGAGAGGAGTGTGGGGAGTCCATGGACGGCGGGCGCCCACCGGAGGGAGGTGGCGGCCGCGATCCGAAGGAGGAGGAGGAGAAAAGGGAGAGAGGGGCACGAGGACTCAGGAGAGCTAGGGTTTCGGCTTAGGTGGGCTTCGGGTGAGGACAGCCGTTGGATCCGGGAGCATCCGACGGTGATCCATCCACGATATGCGTGAAACGCCCACGGACCAATCAAAATGCAGCACACGTGTATGATGTCATGACCATCTAAATTGGTCATAGTTAACTGAAAAATTGGTCATGGTTGATTAAAAATTCATTTTCCATTTTTCGAGTGCCCAAAATGAGTTCTTTTGTAAAGGATCTACCATATATTTATTTCAAAATTGTACCAAATCAATTTTATAAAATACTAGGACATATTTAATGCACAATTGACTAAGTGGTTGGGTGTAAAAAGTGTTTATACACCTCTGGTGAAAAAGACAAATTTCGGTCGATTCAGTTGGAAGCAGGTCAAATATGAACTACAGTTGTCTCATAGTTTGCTCTTTATTTTTTCCAAAAATCATTTCTAGGTACATAAGTATCTGTTTAATCATACAAACACAAAAAAAATTCCAAGATTCAACCACTAGCTAGGAACGGTCATGCCCGACGTTTTGACCGCATTTTGAAACGGGCATAAAAAATTCAAAAAAAATCAAAAAAAATGGAAAACCTTCGCATTGTGTCATTATATGTGACCAAGTTTCCAGGAAAAATAATAAACTTATAATACGGTAATTATTTTAAAAAAGTGTTCTTTAAATGAGCTATCATGCGTGAAGATTCATGGCTTTCAAGCCAAATGATCAATCTTATGGCCACATTCATGGCATAGTTTGTTCAAATGATCTCATATTGTGCACAAGGATACATCTTGGAATTCCAAACAATGTTGCCTAAGGAAGTTTTCATTTTCTTTGCACGGAAAATTCATTTTTCATTTTCCGAGTGCCCAAAAGGAGGTTTTTTTGTGAAGCAACTACCAAATAATTGTTGCAAAAATGGACCAAATCAATTTTATAAAATACTAGGCCATATATAATGCACAATTGACAAAATGGTTGGGTGTCAAATTTTTTGAACCACCTCCGGTGAAAAAGACAAATTCCCGTCAATTCAGTTGGAAGCGGGTCAAATTTGAACTGCATCTGCCTCATAGTTTGCTCTTTATTTTTTCCAAGAATCATTTCTAGGTAAATAAGTATCTAGTTAATCATAGAAACACCAAAAAATTTCCAGGATTCAACCACTAGCTAGGAACGGTCAAGCCCGCCGTTTTGACCGCATTTTGAAACGGGCATAAAAATTCAAAAAAATTTCAAAAAATTGGAAAACCTTCGCATTGTGTCATTATATGTGACCAAGTTTCCAGGAAAAATAATAAACTTGTAATACGAAAATTATTTTAAAAAAGTGTTCTCAGAAATGAGCTATCATGCGTTCATGGCTTTCAAGCCAAATGATCAATCTTATGACCACATTCATGGCATAGTTTGATCAAATGATCTCATATTGTGCACAAGGGTACATCTTGGAATTCCAAACAATGTTACCTAAGGAAGTTTTCATTTTCTTTGCACGGAAAATTCATTTTTCATTTTCCGAGTGCCCAAAAGGAGGTTTTTTGTGAAGGAACTACCAAATAATTGTTGCAAAAATGGACCAAATCAATTTTATAAAATACTAGGCCATATATAATGCACAATTGACAAAATGGTTGGGTGTCAAAATTTTTGATCCACCTCCGGTGAAAAAGACAAATTCCCGTCAATTCAGTTGGAAGCGGGTCAAATTTGAACTCCAGCTGCCTCATAGTTTGCTCTTTATTTTTTCCAAAAATCATTTCTAGGTAAATAAGTATCTAGTTAATCATAGAAACACCAAAAAAATTCCAAGATTCAACCACTAGCTAGGAACGGTCAAGCCCGCCGTTTTGACCGCATTTTGAAACGGGCATAAAAAATTCAAAAAAAATTCAAAAAATTGGAAAACCTTCGCATTGTGTCATTATATGTAACCAAGTTTCCAGGAAAAATAATAAACTTGTAATACGGTAATTATTTTAAAAAAGTGTTCTCAGAAATGAGCTATTATGCGTGAAGATTCATGGCTTTCAAGCCAAATGATCAATCTTATGGCCACATTCATGGCATAGTTTGTTCAAATGATCTCATATTGTGCACAAGGGTACATCTTGGAATCCAAACAATGTTGTACGGTGGCCGAGGGCCCCAACACTAGAGCGCGTAAGCTCGCATGCCCGCCGCGTGGTCACCGCGTGACCATGGCGTTGCCATGTGTTCTGGGCGGCCTAGGCATGTCTGGTGGGTTGGGCCTTCCCAAGTAGGTGCTAGGAAGAAAATCACAACATAAGATTCTCACGAGGAGACCGATCGATGCTCAAACATGAATAAGCAGCCAAGTCTTTGATTTGCGGTACGAGAAATGCACATGGCTAATGGGTGTGACTTTTGGCTGAGGATGATCAGTTACTAAGAAGACCGTCTTCACAAATTTTCAACTCAAAAGGAGGAGCCTATGTGGTACTTGCTTTGCAAACTACCACATTGGACATAAATACGAATGTTGAAGCTCGGCTCAAAATAATGAATGGATTGAGTTGGCATTTGGTGGAGGATGGTTATTTGGGCATAGGAAAGCATCAGAGAAAATGGATACTATTTGGACATGCCAAAGTGGTACTTCCTTCACAAACTGTTGCTCGAATGAATAGGAAAATGAATATTTTTGAATTATTTTTGAACTAGGCAAGGAAGGTTTTTACATATTTGATGAAGATATGACCCAAAGAATTTATGAGATTTTTTGGGAATTTTAGGAATGACAGAAATATAGGTTGCTTCACAACCTAGGGCAAAAACTGCCACATGGACATGACACATAGGCTAAACTGATGAGATGGCGCATAGTCATCACAACCCACCACAATCTATAAGGTTATGACCATCTATATTGGTCATTAACAACTAGAAATAAGGCAGCGCAATTTGTGACGACCGGGTAATTAAGCTACAGTAATCCCACGCTAATGATGCCACGTCACCATGGTTACTGTTGCTAACCTCGCAATGATTCGAAATCGTTTCAAAATTTAAATTCTAAATATGTCAAACAACAAAAGTTTTCAAAAATTGAAACAAAAATGTTCGGGGGGTGCCAAATATTGCGTAGGTAATTATGGTGAAGTGAACACATTTTTAGAAAATGCCTAAATACTTTAAAATGAAATAAAATAGAAAAGAAAAATAAAGAAAAGAAGAAAGAAAGAAAGAAAAAGGGGACCTCCCGGCCAACTGGGCCAACAGGCCCAGCTGGCCACCCACGCGACCCAGCCGACCCAACTAGCCGGCCCATTCGGCCACAGGCCTAGCCGGCCTCCCCTTAACCCTCACCCCAACCGGAACCCTAGCAGTTCCCTCACCACTCGCCCCCGCACAATCCATCCCCACTACCTCACGTCGCCACCTTCCCCCTCCCGATCCAATCTGGATCGAGGCAAACCCCCCCACTCACTCCTCTCGCCCAGCCGCGATCCATCCCCTGCCCCGACCGATGTCGCCTCCATCATGACTTCGCCTGTCGCCGTGCTCCTCACCGCACCGGGCCCGAGCTCGCCGCCCCCCCACGCTAGGACGCGCCTCGTCCTCGATTCACCGCCGAGCTCCACGCGCCGTGGCTCGCCACTCGACGCTACTGGACTCGTCACCGGATCGCCACAGCCGTCCCCGACTCCTCCTCGCCGGACGCCGCTCGCCCACTCGCCGGAACGCCTCCTCCCCGACCCGGCCTCTCCATGCTTCGTCGTCCTCCTCTCTCCAACGATGTGAGCAAGCCACCCCCCTCTCCTCTCTGCCCCACTCAATGCGCCGTCACTGTCGCCACTTGCACGTCCGCCGCCGCCGCCCTGTGGCCCCTGGCTGCCACGCCAAAGCGCGCGATCCGCCTCGCAACCGCCGCTTCGATCTCGCCTTCGCCTCGCGCAGCCCGTGCTCGCCCGCCTCGAAGAGTCTCGCAGATCTGCGGCACCGGTGCCGCCAGAATCGCCACCTGGCGTTGTCGTCCTCGACGCGCTCGACAACCCCCGCGCCTCCCCTCACGCTCGTCGTTCCGCCTTCCGTGCGTGGCTCCGGCCACCTGGCCGGCATCGTCGGTGCCCCCGCACCCACTCGAGTGCCCAGCCGGGCTTCGCCCGTTAACCCGGCGCCCAGCGCCCACACCCGACTGCCCACGCGCCCGCTAAGACCCCCCCGGTGACAATGACAGATGGGGCCCATGCCCCAGAACAAAAAATAATAATAATTAAATTGATAAAAAAATGAAATAATAAATAATAATAAATAATAATTAAAATGATAATTAATTAGTTAGTTAAAGAATTAATTAAACTAATTAAACATGATTAGATTAACCTAACCACTAATTAAACTAATTAGCACTGTTTAGTTAACCTACTAACTAAACAGCCAATGACCTGTGGGCCCCACACGTGGGTCGACTCCAAATAATCAGCATTATTGATCGCCGACGTCAAGATGATGTCATCGACGTCATCATTTACTATTCGGATAATGTTGAAGTAATTAATTAAATTTCAGAAATTAATAAAATCTTTAGAAAATCATATCTTTTAATCCTTAACTCGGATTAAAATACTTTCTACATGAAAGTTGCTCAGAACGACGATACGAATCCAGATACGCAGCCCGTTCATCCGCCACGCGTCCCTAGCATTGTGAACCTGCAACATTTCACCTCCGGTTCATTTGTCCGAAAATGCGAAACACCGGGGATACTTTCCCGGATGTTTCCCCCTTTCGCCGGTATCACCTACTACCGCGTTAGGGCACACCGAACACCGCGTGTTGTCTTGTTACGCTTTGTGATGCTTTGATTGCTCTATTATTTATTGTGTTCCCCCTTCGTTACTTCTTTCCGGTAGACCCTGAGACTGACGGCGACCCCAGTTCGACTACGGAGTGGACGACCCCCCCTTCTTGCCAGAGCAACCAGGCAAGCCCCCCTCCCCCCTTGATCACCAGATATCGCCTATTCTTCTCTATACCGCTTGCATTAGAGTAGTGTAGCATGTTATTCTTGTTCGGTTACTCCTATTACATTGCATAGCTTTGTCATTGTTGCTAAATCATTGATACCTTACCCGCAATCCTAAATGCTTAGTATAGGATGCTAGTTTATCACCATTGGCCCTACATTCTTGTCATCGCCTTGCTATACTATTGGGCCGTGATCACTGGAGGTTATCATGGGTATATACTATACATACATACATACATACTACAGATGGTGACTAAAGTCGGGTCCGCTCAAGAGTACCCATGAAAGTGATTCACTGATTGGAAAATGAAAGGACCTTTGTCCCGACGGCCCTCTGTGTGGATCTTTGTGGCGGAGCGACAGGGCAGGTTGATGAAGGAAATATGCCCTAGAGGCAATAATAAAGTTATTATTTATTTCCTTATTTCATGATAAATGTTTATCATTCATGCTAGAATTGTATTAATCGGAAACATGATACATGTGTGAATGCATAGACAAAACAACATGTCACTAGTATGCCTCTACTAGACTAGCTTGTTAATCAAAGATGGTTATGTTTCCGACCATGAACAAGGAGTTGTTATTTGATTAACAAGGTCACATCATTAGTAGAATGATCGATTGACATGACCCATTCCCTTAGCTTAGCACACGATCGCTTAGTATGTTGCTACCGCTTTTATCCATGACTTATACATGTTCCTCGTAACTATGAGATTATGCAACTCCTGTTTACGGAGGAACACTTTGGTGCTACCAAACGTCACAACGAATCGGGTGATTATAAAGGAGTACTATAGGTGTCTCCAAAGGCGATGTTGGGTTGGCGTATTTGAGATTAGGTTTTGTCACTCCGATTGTGGAGAGGTATCTCTGGGCCCTCTCGGTAATGCACATCATCAAGCCTTGCAAGCACTACAACTAATGAGTTAGTTGTGAGATGATGTATTACGGAACGAGTAAAGAGACTTGCGTAACGAGATTGAACTAGGTATTGGATACCGACGATCGAATCTCGGCAAGTAACATACCGATGACAAAGGGAACAACGATGTTGTTATGCGGTCTCGACCGATAAAGATCTTCGAGAATATGTAGGAACCAATATGGGCATCCAGGTCCCGCTGTTGGTTATTGACCGTGAATAGTTCTAGGTCATGTCTACATTGTTCTCGAACCGTAGGGTCCGTGACGCTTAAAGTTTCGATGATGGTTATTATGAGTTTATGTATTTTGATGTACCAAGAAGTTCGAGTCCCGGATGTGATCACGGACATGACGAGGAGTCTCAAATGGTCGAGACATAAAGATTGATATATTGGAAGCCTATGTTTGGAGTTCGAATGGTTCCAAGTAAAACAGAATTTACCGAGTACCGGAGGTTACCGGAACCCCGGGGTAAATGGGCCTCGGTGGGCCTCGAGGAGAAGAGGAAGGGCCGGCCAGGGGTGGCGCGCCCCCCCCAGTCCGAATAGGACAAGGAGGGGGCGGCGCCCTTCCTCTTCCCTCCCCCAATCCTATTCCAACTAGGAAGGGGGAGTCCTACTCCCTGGGAGTAGGACTCCTCCCCGCGCTTCTAGCTAGGCCGGCCGGCCTCCCCTCCCTCCTTTATATACGGGGCAGGGGGCACCCTAGAACACACAAGTTTGATCTTTAGATCGTTCCTTAGCCGTGTCGGTGCCCCCTCCACCATATTCCACCTCGGTTATACTGTCGCAAAGCTTAGGCGAAGCCTCACGCCGTGAAACATCAAGATCGCCACCACGCCGTCGGTCGTGAAACTCTCCCTCGACACTCGGCTGGATCGAGTACGAGGGACGCCATCGAGCTGTACGTGTGTCAAGAACTCGGGGCGCCGGAGTAACGGCGCCGGATCGGTCGGATCGCGAGGAGAACGACGACTACTTCCTCTACGCCAGATCGCTTCCGCGGGTCTCACGAGGGTACGTAGACAACACTCTCCCTCTCGTTGCTATACATCACCATGATCTTGCGTGTGCGTAGGAATTTTTTGAAATTACTACGTTCCCCAACAAAGGGCATCCGAGCCTAGGTTTTTCTATGGTTTGATGTTTTGCACGAGTAGAACACAAGTGAGTTGTGGGCGATACAAGTCATACTACCTACCAGCATGTCATACTTTGGTTCAGCGGTATTGTGAGATGAAGCGCCTGCACCGACATTACGCCAGACGCTTACGCGAGACTGGTTTCACCGCCACGAGCACTCGTTGCTTAAAGGTATTGGTGGGTGCTGTCTCTCTCACTTTAGTTGAACTGAGTGTACGCCGGTCCTTGTGAAGGTTAAACGGAGTCTATTTGACGAAGTATCGCTGTGGTTTTGATGCGAGGTGAGACCGGATCTTGCTTAAACCCGTAGCAGCCACGTAAAATTTGCAACAACAAAGTAGAGGACGCCTAACTTGTTTTTGCAGGGTATGTTGTGATGTGATATGGTCAAGACGTGATGCTATATTTTATTGTATGAGATGATCATGTTTTGTAACCAAAGTTATCGGCAATGGCGGGAGCCATATGGTTGTCGCTTATTGTATGCAATGCAATCGCCTCGTAATGCTTTACTTTATCACTAAGCGGTAGAGATAGTCGTAGAAGCATAAGTTTGGCGAGACGACAACGATGCTATGATGGAGATCAAGGTGTCGCGCCGGTGACGATGGTGATCATGGTGGTGCTCCGGAGATGAAGATCACGAAGCACAAGATGATGATGACCATATCATATCACTTATATTGATTTGCATGTGATGTTTATCCTTTTATGCATCTTATCTTGCTTTGATTGACGGTAGCATTATAAGATGATCTCTCACTAAATTATCAAGAAGTGTTCTCCCCGAGTATGCACCGTTGCCAAAGTTCGTCGTGCCTGCACACCACGTGATGATCGGTGTGATAAGCTCACGTCCATCTACAACGGGTGCAAGCCAGTTTTGCACACGCAGAATACTCGGGTTATACTTGACGAGCCTAGCATATGCAGATATGGCCTCGGAACACGGAGACCGAAAGGTCGAGCGTGAATCATATAGTAGATATGATCAACATAAGATGTTTACCATTGAAAACTACTCCATTTCACGTGATGATCGGTTATGGTTTAGTTGATTTGGATCACGTGATCACTTAGATGACTAGAGAGATGTTTTTCTAAGTGGGAGTTCTTAAGTAATATGATTAATTGAACTTAAATTTATCATGAACTTAGTACCTGATAGTATCTTGCTTGTTTATGTTTGATTGTAGATAGATGGCTCGTCCGTTGTTCCGTTGAATTTTAATGCGTTCCTTGAGAAAGCAAAGTTGAAAGATGATGGTAGCAATTACACGGATCGGGTCCGTAATTTGAGGATCATCCTCATTGCTGCATGTAAGAGTTACGCCCCTGGATGCACCGCTAGGTGCAGACTCTTGCTAATGCAACCGCAGATGTTATGAACGTCCCGCGAGCAAAGCCGATGACTACTCTATAGTTCAATGTGCCATGCTTTACGGCTTAGAACCGGGACTTCAACGACGTTTTGAACGTCATGGAGCATATGAGATGTTCCAGAGTTGAAGTTGATATTCCAATGTAATGCCCGGATTGAGAGATATGAAGTCTCCAATAAGTTCTATAGCTGCAAGATGGAGGAGAATAGTTCATTAGTGAGCATATACTCGTAATGTCCGGGTACTACAATCACTTGACACAATTGGGAGTTAATCTTCCGGATGATTGTGTCATTGATGAATTCTTCAATCACGCCACCAAGCTACAAAGGCTTCGTGATGAACTATAATATGCAAGGGTTAGTAAAGACTATACCGAGCTCTTCGCAATGCTAAAGGTCATGGAGGTAGAAATCAAGAAGGAGCATCAAGTGTTGATGGTCAATAAGACCACTAGTTTCAAGAAGAAAGGCAAAGGGAAGAAGAAGGAACTTCAAGAAGAACAAGCAAGCAAGTTGTCGCTCAGAGAAGAAACCCAAGTCCGGCCCTAAACCTG
The DNA here is from genome assembly GCA_021437245.1 of Aegilops speltoides. Lineage (NCBI taxonomy): Eukaryota > Viridiplantae > Streptophyta > Magnoliopsida > Poales > Poaceae > Aegilops > Aegilops speltoides. The sequence goes on from CM038147.1 coordinate 479,369,931, forward strand.
GCCGAGTGCTTCTACCGCAAGCGATCGGTCATCGAAGCGGAACTGCCCCAAGTATTTGGCGGATAAGAAGGATGGCAAGGTGAACAAAGGTATATGTGATATACATGTTATTGATGTGTACCTTACTAGAGCTCGTAGTAGCACTGGTATTTGATACTGGTTCTGCTGCTAATATTTGCAACTCAAACAGGACTACTGATTGCTTAACTCGCAAAGGACGAGGTGACGATCGCGCTGGGAAATGGTTCCAAAGTCGATGTGATCGCGGTCGGCACGCTACCTCTACATCTACCTTCGGGATTAGTTTTAGACCTAAATAATTGTTATTTGGTGCTGCGTTGAGCATGAACATTATATCTGGATCTTGTTTGATGCGAGACGGTTATTCATTTAAATCTGAGAATAATGGTTGTTCTATTTATATGAGTAATATCTTTTATGGTCATGCACCCTTGAGGAATGGTCTATTTTGATGAATCTCGATAGTAGTGATACACATATTCATAATGTTGAAACCAAAAGATGCAGAGTTGATAATGATAGTGCAACTTATTTGTGGCTCGCCGCTTAGGTCATATCGTGTAAAGCGCATGAAGAAACTCCATCTCGATGGACTTTTGGAGTCACTTGATTATGAATCACTTGGCACTTATGAACCGTGCCTCATGGGCAAGATGACTAGAACACCGTTCTCGGCACTATGGAGAGAGCAACAGATTTGTTGGAAATCATACATACGGATGTATGTGGTCCAATGAATGTTGAGGCTCGTGGCGGATATCGTTATTTTCTCACCTTCACAGATGACTTAAGCGAGATATGGGTATATCTACTTAATGAAACATAAGTCCAAACGTTTGAAAAGTTCAAAGAATTTCAGAGTGAAGTTGAAAATCATCGTAACAAGAAAATTAAGTTTCTACGATCGATCGTGGAGGTGAATATTTGAGTTACGAGTTTGGTCTACATTTGAAACAATGCGGAATAGTTTAGCAACTCATGCCACCCGAACACCACAACAGAATGGTGTGTCCGAACGTCGAATCGTACTTTACTAGATATGGTGCGATCTATGATGTCTCTTACTGATTTACCGCTATCGTTTTGGGGTTATGCTCTAGAGACGGCCGCATTGACCTTGAATAGAACACCGTCGAAACTGCTGAGACGACACCTTATGAACTATGGTTTGGCAAGAAACCAAAGTTGTCGTTTCTTAAAGTTTGGGGATGCGATGCTTATGTGAAAAAGCTTCAACCCGATAAGCTCGAACCCAAATCGGAGAAATGTGTCTTCATAGGATACCCAAAGGAGACAGTTGGGTACACCTTCTATCACAGATCCGAAGGCAAGACATTCGTTGTTAAGAATGGATCCTTTCTAGAGAAGGAGTTTCTCTCGAAAGAAGTGAGTGGGAGGAAAGTGGAACTTGATGAGGTAATAGTACCTTCACCCTTACTTGAAAGTAGTTAAATCGCAGAAACCAGTTTCGAGACACCTACACCAAGTAGTGAGGAAGTTGATGATGTTGATCATGAAACTTGAGATCAAGTTACTACGTAACCTCGTAGATCAACCAGAGTAAGATCCGCACTGAGTGGTACGGTAATCCTGTTCGGAAATCATGCTACTAGATCATGATGAACCTCACGAACTATGAAGAAGCGATGGTGAGCCCAGATTCGCAAAATGGCTTGAGGCCATGAAATCTGAGATGGGATCCATGTATGAAAACAAAGTATGGACTTTGGTTGACTTGCCCGAGGGTCGGCAAGCAATAGAAAACAAGTGGATCTTCAAGAAGAAGACCGACACGACGGTAATGTTATCGTTTATAAAGCTCGACTTGTCGCAAAAGGTTTTCGCAAGTTCAAGGGATTGACTACGATGAGACCTTCTCACCCGTAGCGATGCTTAAGTCCGTCCGAATCATGTTAGCAATTGCCGATTTTATGATTATGAAATTTGGCAAATGGATGTAAAGACCGCCTTCTGAATGGATTTACGGAAGAAGAGTTGTATATGATGCAACCGAAGGTTTTATCGATCCAAAGGAGCTAACAAAGTGTGCAAGCTCCAGCGATCCATCTATGGACTGGTGCAAGCATCTCGAGTTGGAATAAACGCTTTGATAGTGTGATCAAAGCTTTTGGGTTTGTCTGAGACTTTTGGAGAAGCCCTGATTTACAAGAAAGTGAGTGGGAGCTCAGAGCATTTTCGATATTATATGTAGATGACATATTGCTGATCGGAAATGATATAGAATTCTGGATAGCATAAAGGGATACTTGAATAAGAGTTTTTCAATGGAAGACCTCGGTGAAGCTGCTTACATATTGGGCATTAAGATCTATAGAGATAGATCAAGACGCCTAATTGGACTTTCACAAAGCACATACCTTGACAAAATTTTGAAGAAGTTCAAAATGGATCAAGCAAAGAAAGGGTTCTTGCTCGTGTTACAAGGTGTGAAGTTGAGTAAGACTCAATGCCCCACCACCGCAGAAGATAGAGAGAAAATGAAAGATGTTCCTATGCTTCACCATAGGCTCTATCATGTATGCAATGCTGTGTACCGGACTGATGTGTGCCTTGCTATAAGCCTAGCAGGAGGTACCAAAGTAATCCAGAGTGGATCTTTGGACAGCGGTCAAGAACATCTGAAATACCGAAAAGGACTAAGGATATGTTTCTCGATATGGAGGTGACAAAGAGCTCATCGTAAACGGTTACGTTGATGCAAGCTTTGACACCGATCCGGACGATTCTAAATCGCAGACCGGATACGATTTACACTAAACGGAGGAGCTGTCGGTTGGTGCAGTTCTAAACAAAGCGTCGAGCGGGATCTACATGTGAAGCGGAATACATAGCAGCTTCGAAGCAGCTAATGAAGGAGTCGGATGAAGGAGTTCATATCCGATCTAGGTGTCATACCTAGTGCATCGGGTCCAATGAAAATCTTCGTGACAACATCGAGCAATTGCCTTAGCGAAGGAATCCAGATTTCACAAGAGGACCAAGCACATCAAGAGACGCTTCAATTCCATCCGGACTTAGTCCGTGGGAGACATAGAGATTTGCAAGATACATACGGATCTGAATGTTGCGCACCGTTGACTAAACCTCTTCCACGAGCAAAACATGATCAGCACCAAGACTCCATGGGTGTTAGAATCATTACTATGTAATCTAGATTATTGACTCTAGTGCAAGTGGGAGATCAAGGAAATATGCCCTAGAGGCAATAATAAAGTTATTATTTATTTCCTTATTTCATGATAAATGTTTATCATTCATGCTAGAATTGTATTAATCGGAAACATGATACATGTGTGAATGCATAGACAAAACAACATGTCACTAGTATGCCTCTACTAGACTAGCTTGTTAATCAAAGATGGTTATGTTTCCCACCATGAACAAGGAGTTGTTATTTGATTAACAAGGTCACATCATTAGTAGAATGATCGATTGACATGACCCATTCCCTTAGCTTAGCACACGATCGCTTAGTATGTTGCTACCGCTTTTATCCATGACATATACATGTTCTCGTAACTATGAGATTATGCAACTCCTGTTTACGGAGGAACACTTTGGGTGCTACCAAACGTCACAACATAACTGGGTGATTATAAAGGAGTACTACAGTGTCTCCAAAGGCGGATGTTGGGTTGGCGATTTGAGATTAGGTTTTGTCACTCCGATTGTCGGAGAGGTATCTCTGGGCCCTCTCGGTAATGCACATCATGAAGCCTTGCAAGCACTACAACTAATGAGTTAGTTGTGAGATGATGTATTACGGAACGAGTAAAGAGACTTGCCGTAACGAGATTGAACTAGGTATTGATACCGACGATCGAATCTCGGGCAAGTAACATACCGATGACAAAGGAACAACGATGTTGTTATGCGGTCCGACCGATAAAGATCTTCGTAGAATATGTAGGAACCAATATGGGCATCCAGGTCCCGCTGTTGGTTATTGACCGTGAATAGTTCTAGGTCATGTCTACATTGTTCTCGAACCGTAGGGTCCGCACGCTTAAAGTTTCGATGATGCTTATTATGAGTTTATGTATTTTGATGTACCAAGAAGTTCGAGTCCGGATGTGATCACGGACATGACGAGGAGTCTCGAAATGGTCGAGACATAAAGATTGATATATTGGAAGCCTATGTTTGGAGTTCGAATGGTTCCAAGTAAAACAGAATTTCTGAGTACCGGAGGTTACGGAACCCCGGGGTAAATGGGCCTCGGTGGGCCTCGAGGAGAAGAGGAAGGGCGGCCAGGGGTGGTGGCGCGCCCCCCCCAGTCGAATAGGACAAGGAGGGGGCGGCGCCTTTCCTCTTCCCCCCCCCAATCCTATTCCAACTAGGAAGGGGGAGTCCTACTCCCTGGGAGTAGGACTCCTCCCGGCCGCTCTAGCTAGGGCCGGCCTCCCCCTCCCTCCTTTATATACGGGGCAGGGGGCACCCTAGAACACACAAGTTTGATCTTTAGATCGTTCCTTAGCCGTGCAGCGGTGCCCCTCCACCATATTCCACCTCGGTTATACCGTCGCAAGCTTAGGCGAAGCCTCGCGCCGTGAAACATCAAGATCGCCACCACGCCGTCAGGTCTTGTGAAACTCTCCCTCGACACTCGGCGGATCGAGTACGAGGGACGCCATCGAGCTGTACGTGTGTCAAGAACTCGGGGCGTCGGAGTAACGGCGCCGGATCGGTCGGATCGCGAGGAGAACGACGACTACTTCCTCTACGCCAGATCGCTTCGCCGGGTCTACGAGGGTACGAGACAACACTCCCTCTCGCTGCTATACATCACCATGATCTTGCGTGTGCGAGGAAATTTTTGAAATTACTACGCTCCCCAACAGCTTGAGACCACCTAGGCGAGAGGTGGGCCTGGCCTCGGTCGGCGCCCCGCGGTTGCTTCATAATAACACGCTTAACGAGATCTTGGTATTTGATCTGAGTCTGGCCATTTGGTCTATACGCACTAACCATCTACGCGGGAGTAGTTATGGGTATCCCGACGTCGTGGTATCAGCCGAAGCCTTCTTGACGTCAGCGACGGAGTGGTGCGCGCCGGATTGGACTGGAATGCCTACTCTTGTATAAGGGAGGCTAGGTCTGCTTCCGGCCGCCCTCGCAATGTGCAGGTGTGCAATGGGCGATGGGCCCGGACCCCTGCGCGCATAGGATTTAGACCGGCGTGTTGACCTCTCTGTTGTGCCTAGATGGGGCTGCAACGTGTTGATCTTCCGAGGCCGGGCATGACCCAGGAAAGTGTGTTCGGCCAAATGGGATCGAGCGTGTTGGGTTATGTGGTGCACCCCTGCAGGAAGTTTATCTATTCAATAGCCGTGTCCCTCGGTAAAGGACGACCCGGAGTTGTACCTTGACCTTATGACAACTAGAACCGGATACTTAATAAAACACACCCTTCCAAGTGCGGATATAACCCGTGATCGCTCTCTAACAGGCGACGAGGAGAGGATTGCGGGTAGGATTATGTTATGCGATGCTCTTGGAGATGCTACTTGGAGATGCTACTTGAGGACTTCAATCTACTCTCTTCTACATGTTTGCAAGACGGAGGCTGCTGTAAGCGTAGTCTTCGATAGGACTAGCTATCCCCTCTTATTACGGCATTCTACAGATTCGGTCCATCGATATGGCCTCCTTACACCTATACCCATGCATATGTAGTGTAGTTCCTTGCTTGCAGTACTTTGGATGAGTACTCACGGTTGCTTTCTCCCCTTTTTCCCCCTTTCCTTTTTTTTCTCGTTGTCGCAACCAGATGTCGGAGTCCAGAGCGATGCCACCGCCGATTTACTTAACCCCTACTACTAATCGGAGGTGCCTACTACTACGTGCAGCCCGCTAACAACGCACTGTGAGTAGTTAGGAGGATCCCAGCAGAGGCCCACGCCTCTTCGATCAGATCCCGCTTTGTGCTAGCCTTCTTAAGGCAAACTTGTTTAACTTATGTCGTACTCAGATATTGTTGCTTCCACGACTCGCCTATGATCGAGCACTTGTATTCGAGCCCTCGAGGCCCCCGGCTTGTATTATGATGCTTGTATGACTTATTTATGTTTTAGAGTTGTGTTGTGATATCTTCCGTGAGTCTCGATCTTGATCGCATACATTTGCGTGCATGATTAGTGTACGATTGAATCGGGGCGCCACAAGTTGGTATCGAGCCGATCGCTCTGTAGGAATCCCCTTCCATACTCCTTGGTCAAGTCGAGTCTAGACATTGCAAAACTTTTACTAACATGGATGTGCGCCCATGGGCCCACGCCGCCATTGGGTGGTATTAGGATCTTTTACTCCTCGACCTTTACTCGACTCGATCTCTTCTATTCGGGTTAAATGAATTTTGCTAAATCTAACATTAGGATCTCGTTATCACTTTCACCGGAGAGCCCCTTATTACTAAGGATCGCTCACGCACATGAAGACCTCAAGATACTCACCGCCGTTAACCCGAGAACTTGTCTTCATCGCGTTCGCAATTCCCCTTCCACCGTTAACCCTTATGGATAACTACTTGCAGTTGTTATTCTTACATTCATCACCAGTTAGTCTTGTTATTACAAGATACCCCGAAATACTCGTCATTGTTTCGATAATCCTTTGAGCTTATTGCCTTGCTGTTCTTTGTCACGTGAATACCCCTACGGATAATTCTCGCACTTATCGAGTATCCGCTTATCCCAGTTGTTCATATGCTTTTCAAATTACATGGAAATACTACCCGATCTTCCGAGTATCCTCTTCATACTATTGCTCGGCAAATACTTGTCTGCTTGCAATATGGATGCTTTCCATATGTGTAGCAATATTCATTAGTATCCTTTGACACGATCATTTTGATCATATCGATTCAACATGTGTGTGAAAGCACGCAATCTTCAGTTGATCCTTTTAAATTATCTTTCCAGCTCAGACATCATTTTTGAACATGAGCTGGTTCTCGACCAAACTATTTGTCGTCAATTGTGCCTCTGGTCTATCCAACTTATCCATCCTTGATCAGAGCGTCTGCTTCTGATCCCTTGTTTTGGAAATCATAATTCCTTTGTTATCTAAGCATCGAATTGTTCAGATGTTCTATAATATGATGCCCGTGCATTCTTCTTCCTCTAGTTGAGTATCGATGCTCACATCAGATCCCTTGTGGACCATCGATTCCTTTGTTGGATTCTATCCGACAGTGTCCTTCATATTGAATAACCTTGAGAACCTTTCCATGGGTATATAATGCCTTTGGTAAATTGTATCATCTGCTTTTGAACTTGCTCTACTATCGAGTTTGTGTTAATTACTCCTAAAGTTCGTGGTATATGTTCTAAGAAGCCCCGATGGCTTTAACCTATGCCTTCCTTAATATGTGTGAACTCGAAAGTTTTCACGAGCCATACTCTTCTGATGTTACGCCGGATAAAATTTCAACACTGCAACTTCATCGAACGCGAGAAGTGAATGAAAGGTTATGCATTGGAAAAGTGGGAGTCGACCTTGAACTTTGTGTTCATGCCCATGGACACGATGTAGATCCTATCATGGAAGCTTCTTGTAACTATTTCCTTGATATATTATCCTTTTGGTATCGGTGGATTGATCTTTTGCAATCGTGGTTCCACCATGTTCTCCTTTAAATACCATTTCTCGTGCAAGTTTAAGCACTTGTCTTCAGAGAGCAATACCCAATCCAACCTCTACTTTGATCCGACGTCGAGTATTACCCCGTGGTATCTCGAGATTATAATGGAACCGCATAACTTCTTATGAGTTCTTCATCAAGTGCTACATTCTCACCGATTCCAATTTTTCACGGGCTCGAAGTTATTAAACACTCAAAGACACCGATAATTGAACCGAGTCCGCACTACGGTTCAACAACTTTTAGTAATCTTCTTTACTTACGAAGTTTGTACCGATCACGCCATTCCTAGCCTGCTCGCTACATCATTACCGTGCTAATTTTCATTGTGCTACTGGGCCCTTCTTCCCGGAGCACAAATTTCGACGATGAGCTAAGCTTATGTTGACTTTCCTCGTCATATCATTTTGCCTTGAACAACAAGCTGGATTCTGTGATGTGCCCGTGGTTCCAATAACCTTTCGCTTCATCATTCCTTTGACTTGATGTCATCGCCGATCAATTACACCTTCATGAAATCTCTCGACAATAGTGTCGTGATCATCATCAACATTCCGAGCTCTTCCAAGATATCAATTGAATTCATGATGGGAAATACCATCCTTGCCCCTTGATGATTTGTGTTATCATCGACAACATCCTTGATTTCCCTCTCAACACAAACTTGTTCGTGTTTTGTGTTATACCTTGAGATCCTTGCTACCCAAAGATTTGTTCTTCTTTACCTTGGAAGTATTACCATCTTTTATGTCAAGAATGTTGTGAGAATTGCTCCACCTCTTAAGAATTCTTGATATAGTAACACTTCTTCCCATCACCATTCTTTCTTGGTCCTCGTGTTGATTCCAACCAGGGTACCAACAAGTGAGCGGTGCTGTTTGGATTCCGCCCTTCTAGCAACCCTATTGCTTTGAAGTTAATGGTCGGCCGTTCATTCTTAGACTATTGATTATTGAATCACCATTGTCAGTGTCAAAACCGTGTCAGTGTCAAAACCGGCGGATCTCGGGTAGGGGTCCCCGAACTGTGCGTCTAGGCGGATGGTAACAGGAGACGAAGGACACGGTGTTTTTACCCAGGTTCGGGCCCTCTTGATGGAGGTAAAACCCTACGTCCTGCTTGATTAATATTGATGATATGGGTAGTACAAGAGTGGACCTACCACGAGATCAAGGAGGCTAAACCCTAGAAGCTAGCCTATGGTATGATTGTTGTAATGTATGTCGTCCTACGGACTAAAGCCCTCCGGTTTACAAAGACACCGGAGGAGGCTAGGGTTACACAGAGTCGGTTACAATGGTAGGAGATCTACATATCCGTATTGCCAAGCTTGCCTTCCACACCAAGGAAAGTCCCATCCGGACACGGACGGAGTCTTCAATCTTGTATCTTCATAGTCTTGGAGTCCGCGGATATTGATAGTCCGCTGTCCGGACACCCCTAGTCCAGACTCCTCAAGAGCCCCTTTAACCAGGCTTCAATGATGATAAGTCCAGCGTGTTTATAGTCTTGGCGTTGCAAGGCGGGTTCTCCTTCAAATTCCATGTACCGCCAAACAATGTCCGCTTCATCTTGAATCTGTGTTCCTCGGCTTCTACGCCAAATAATGGCCCTCTTCCATGCGCCGCATTTAATGCGTAAAAGCCAGGTGTCTTTGCATTTCACCCCTAATTGTGTGAGTCGTCCGCCTATAAAAGAGGCATGAATCCAGATCCAAACCGCACCGTCTTCCTCCCGCGAATACTCCATCGAAGCGCCTTTGACCTAGAAATCCATTCCATCATGGATCATCGACGCGGCTCTTCTTCACGTGCTCCTAGCCCACCGCCGGGGAATTGGAGGAGGTGCTCTATTTCGCACAACGAGCTAGTGAAGCTCCAAACGGAGGGATTTCTCCCTCCGGCCTTCATGGTCCCAGTCCGGCCGGACTGGTTACTTATCAAGGTGGGAGGCAAAGCGGAGGACACTCCAAGCCCCAATAAGGGGAGCGAGTATGCTTTGTCCCCTATCTCGATAAGGGGGCTCGGATTTCAATACATCCGCTCCTCCGCTGGCTCTCAAGTTCTACGGACTCCAGCTCCACCACCTCACGCCCGCCTCATCCCGCATATCGCGGGCTACGAGCTCTTTGTGAGCTATTCACCGGCATCGAGCCCCATTTCGCATTGTGGAAGAGGCTGTTTTGCCTCGCACCCGTTCTCACCAGGGGTCCATATATCAAGTGGGCGGCGCCAAATATGGCGATCGCCGGACCGGATACCTATCCGTACTCCTAAGAAGGCGTCCAAGACTGGCCCTGAGTGGTTTTATATAGGAGACGCCCACGCTCGACCCAGTCCGGATCGGCCTCCGGAGTTTAGTGCTGCTCCCTTGAAGAAACGCCTCAGCTGGCGCCCGCGGAGCCCCCGATTGGAGGAAGACAAGAGCGTCCATTACTTGATGTGCCGGATAAGATTAATGGCTCATTCCGGCTTGACCATGATTGGAGTCATGGCAACATGCATCAAACGAGGGGTACAGCCACTACAATACGGAGGCCACCCCATGTGGGATTTCAACGGGGAAGACGATGCCACCCGGCACGGCCGCAAAGGGCCGGATTCGACCGAGGATCTGGCAAAGATCCTGTCCGGCCTGTATAAGGGGAGAAGGAGGACTTCTTCAGACGAACCCTTTGAATGGGTTTTCCATGATCAACCCTAGAGGATGGGTGTTTAACACCTCAAGGGCTCTACCGTGCTTTCAAGTTTAAGCTTCTTACATTATGTCTTCGGCGCAGGATCTACGCCGGACGGTGGAGGACATGGTGAGTCCTGCTCGCAACCCGAGGATCCGAAGGGTCCTCGGATCCGCCTCCAAGAGGACCCGACATCGAGGTGGAGCTGATCGGTGGTGTATCACCAGCTCAAGATAGACAATGCTTTGGTCACCATTACGGCAGACTACCCGGACTAAGTCCGGCTTCCTGTGACCGCGATCAAGTCCGGACACCGTATCTCTTCCCGCCCATTTCGACCTTCGCGAACGATGGTATTTTGCAGAAGCGCTTTACGGCAGAAGTCGAGTTCGCGGGCGGTGACCAACAGAGGCCATCCAACCAAAGAAGCGGAAAGGAGCGCTTGAAGGCGGACGGAAACGTCGCCGCAAAGGTATAGCTCTTTTGAATTTTCGAGCAACGCTCGAGGAAACGCTGAGTGCTCATGATCTTTGTAGGAATTGCCGATCCGACCAACACCGGCGAGCTCCAGCGCCGGACCGAGGGGAGGCAAGCGAAGACGCGAGCCGGATCCTTCTCCGACGGAGGATACCGACAGACTATCCGCCACCAAGTCTGAGGTGGAGAGCGCCATGAACCATAGGCTTTATCGGACAGTATTTCAAGAAGCGTGCTTTTCCCCTGAGGCATTGGATGCCTTTAACGCAGGGGACGCGCATCTCCGTGTTGCTCAAAATGGTTTTACCAGAGCTATGGAGCAAGATGTGAAAGACATACTGGTAAGGGAATTTTAATGGTTGTATATACCAAGAGCCCCGAGACTTAAAGTAGTTATGCTAACTGATTTAAGGATCATTGGAAATTTCGTGCACTTAACGAGAAGAACACCCACTGTCTCGGGAGCTGCAAGATTGCAAGGCCCAACTTGAGGTCAAGACTTGTCTGCCGCAGGAGGAGATGGAAAGACCCCTCCGGTAACACATTTTTATTAATAAATATAAGCGGCTGTGCGGCGTGCGCCATGAAGTCTAATGATGATATTGCAGGTACCACGGACAAGATCCGGACAGTAAGCATTGATACGCTTGACTAAAGATCGGCGAGAGTGTGCTGAATAGGGTTCAGCAGGAAAGGAACAAGCTCCAGGATGCCAACGCCAAGCTCGGAGAAGAGCTGAAAGGTGCTCAGGCCGAGCTGTCCGGCTCCGTTAAGGAGAATCAGCGTCTTCGTCGCGGCATTTATAGTAAGTGCTTGAGCGAACTCTTTTGAAAAGAAGAGTTCAGCGAGGAAGTATTTTGACATAATATGTCTTGTAGGTATACTCACGGGTCGTCTCAGAGAGGAGATGCCCATATCAATGGGTGATCAACTTCCGAATGCTGCAGCTACTCGAATGAGTTTGGCAGCAATGAGCGGCGCTGCTCAGCTTTATGGCCAGCCCTCACCCTACCCGAGGGCCTCGGGAGCTTATGGAGAAGCTGCAGGAGGCGGCAGCGCCTGCTTGTGGAAGATTTCGCTTGCCGTCAAGGTGCCAGGAGGCTTGGGCCATGGTGAAGACGCTGTACAAGAAGGCGGATCCCAACCACATGGCAAGTTGGACGGTGGGGCCCGATGGGAAGGAGATCCCGTGAGTTTAGTGTATAGCCAAGTAGAGTTGGCTGCTAAATTTTCCCAACGGATCAGAACTAGACAGACTGTTAGACGGGATTGAGGAGGAATACAATCAAGAATTTGACAATGTATGTTATCCTTTAAAGTGACATGTGAAATGCCTTCTAGCCGGATTGTAGATCGCTTGTCTTGGCCGACCTTTTTCGCTTCGACCTCGGGACCGTAGAGTCCGGAGTGTGTCCGAATACCTTTTGGCTAAGAAACAACCGTGGTATGCATGGAGACCAGCGAGGGGTCATTAGTGCTTTATCGCATAAGTGCCCAACTAGTTATGTTATATTACATGGTTAGTAAGAAACATCTTCCAGGAGAATAGTTAGTTAAGGGTTCCTTTCTCGGGAGGCATGCCCTAAAGTGCATGTCCGGATTGCAAAGAAAGCATAAAATATCCGGGGCAAGTAGATAAATAGGTAAAAGTCATCTTTTAAGTCACCGAATCGAATATTCCCTTAAGAACGCTTAGCTTTCGGCTTCACCACCGAGGTACACATCCGGTGACCGGCAAGAATAATCGCAGAGGTGCTCCTTTACCTCCTAGCCGAACAATCGGGAACGAGGGGTAAGCACAGAGCCAGCAACCCAGCTTGGCCAAAACTTAAGTCATATTGATGCATATAATGGCGAGTAAAAGGTACATGTGGAAGCTTGACACATGTGCTTTGGGTATAAACTCAGATAATTGAGCTTCGTAAAAGAAGCCCCAGAATAATGAGTGCGGATGGCACATCATGCGATGCAAAGAATGCAAAAATAGGCCCGGAAGGGCTTTTAAGTGAAAAGGATAAAAGAGAAACAAAAGACAGCCAAGTGTAAAAGTTTGACGGGGAAGGGACGAACTCTTAGTCGGCGCTAGGCATAGAATCGCTCGGAGGCAGGCTGCGCTCCATGGGTTCGCTCGAGTCGGTGATCCGACGATTTCAGAGATGGTATGCTCCACCGGTCAAGACTTGATTGATGATGAAGGGCCCTCCCATTTGGGCTTGAGCTTGTCCTTTTTCTTGTCCGCAGCGAGAACTAGTTCACCAACGTTGTAAGTCTTGGCCCGTACTTCTCGCTTTGATATCTTCGCCTGCTGGCGATAGAATGCGGAATGAGCCTTCACGACGCCACGCTCTTCCTCCAATGTGTCCAGCTGTCCCGCCGATCAAGCTCGGCCTCTCTTTCCTCATACATGCGCACTGAGGTGAGTCATGAATAATGTCACAGGCAACACCGCCTCTGCGCAGATACCATAAAAATGGTGTGAATCCGTAGTACGGTTAGGCGTTGTCCGCAGCCCCGTGAGTACGGAGTCGAGCTCCTCGACCCATTGTGTGTCGAATTTAGTGAGTGACCTCACTAGTCCGGGTTTAATGCCGCCATTATTAGACCATTTGCTCTTTCCACTTGACCGCTGGTTTGAGGGTGATAGATCGACGATAGTCAAGCTTGATGCCCATATTTTTGCACCATGACTTGACCTCGTCGGCTGTGAAGTTTGTGCCGTTGTCGGTGATGATGCTGTGGGGACTCAGAACGGTGTACCACCCCGATATAAAGTCTATCACCGGTCCGACTCTGCCGTTTTGACCGGTTTGGCCTCTATCCATTTGGTGAACTTATCCACCATGACCAATAGGTACTTTTTCTTGTGGGTTCCCTTTAAGGGGTCCAACCATGTCAAGCCCCTGCATCATGAACGGCCGTAATGGGTATGGTTTTGAGGGCGATGGGCGGCATATGGCTCGATTAGCAAAGAGTCGACAACCAACGATCGCCGACCAAGTCCCGTCGTGCTCGCCCGCCGTCGGCCAATAAAATCCTGACGGAATGCCTTTCCTACAAGGGCCCGGCTGCTGCGTGGTGTCCGCCTAGTCCGCATGAATTTCAGCCAGAGGTTTCGCCTTCTTCTTCGGAGATACACCTTTGAAGGACTCGGTGGTACTTTTCTTATAAAGTTCTCCTCGTGGACCTTGTAGGCCTTCGATCACGGACTATGCAATGGGCCTCATTTTGGTCTTCGGAAGTTCCCGCCTAAGTAAGTAGGCTAGGAAAGGTTACATCCATGCGGCGACATCGCCATTATGACGTATGGGCGGAGGGTGTTATGTCATCCGCCGAATCACCGTTGGTGCGGTTTTCTCCGGTTTGTCGCTACTGGGCTCCTCTTCCCATAGTACGGATGGCTTGAAGAGCCATTCCAGAAGATATTTGAGGACAGATCACGTTTTCGCACCGATGCGTGCGGGACGCCGGCCGCTTGGTTATTATCTCGGGCTATGTGATGAAATTCGAGTCCTTCAAACCGAAATGACATTTTAGGATAGTGTTGCGATATGCTGCCATTTTCGGATCCTTGGCGTCAAGTCTCCGCTTATTTGGGATATTGCAAGGTTTGAGTCCCCGCGCACCTCTAGGCGTTGAATGCCCATGGAGACCGCCATCCAGGAGACCATGTAACAGGCCTCAGATTCGCTGCATTGTTGGAGTCCGTGTACATTATCTCAAGTACATCTTGGATCAGATCTCCGTGGGGACGCCAAGACGACGCCTTGCCCCCATCCGACCAACATTTTGGAGCCGTCGAAATGCATAGTCCAATTGAGTATGCGCCGTACTCTTTAGGGAGTTCGGCTTCAGTCCATTCGGCGACGAAGTCAGCCAAAACTTGTGACTTTATAGCTCGTCGAGGTTTGTAAGTGATGTCAAATGGTAAGAGCTCAATGGCCCATTTTGTTATCCTGCCCGTTGCGTCGCGGTTATTTATAATGTCATTGAGTGGTACTTCAGAGGCCACGGTTATCGAGCACTCTTGAAAGTAGTGTCGGAGCTTTCGAGACGCCATGAACACCGCATATGCTATCTTCTGATAGTGCGGGTAACGGGATTTGCAGGGGTTAACACAAAGGATACATAATGCATCGGTTTTTGAAGAGGGAATTTATGCCCTTCGCCGCTCGCTCGACGACGAGGATCGCGCTTACAACTTGATGTGTTGCTGCGATGTATAATAACATTGGTTCGCCCAGAGTGGGCGCAGCCAGACCGGATTTGTTGCCAAGATGGCCTTTATTTCTTCGAGTCCGCGAATGGCAGCATCCGCCCACTCGGTGTTCAAGGCGCCGAGGAGGCGATAGAGGGCAACGCCTTTTCTCCTAAACGGGAGATAAAGCGGCTTAAGGCTGCCACGCATCCCGTTAATTTTGTATTTGTTTGAGGTCTTTTGGAATATCCAAGCTGTGTGAGCTCGGATTTTGGCCGGATTTGCTTCAATTCCTCTACCGGATACGATGAAGCCCAACAGCTTTTCCGCCGTACGCCAAAAACGCATTTTTCCGGATTCACTTGATGTCATATGCTCGAGGTTGTCGAATGTGAGCCTCAAATCGCCTACTAAAGTTTCGACGAGTTTTGTTTTGACGACTACGCCGCTCACGTATGCCTCGACTGTTTTGCCGATCTGGGTGGCGGACATGTTTGAATCATGCACCGATATGTTGCGCCGGGCGCTTTTGAGTCCGAAGGGCATCGTGTTGAAGCGATGGTCCATATGGAGTGATAAATGCCGCTGTTGCTTGGTTCGCTTCCGCCATCTTGATTTGATGATAGCCGAGTATGCATCCAGAAGCACAACGAATCGTGCCTCGCCGTGGCATCGATAATTTGATCGATGCGGGGAGAGGAAGGGATCCTTTGGGCAAGCTTTATTGAGGTCTTTAAAATCGCTACGAGGCGCCAGATTTATCCTTCTTTGGTACCATCACCAAATTTGCTAGCCATCCGGATGTTTGATATCTCTAATGAATCCGCTTCCAATAGTTTGGCTAGCTCTTCTCCCATTGCTCGTCTTTTGGGCTCGGAAAATCGTCAAGAGCCTGTTTGGTCGGCTTGAATCCTTTTAGGATGTTTAGGCTGTGTTTCGCCAACTGCGAGGGATTCGGGCATGTCCGAAGGATGCCGGCGAAGATATCCCAATTTTCCCGAAGGAATTCGCGCGATCTGGCGTCTACTTCGGGTTTAATCGTGCCCCAATGGAGGCCGTCTTTGTTGGGTCCGTTGGATGGACCTCGAATTTTATTATCTCGTCTCGCTGGTTTGAAGGAGGTGGACTTGGATCTTTTATCGAGTATCACATCGCCCCTGTTCACCGAGAGCGCAGTGCGGTGAGTTCCTCTGCCGCTAAGGCTTTGGATAGTGCCTCGAGGGCTAGTGCGGCCGTCTTGTTTTCGTATGGAGTGCTATGTCCGGATCACTAGCGAGAGTGATTATTCCGCCGGGCCTGCATTTTGAGCTTCATGTACCCGTAATGAGGTATTGCTTGAAAATTGTGAATGCCTCTCGCCCTAATATGGCGGATATCCATTGCTGAACGAGGCCACCGAACGTGACTTCTTCGGATCTGTAATTGTCCGGAGAGCGAACACCACATCGAGTGTGATTTTTCCGGCGTGCGCGCTTCACGGCTAGGGATTATTCCTCTAAAGGTTGTGCTGCTTCGCTCAATACGGCTCCAATCGATTTCCATTTTTCGCAGAGTTTTCATAAATGAGGTTTAGTCCGCCGCCGCCGTCCATGAGGACTTTTGTCACCGAAAGCCGCTCACTATGGGACTAAGTACCGGTCTTGGCGGCCGGGCTCGTTGTTCGGAATGTGGGCTCGTCGCTGGCATTGAAGGTAATAGTTGTGTCGCTCCATGGATTTGCCGTTGCTACTTGGTAGACTTCGTGAGTTCGCGGATTGTTCGTTTCGCATATTATTTGATGCGAAAGTCTCAAGATCGCTGATACCATCTTTGGTATTGTTGGAGTGGTTTCCGAGCTAGAAGCTCTTCGCCGCTTTTGCCCACCGCCGTAATATCCAACATGCTCGAAGGCTATGTGTTGGGACGGCTCCTCTCAGACTATGAAGCTTACAGGTCCATTGAGCCATCCTCCAAAGACGGTTCCGCTTCCCTTATTGGCTTTTTGTTTTTGTTTTTGCATCTGGGGCCGAGTGTAAGGCGCCCTTTATCATGGATCGGGTTTAGGGCGGATTATCCCAAAACTGATTTTTGGTTTTCCGAAACTCTCCATCGCACAAGATTTTCGCATAATGGATGCCGATCGGTGAAGCGCGTAATTTTGCAACGATCAATGGCGTTTAGTATTCCCTTGTCCGTGCGGTTATTGCGAAGATTGATATTGCGTTTTCCTCTCGGCAGTCCTTTATCCTGTCCATAACCGGGAGGAATCGCCCGAGAGTGATGTATTGTTTGAAGAGGCTCTTGCCGATTAGAGATAGATCGCATATGTCCGGGCGGGTGGGTGGAATAAAATCTGGATCCCCGCCGATCACGAGGCTCAAAGGCCAAGGGGTTTCGAATTCGGAAGTTTGGTTTCTTTGGGACGATCCAATGAGTCCGGGCGATGCATGATTTTAAGTTCAATGCTTGATCAAGTCCGCCCCCGCTGGAATCCGCATGGAGGGTTCGGGAATCCGGACATGAATTGTTTTCAACATCGCAAAGAGTTGCCGATTGCTCTCTACCACTACGACATGGTGGGTGGCCCGGGAGAGTTAATCTCTCGGATCGGTTTTAAGCCCAATCTGGTTGTAGTCAGAGCGACTCCCTCGAGCTCGTTAATGATGAGAGCTCTATTGATCTAACTGTTCGGCAGCTTTAGGGCTAACGCGAAGATTGCTTCCGACGACTTGAGAAGTCATTGCGAAGCGGCGGCGGAGCGGTCATGAGAAACCACCAAGCCGGATAGTTTGGCGGCGCCAAGGCCCTCCGGCGAAAAACACCGCCTTTGAAGACGGGTGGAGGCATCCGCTCTATCGGTGACGACACGAGGAACTCTCAATGAAAGCACCAATGTCGGTGTCAAAACCGTGGATCTCGGGTAGGGGTCCCGAGCGTGCGCCTAGGTGGATGGTAACATGAGACGAAGGACACGGTGTATTTACCTGTGTTGGGCCCTCTTGATGGAGGTAAAACCCTACATCCTCGCTTGATTAATATTGATGATATGGGTAGTACAAGAGTGGATCTACCACGAGATCAAGGAGGCTAAACCCTAGAAGCTAGCCTATGGTATGATTGTTGTAATGTATGTCGCCCCACGGACTAAAGCCCTCCGGTTTATATAGACACGGAGGAGGCTAGGGTTACACGTAGTCGGTTACAATGGTAGGAGATCTACATATCCGTATTGCTGTGCTTGCCTTCCACGCCAAGGAAAGTCCCATCCGCATACACGGACGGAGTCTTCAATCTTGTATCTTCGTAGTCTTGGAGTCCGGCGGATATTGATAGTCCGGCTGTCCGGACACCCCCTAGTCCAGGACTCCCTCAACCATTCCAATGTTAGCCGTGCAACCCAGCCCATATTTCGGGCGCACCTTTCAACCATTGTTAAATT
This sequence comes from Aegilops speltoides, assembly GCA_021437245.1. Classification (NCBI taxonomy): domain Eukaryota; kingdom Viridiplantae; phylum Streptophyta; class Magnoliopsida; order Poales; family Poaceae; genus Aegilops; species Aegilops speltoides. The sequence goes on from CM038147.1 coordinate 479,388,382, forward strand.
GTGTATGTTTTCCTCAAGCATACATCAATATATCATTTTGATCTGACAAATGTTATCTCCTTGTTCACGTAATGGTGGAAATCCATCTTTTGTTAATCTCGATGAATTACCGTTGAATTCCATCAGCCACCTCCTCATCCTCTCGTTGGTTTACCGATGAACTATTGTTTCGGAACTAGCTTCCATGGTTCATTTCCCGAGAATCTTCGATGTCATCTCGTCAATTTGTATCGCACCTTTCTCCTCAAGCATCGTGAGTTTGAGGTATCCTAACACCGATCAGATCTGAATCTCGATCGATATGATGGTTGGAACATTTTTCCAAGAGTTATAACACCGGTCTTTTATGACCCAAGAAGGTGATGGCATGCCAAAGACAACCGGTCGGATGACCGCTGTTATAGTTTCCTTTTAACAAGGTTAACCCTTTTTCCATGAGGGAATTGAATGCCTTGTTTAATAAGTTTATCCCGATGGATCGCTTGTGTATCCAAAGTCCGACCTTTGCTTGAAGACCATGTCAATGCTATCTCAAGCATGTATGTGGTAATTCGATTTTCAACAAGAACATTTGAAGCCCAATGCTAAATGTTTCTGCTCAATTATCCAAACACCGTTGTATGGGTAATGTCTTGAAATTTCTCTCCCTTACCTATCGGGTTTTCTACATTATATCCTCGTCAGATATCATGCTCCGCTTGTCCTTGGGAAGGATATACCTTGTAAAATGTGTGTAAACACATTTCCCTTCCATTGTTTTGTTTAACCTCTCTTGTATGTCGACTTAACTCAAGGTAGATAATTCCTCGCTTAGGTAGGCACCTTGTTGTATCACTTTGTCTGTAAGATCCTGTTACTATTGTTGGTGACATTCCGGTAACCATCGACGGGTGATAACTTTGCCAATTGGTTCGCCTCGTTCAACAAGTAGGAAAATTTCTCTTTGTTCCCCGTCTTTGGTACCGACATTGTTGCCGACATAACCGATGCACTATTCTCTTACATGCCTTGCTTACATGATCGTGCAAGATATCACCGCCCTTCCTTCTTTTAACCCACATGGTGGGCCCATAACCCACAGCCCACAGATCGAAACCCGACTCTCTGCACAACCCTGCTTATAATGGTTATTCCTCACGCTTATTTCAGATTTGATTCACGGGCCACCTTCCTAGTGTTCTGTTCGTAGCAGACGCAATCCTTACTCTCATTGCTCAACCCCTTTCTCACCCGGTTCGCACCTCGAGCAACTATCTATCCGCTTGGAACCTCTTATTGTACCTTCGCACCTTACTCTCGATGTATTTTATATGTTCAACTCGAGAGATACTCTTATGCTCATTCTTGGGTTAACCCCAGATTGTTCCCTCATAAGCATTTTTGTCGTAGTCGAGCTGCCCTTATTGATTAGTTAGTACATTGGAGATCCCGAATAAAGGATGACGGCTCCATCATGATGACCTGGAGCGGAGAAATGAAGACTTCAATGTAATGGATCCACCTCTTCGAGAAGAGCAACCAAAGACGAGAAGATTCGTTAGGATTTCGTAACCAGACCTTTCCCCCTAGTCCCCCTTAAATCTCGGGACGAGATTTCTTGTAGTGGAGGAGATTTGTGATGACCGGGTAATTAAGCTACAGTAATCCCACGCTAATGATGCCACGTCACCACGGTTACTGTAGCTAACCTCGCAATGATTCGAAATCGTTTCAAAATTTAAATTCTAAATATGTCAAACAACAAAAGTTTTCAAAAATTGAAACAAAAATGTTCGGGGGAGGGGGTGCCAAATATTGCGTAGGTAATTATGGTGAAGTGAACACATTTTAGAAAATGCCTAAATACTTTAAAATGAAATAAAACAGAAAAGAAAAATAAAGAAAAGAAAGACAGAAAGAAAGAAAGAAAAAGGGGACCCCCCCGGCCAACTGGGCCAACAGGCCCAGCTGGCCACCCACGCGACCCAGCCGACCCAACTAGCCGGCCCATTCGGCCACAGGCCCAGCCGGCCTCCCTTAACCCTCACCCAAACCGGAACCCTAGCGGTTCCCTCACCACTCGCCCCCCGCACGATCCATCCCCATTTCCCCACGTCGCCACCTTCCCCCCTCCCGATCCAATCTGGATCAAGGCAAACCCCCTGTTGGGGAACGAGTAATTTCAAAAATTTCCACGCACACGCAAGATCATGGTGATGAATAGCAACGAGAGGGAAGAGTGTCGTCACGCACCCTCGAGACCCCCGGCGAAGCGATCACAACGTAGAGGAAGTAGTCGACGCTCTCCTCGCGATCCGACCGATCCCGCGCCCGTTACTCGGCGCCCCGAGTTCTTGACACACGACAGCTCGATGACGCCCTCAGTACTCGATCCAGCCGAGTGTCGAGGGAGAGTTTCACAAGACGACGGCGCAGGACGATCTTGATGTTTCACCGCGCAGGCTTCGCTTAAGCTTCATGACGGTATGATCGAGGTGGAATATGGTGGAGGGGGCACGCGACACGGCTAAGGAACGATCCGTAGATCAACTTGTGTGTCCTAGGGTGCCCCCGCCCCGTGATATAAAGGAGCAAGGGGAGGGGGCGGCGGCCAAGGGAGGCGCGGCCAGGAGTCCTACTCCTCCGGGAGTAGGATTCCCTCCAATCCTAGTTGGAATAGGATTCACCGGAGGGGAAAGAGAGAGAGGGGGGCCCCTTTCCTAGTCCTAGTAGGACTAGGGAAGGGGAGGCGCGTGCCACCTAGGGCTGGCCCTTTCTCCTTTCCACCAAGGCCCACTAAGGCCCATTTACCTCCCGGGGTTCCAGTAACCTCCGGTACATCTCTAGAATTCTCAGATTCACTCGGAACCATTCCAACTCCAAATATAGGCTTCCAATATATCAATCTTTATGTCTCGACCATTTCGAGACTCCTCGTCATGTCCGTGATCACATCCGGACCAACTTCTTCGGTACATCAAAATACATAAACTCATAATAACCGCCATCGAAACCTTAAGCGTGCGGACCCTACGGTTCGAGAACAATGTAGACATGACCTAGAACCATTCTCGGTCAATAACCAACAGCGGGACCTGGATGCCCATATTGGTTCCTACATATTCTACGAAGATCTTTATCGGTCAGACCGCATAACAACATACGTTGTTCCTTTGTCATCGGTATGTTACTTGCCCGAGATTCGATCGTCGGTATCCAATACCTAGTTCAATCTCGTTACCGCAAGTCTCTTTACTCGTTCGTAATACATCATCTCACAACTAACTCATTAGCTATAGTGCTTGCAAGGCTTCGATGATGTGCATTACCGAGAGGGCCCAGAGATACCTCTCCGACAATCGGAGTGACAAAACCTAATCTCAAATACGCCAACCCAACATCCGCCTTTAGGAGACACCAGTAGTACTCCTTTATAATCACCCGATTACGTTGTGACGTTTGGTAGCACCCAAAGTGTTCCTCCAGCAAACGGAGTTGCATAATCTCATAGTTACAGGAACATGTATATGTCATGGATAAAAGCAAGAGCAACATACTAAACGATCGTGTGCTAAGCTAATGGAATGGGTCATGTCAATCGATCATTCTACTAATGATGTGACCTTGTTAATCAAATAACAACTCTTTGTTCATGGTCAGGAAACATAACCATCTTTGATTAACAAGCTAGTCTTGTAGAGGCATACTAGTGACATGTTGTTTGTTTATTCATTCACACATGTATCATGTTTCCGGTTAATACAATTCTAGCATGAATGATAAACATTTATCATGAAATGAGGAAATATATAATAACTTTATTATTGCCTCTAGGGCATATTTCCTTCAGTCTCCCACTTGCACTAGAGTCAATAATCTAGATCACATCACCATGTGATTAACATCGATAGTTCACATCATCATGTGATTAACACCCATAGTTCACATCGCCATGTGACCAACACCCAAAGGGTTTACTAGATTCATAATCTAGTTCACATCGCTATGTGATTAACACCCAAAGAGTACTAAGGTGTGATCATGTTTTGCTTGTGAGAGAGTCTTAGTCAACGGGTCTTTCACATTCAGATCCGTTATGTATTTTGCAATTTTTCTATGTCTACAATGCTCGCATTTAAGCTACTCTAGCTAATTGCTCCCACTTTCAATATGTATCTAGATCGAGACTTAGAGTCATCCAGATCGGTGTCAAAACTTGCATCAACGTAACCCTTTACTTATTTAACCTTTTGTCACTTCCATAATCGAGAAACATATCCTTATTCCACTAAGGATAATTTTGACCATTGTCCAAATGATCTACTCCTAGATCACTATTGTACTCCCTTGCCAAACTCAAATGTAGGGTATACAATAGATCTGGTACACAAGATGGCATACTTTATAGAACCTATGGCCAAGGCATAGGGAATGACTTTCATTCTCTTTCTATCTTCTCGCCGTGGTCGGTTTTGAGTCTTACTCAATTTCACACCTTGTAACACGTGCAAGAACTCTTTCTTTGACTGCTCCATTTTGAACTACTTCAAAATCTTGTCAAGGTATGTACTCATTGAAAAACTTATCAAGCATCTTGATCTATCTCTATAGATCTTGATGCTCAATATGTAAGCAGCTTCACCGAGGTCTTTCTTTGAAAAACTTCTTTCAAACACTCCTTTATGCTTTGCGAATAATTCTACATTATTTCCGATCTACAATATGTCATTCATATATACTTATCGTAAATGTTGTAGTGCTCCCACTCACTTTCTAGTAAATACAGGCTTCACCATAAGTCTGTATAAAACTATATGCTTTGATCAACTCATCATAGCGTATATTCCAACTCCGAGATGCTTGCACCAGTCCATAGATGGATCATTTGGAGTTTGCACACTTTGTTAGCTCCTTTGGATCGAAAAAACCTTCCGTTGCATCATATACAACTCTTCCTCCGAAAACCATTCAGAATGCAGTTTTACATCCATTTGCCAAATTTCATAAATTGTGGCAATTGCTAACATGATTCGGACAGACTTAAGCATCGCTACTGCTTGAGAAAATCTCATTGTAGTCAACACCTTTGAACTTGTCAAAAACTTTTTGCGATAAGTCGAGCTTTGTAGATAGTAACACTACTATCAACGTCCGCCTTCCTCTTGAAGATCCATTTATCTTCTATGGTTTGCCGATCATCGGCAAATCCATCAAAGTCCATACTTTGTTCTCATACATGGATCTCATCTCGATTTCATGGCCTCAAACCATTTCATGAATCTGGGCTCACCATCGCTTCTTCATAGTTCGCAAGTTCATCATGGTCTAGTAACATGACTTCCGTAAGGATTACCGTACTACTCGTGCGGATCTCACTCTGGTTTACCTACGAGGTTCGGTAGTAACTTGATCTGAAGTTACATGATCATCATCATTAGCTTCCTCACTAATTGGTGTAGTAGTCACAAGAACAGATTTCTGTGATGAACTACTTTCAAATAAGGGAGAAGGTACAATTACCTTATCAAGTTTTCTACTTTCCTCCCACTCACTTCTTTCGAGAGAAACTCCTTCTCTAGAAAGGATCCATTTATTAGCAACGAATGTTTTGCCTTTGGATCTGTGATAGAAGGTGTACCCAACAATTTCCTTTGGGTATTCTATGAAGATGCACTTCTCCGATTTGGGTTTGAGCTTATCAGGATGAAACTTTTCACATAAGCATCGCAGCCCCAAACTTTAAGAAACGACAACTTTGGTTTCTTGCTAAACCACAGTTCATATAGTGTCATCTCAACGGATTTAGATAGTGCCCTATTTAACGTGAATGTAGCTGTCTCTAATGCATGATCCCAAAAACGATATTGGTAAATCGGTAAGAAACATCATAGATTGCACTATATCCAATAAAGTGCGGTTACGATGTTTGGACACACCATAACATTGTGGTGTTCCAGGTGGTGTGAGCTGTGAAACTATTCCACATTGTTTTAATTGAAGACCAAACTCGGAACTCAAATATTCGTCTCGTGATCGATCACGTAAACTTTATTTTCTTGTTACGATGATTTTTCCACTTCACTCTGAAATTCTTTGAACCTTTCAACTATTTCGCACTTATGTTTCATCAAGTAGATATACCCATATCTCGCTCAAATCACTTTGTGAAGGTCGAAAATAACGATACTTGCCACGAGCATCAACACTCATTGGATCGCATACATCGGTATGTATTATTTCCAATAAGTCAAGAGCTTGTTCCATTGTTCCGAGAACGGAGTTTTAGCCATCTTGCCCAAAAGGCACGGTTCGCAAGCATCAAGTGATTCATAATCAAGTGATTCCAAAATCCCATCAAGATGGAGTTTCTTTATGCGCTTTACACCAATATGACCTAAACGGCAAGTGCCACAAATAAGTTGCACTATCATTATTAACTTTGCATCTTTTGGTTTCAATATTATGAATATGTGTATCACTACGATCGAGATCCAATGAACCATTTTCATTGGGTGTAACCATATAAGGTTTTATTCATGTAAATGTAACAACAGTTTATTCTCTTACTTAAATGAATAACCATTTTGCAAAAAACACGATCAAATCATATTCATGCTCAACGCAAACACCAAATAACATTTATTTAGGTTCAACACTAATCCCGAAAGTATAGGGAGTGTGCGATGATGATCATATTAATCTTGAAACTACTTTCAACACACATCGTCACTTCACCCTTAACTAGTTTCTGTTTATTCTGCAACTCCCGTTTCGAGTTACTACTCTTAGCAACTGAACCAGTACCAAATACCAAGGGGTTGCTATAAACACTAGTAAAGCACACGTCAAATACCTGTATATCAAATATACCCTTTTTCACTTTGCCATCCTTCTTATCCACCAAATATTTAGGGTAGTTCGCTCCAAAGAACCAGTCCCTTTGCGGTAGAAGCACTTAGTCTCGTGCTTAGGTCCAGACTTGGGCTTCTTCACTTGAGCAAACAACTTGCTTGCCGCTCTTCTTGAAGTTCCTTCTATCCCTTTGCCTTTTCTTGAAACTAGTGATCTTGTTAACCATCAACACTTGATGTTCTTTCTTGATTTCTACCTTCATCGATTTCATCATCATGAAAAACTGGGAATCATTTTCATCATCCCTTGCATATTATAGTTCATCATGAAGTTCTACTAACTTGGTGATGGTGACTAGAGAATTTCATCAATCACTATCTTATCCGAAGATTAACTCCCACTTGATTCAAGCGATTGTAGTATCCGCATAATCGAGCACATGCTCACTAGTTGAGCGATTCTCCTCCATCTTTTAGCTATAGAACTTGTTGGAGACTTCATATCTCTCAACTCGGTATTTGCTTGAAATATTAACTTCAATTCTCGAACATCTCATATGGTCCATGATGTTTAAAACATCTTTGAAGTCCCGATTCTAAGCCATAAAGCATGGTGCACAAAACTATCAAGTAGTCATCATATTGAGCTAGCCAAACGCTCATAACGCCGCAGATCCGCTCCTCGCAATAGGTCTGCTACCTAGCGGTGCATCAAGGACATAATTCTTCTCGCAAAGAATGAGGATAAACCTCGATCACGGATCCAATCCGCATCATTGCTACTAACATTTTTCAACACAATTTTCTAGGAACATATTAAAATAAACATATGAAAGCAACAACGCAAGCTATTGATCTACAACATAATTTGCAAAATACTACCAGACTAAGTTCATGATAAATTTAAGTTCAATTAATCATATTACTTAAGAACTCCCACTTAGACAGACATCTCTAGTCATCTAAGTGATCACGTGATCCAAATCAACTAAACCATAACCGATCATCACGTGAAATGGAGTAGTTTTCAATGGTGAACATCTTATGTTGATCATATCTACTATATGATTCACGCCGACCTTTCGGTCTCCGTGTTCCGAGGCCATATCTCGCATATGCTAGGCTCGTCAAGTATAACCCGAGTATTCTCGTGTGCAAAACTGGCTTGCACCCGTTGTAGATGGACGAGAGCTTATCACACCCGATCATCACGTGGTGTCCGGGCACGACGAACTTTGGCAACGGTGCATACTCGGGAGAACACTTCTTGATAATTTAGTGAGAGATCATCTTATAATGCTACCGTCAATCAAAGCAAGATAAGATGCATAAAAGATAAACATCACATGCAAATCAATATAAGTGATATGATATGGTCATCATCATCTTGTGCTTCATGATCTCCATCTCGCAGCACCACCATGATCACCATCGCCACCGCGCGACACCTTGATCTCCATCGTTGCATCGTTGTCGCCTCGCCAAACTTATGCTTCTACGACTATCGCTACCGCTTAGTGATAAAGTAAAGCATTACAGTAGCGATTGCATTGCATACAATAAAGCGACAACCATATGGCTCCAGCCGATTGCCGATAACCGGTTACATAACATGATCATCTCATACAATAAAATATAGCATCACGCCTTGACCATATCACATCACAACATGCCTGCAAAAACAAGTTAGACGCCCTCTACTTTGTTGTTGCAAATTTTACGTGGCTGCTACGGGCTTAAGCAAGAACCGTCTCACCTACGCATCAAAACCACAACGATATTTCGTCAAATAGACTCCGCTTTAACCTTCTCAAGGACCGGCGAGCCACACTCGGTTCAACTAAAGTGAGAGAGACAGCACCCACGGTCACCTTTAAGCAATGAGTGCTCGTGGCGGTGAAACCAGTCTCGCGTAAGCGTCACGCGTAATGTCGGTCCAGGCCGCTTCATCTCACAATACCGCTGAACCAAAGTATGACATCTTTGGTAGGTAGTATGACTTGTATCGCCCACAACTCACTTGTGTTCTACTCTGCAAAACATCAAACCATAAAAACCTAGGCTCGGATGCCATGTTGGGGAACGAGTAATTTCAAAAAATTTCCTACGCACACGCAAGATCATGGTGATGAATAGCAACGAGAGGGAAGAGTGTCGCTCACGCACTCGAGACCCAAGCGTAGCGATCACAACGTAGAGGAAGTAGTCGACGTTCTCCTCGCGATCCGACCGATCCCGCGCCACTCGGCGCCCCAGTTCTTGACACACGACAGCTCGATGACGTCCCTCAGACTCCGATCCAGCCGAGTGTCGAGGGAGAGTTTCACAAGACGACGGCGTGGGACGATCTTGATGTTTCACCGGCGCAGGCTTCGCCTTAAGCTCGCATGACGGTATGATCGAGGTGGAATATGGTGGAGGGGGCACCGACACGGCTAAGGAACGATCCGTAGATCAACTTGTGTGTCCTAGGGTGCCCCCTGCCTCAGATATAAAGGAGCAGGGGGGGGGCGGCGGCCAAGGGAGGCGCTGGCCAGGAGTCCTACTCCCTCGGGAGTAGGATTCCTCCAATCCTAGTTGGAATAGGATTCAGGAGGGGAAGAGAGAGAGGGGCGGCCCCCTTCCTAGTCCTAGTAGGACTAGGGGGGGGGGAGGCCAGGCCACCTAGGGCTGGCCCTTTCTCCTTTCCACCAAGGCCCACTAAGGCCCATTTACCTCCCGGGGTTCGGTAACCTCCGGTAGATCGATAGAATTCTCAGATTCACTCGGAACCATTCCAACTCCAAATATAGGCTTCCAATATATCAATCTTTATGTCTCGACCATTTCGAGACTCCTCGTCATGTCCGTGATCACATCCGGACTCAACTTCTTGGTACATCAAAATACATAAACTCATAATAACCGCCATCGAAACCTTAAGCGTGCGGACCCTACGGTTCGAGAACAATGTAGACATGACCTAGAACCATTCTCGTCAATAACCAACAGCGGACCTGGATGCCCATATTGGTTCCTACATATTCTACGAAGATCTTTATCGGTCGAGACCGCATAACAACATACGTTGTTCCCTTTGTCATCGGTATGTTACTTGCCCGAGATTCGATCGTCGGTATCCAATACCTAGTTCAATCTCGTTCACGCAAGTCTCTTTACTCGTTCCGTAATACATCATCTCACAACTAACTCATTAGCTATAGTGCTTGCAAGGCTTCGATGATGTGCATTACCGAGAGGGCCCAGAGATACCTCTCCGACAATCGGAGTGACAAAACCTAATCTCGAAATACGCCAACCCAACATCCGCCTTAGGAGACACAGTAGTACTCCTTTATAATCACCCGAGCACGTTGTGACGTTTGGTAGCACCAAAGTGTTCCTCCGCAAACGGAGTTGCATAATCTCATAGTTACAGAACATGTATATGTCATGGATAAAAGCAGAGCAACATACTAAACGATCGTGTGCTAAGCTAATGGAATGGGTCATGTCAATCGATCATTCTACTAATGATGTGACCTTGTTAATCAAATAACAACTCTTTGTTCATGGTCAGGAAACATAACCATCTTTGATTAACAAGCTAGTCTTGTAGAGGCATACTAGTGACATGTTGTTTGTTTATTCATTCACACATGTATCATGTTTCCGGTTAATACAATTCTAGCATGAATGATAAACATTTATCATGAAATGAGGAAATATATAATAACTTTATTATTGCCTCTAGGGCATATTTCCTTCACCCCCCACTCACTCCTCTCGCCCAGCCGCGATCCTCCCCGCCTGACGGACGCCGCCTCCACCATGACCCCGCCCGTCGCCGTGCTCCTCACCGACGGGCGCCGGAGCTCGCCGCCCCCCATGCCAGGACGCCGCCGCCTCATCCTCGATTCACCGCCGCCCGGAGCTCCACGCCGCCGTGGCTCGCCACCTCGACGCGCTGGACCTCGTCGCCTGATCGCCACAGCCGTCCCCGACTCCTCCTCGCCGGACGCCGCTCGCCCACTCGCCAGAATGCCTCCTCCCCAACCCGGCCTCTCCATGCTTCGTCGTCCTCCTCTCTCCAACGATGTGAGCAAGCCCCCCCCTCTCCTCTCTGCCCCACTCAATGCGCCGTCACCGTCGCCACTCGCAGATGTCCGCCGCCGCCGCCCGTGGCCCAGGCTGCTGCCACGCCGCGCATCGATCCGCCTCCGCAACCGCCGCCGCGCCGATCTCGCCCGACCTCGCGCAGCCCATGCTCGCCCGCCTCGAGTCTCGCAGATCGCTAGACCGGTGCCGCCGCCAGAATCGCCATTGGCGTTGTTGCCTCTCGACGCTTCAAGAACTCCTCGCCTCCCTCACGCTCGCCGTTCCGCCTCCGGCGTGGCTCGCCACTGGCCGGCACTGTTGGCGCCTTCGCACCCGCTGCCAGTAGCAAAAGCCCATAATAACGGCGCCAGCGCCCACACCCGACTACCCACGCGCCCGCTAAGACCCCCCCGGTGACAATGACAGATGGGGCCCACGCCCCAGATCAAATAATAATAATAATTAAATTGATAAAAAATGAAATAATAAATAATAATTAAAATAATAATTAATTAGTTAGTTAAAGAATTAATTAAACTAATTAAACCTGATTAGATTAACCTAACCACTAATTAAACTAATTGGCACTGTTTAGTTAACCTACTAACTAAACAGGCAATGACCTGTGGACCCCACACGTGGTTGACCCAATCAATCAAGATAGTTGATCGCCGACGTCAAGATGATGTCATCTCGACGTCATCATTTACTATTCTGGATAATGTTGAAGTAATTAATTAAATTTCAGAAATTAATAAAATCTTTAGAAAATCATATCTTTTAATCCTTAACTCGGATTAAAATACTTTCTACATGAAAGTTGCTCAGAACGACGATACGAATCCAGATATGCAGCCCGTTCATCCGCCACGCGTCCCTAGCATAGTGAACCTGCAACATTTCACCTCCGGTTCATTTGTCCGAAAACGCGAAACACCGGGGATACTTTCCCGGATGTTTCCCCCTTTCGCCGGTATCACCTACTACCGCGTTAGGGCACACCAAACACCGCGTATTGTCTTGTTATGCTTTGTGATGCTTTGATTGCTCTGTTATTTATTGTGTTCCCCCTCCGTTACTTCTTTCCTAGAGACCCGAGACCGCGGCGACCCCAGCTCGACTACGGAGTGGGCGACCCCTCTTCTTGCGAGCAACACGAAAGCCCCCCTTGATCACCAGATATCGCCTATTCTTCTCTATCTGCTTGCATTAGAGTAGTGTAGCATGTTATCGTTTGGTTACTCCTATTCTATTGCATAGCCCGTCATTGTTGCTACATAAATATTGATACCTTACCCGCAATCCTAAATGCTTAGTATAGGATGCTAGTTTATCACCATTGGCCCTACATTCTTGTCACCGCCTTGCTATACTATTGGGCGTGATCACTCGGGAGGTGATCACGGTATATACTATACATACATACATACTACAGATGGTCACTAAAGTCGGGTCCGCTCAAGAGTACCCATGAGTGATTCACAGATTAAATGAAGGACCTTTGTCCCGACGGCCCTTTTTGTGGATCTTTGTGGCGGAGCGACAAGGCAGGTTGAGACCACCTAGGCAAGAGGTGGGCCTGGCCCTGGTCGGCGTTCGCGGTTGCTTCATAATAACACGCTTAACGAGATCTTGGTATTTGATCTGAGTCTGGCCATTTGGTCTATACGCACTAACCATCTATGCGGGAGTAGTTATGGGTATCCCGGCATCGTGGTATCAGCCGAAGCCTTCTTGACGTCAGTGACGGAGCGGTGCGCGCCGGATTGGACTGGAACGCCTACTCTTGTATAAGGGAGGCTAGGTCTGCTTCCGGCTGCCCTCGCAACATGCAGGTGTGCAATGGGCGATGGGCAGGACCCTCACATAGAATTTAGACGGCGGGCTGACCTCTCTGTTGTGCCTAGGTGGGGCTGCGACGTGTTGATCTTCCGAGGCCGGGCATGACCCAGGAAAGTGTGTCCGGCCAAATGGGATCGAGCGTGTTGGGTTATGTGGTGCACCCCTGCAGGGAAGTTTATCTATTCGAATAGCCGTGTCCCTCGGTAAAAGGACGACCCGGAGTTGTACCTTGACCTTATGACAACTAGAACCAGATACTTAATAAAACACACCCTTCCAAGTGCCAGATACAACCCGGTGATCGCTCTCTAACAGGGCGACGAGGAGAGGATTGCCGGGTAGGATTATGCTATGCGATGCTACTTGGAGATGCTACTTGGAGATGCTACTTGGAGATGCTACTTGGAGGACTTCAATCTACTCTCTTGTACATCTTTGCAAGACGGAGGTGCTAGAAGCGTAGTCTTCGATAGGACTAGCTATCCCCTCTTATTCGGCATTCTCATGTTCGGTCCATCGATATGGCCTCCTTACACCTATACCCATGCATATGTAGTGTAGTTCCTTGCTTGCAGTACTTTGGATGAGTACTCACGGTTGCTTTCTCCTCCTTTTCCCCTTTCCTTTCTTTACGGTTGTCGCAACTAGATCTCGGAGTCCAGAGCGACGCCACCGCCGATCGGCGGCGACCCTCGCTACTACTGGAGGTGCCTACTACTACGTGCAGCCCGTTGACGGCGACTAGGAGTAGTTAGGAGGATCCTAGGCGGGAGGCTGCGCCTCTTCGATCTCAGATCCCGCTTTGTGTTAGCCTTCTTAAGGCAAACTTGTTTAACTTATGTCGTACTCAGATATTGTTGCTTCACGACTCGTCTATGATCGAGCACTTGTATTCGAGCCCTCGAGGCCCCTGGCTTGTATTATGATGCTTGTATGACTTATTTATGTTTTAGAGTTGTGTTGTGATATCTTCCTGTTAGTCCCTGATCTTGATCGTACACATTTGCGTGCATGATTAGTGTACGATTGAATCGGGGGCGTCACAGGACTAGCACTGTTTGCTTTGTGACCTTTTCGTGTAAGAAAATTACGACCTTTCTGACCAAAATGGTCGCAATGGTTTAGGGTTTGGAACCCCTCGAACAGCTTTTGACCAATTGGTCTGAAATGGTCATAGATCTATGACCAATTCTTCCAGGGTCACTGACAAAAGGTCACTAGTTGACATATTTCTTGTAGTGACCACCGTGCTCTAAAAGATATAAGTGAAGCACTAGAGCAAAAACTATCAAGCTCAAAAGATATAAGTGAAGCACATAGAGTATTCTAGCAAATTCTAATCAAATAGGCTTCTCCCAAAAGGTGTGTACAGCAAGGATTATTGTGGTAAACTAAAAAGCAAAGACTAATATAATACACGACGCTCCAAGCAAAACATATATCATGTGGCGAATAAAAATATAGCTCCAAGTAAAGTTACCATTGAAGAAAGACGAAAGAGGGGATGCCTTCCCGGGGCATCCCCAAGCTTAGAGTTTTAGCTATTCTTGAATATCGCGGGGTGCCATGGGCATCCCCAAGCTTAGGCTCTTGCCACTCCTTATTCCATAGTCCATAAAAGCTTTACCCAAAACTTGAAAACTTCACAACACAAAACCCAACAGGAAATCTTATATGCTCCGTTAGTGAAAGAAAACAAAACCACCACATAAGGTACTGCCATGAACTCATTATTTATTTAATTTGGTGTTAAACCTACTGTATTCCAACTTCTTTATGGTTTATACACTGATTTACTAGCCATAGATGCATTGAAATAAGCAATCAACACACGAAAAACAGAATCTGTCAAAAACGGAACAGTCTGTAGCAATCTGTAACTAACACAAACTTCTGGAACTCTAAAAATTCTACCAAAATAGTAAGTCCTGGAAAATTTGTCTATTGAACAGCAGCAAAAAGAATCAACACAAAAGCACGTTCCTATGATTTAACAAAATTATATTCGTGCGCGCAAAGTTTCTGTTTTTCAGCAGAATCAAATCAACTATCATCGTAGGTTATCCTATAGGTTCTACTTGGCACAAACACTAATTAAAAGATAAAAACACATCTAACCAGAAGGTATATGCAAGATTTATTACTAAACAGGAGCAAAAACAAAAAACATAAAGAAAATTGGGTTGCCTCCCAACTAGCGCTATTGTTTAACGCCCCTAGCTAGGCATAAAAACAAAGATAGATCTAAGTGGTGCCGTAATAATAAGATAGATCTTGAAAGCTCATCTCATATTCTCTATGTTCGGCAGCAAGTTTCCTTTGAGGCAAGCAAAAGTAATCAAAAGGGCTAAATTTAGTGGGACAAAGATCCCAAAAATCAATCACAGGAGGAACGGATTCCTCCTCTGGCCCTTTATAATGCACAACTATTTCATCACTAAAAGCATTCTTTTGGCAAAATATTGTAAGGCTATACTCAAGAGAGTACCCTAGCTCATTGTTTCTGAGGGCAAAATCATTATTAAGCTCATTAATGCAATCAACCAAGACATTGGTAGCAACCTTTTTTCTAAGGTTTTCATTAAAAGTGACATAGTCCAAAGATTGAAAACGTCTAATTTCCTCTTGATCATAGAGGATCGCTTCTATGGGTGGACGACCGGCGTCCACCCTATAGTGCGCAAAGATTTCTTTGGCCTCTCTTATGATAAATCTAAAATCATGAGCCAAAAAGATAGTAACAGCGTGCTTAACAGAAGAATGCTCAATATTAGAGAATTCTAGGAAAATTCTTTGTATGCAAGGATGCATATGCATAAATTGTCTTTCGAGTTCAACTACAAGCATAGCGAGAACATCCGCAAGACTACTAGTTCTATGAAGAATAGAACAACCCATAGAAGGTAAAACATCGGCACAAGTAAAGAAATCTTGAATAACACCTTTGCCAATGATTTTACCACTACCGATTCGAAACTTTTTAGTATGCAAGATAGGGGGTTCATTGGCCGGAGCCTCGGGATTTTCTGTGTTATCATTGTTTTCCATATCGACGATAATCTCCCCAATTTCAGACATAGCAGCAAACAAAAGCAAGGCGGAAGAAGGCAAGCGAAAAGGAGAGGGGGAGATTGGGAAAGAGAGGGCGAATAAAACGGTAAGTGTGAAGTGGGGGAGAGGAAAACGAGAGGCAAATGCCAAATAATATAAATGCGAGGGAGATGGGTTTGTGATGGGTACTTGGTATGTCTTGACTTGAGCGAAGACCTCCCAACAACGGCGCCGAAATCCTTCTTGCTACGCCTTGAGCTTATGTTGGTTTTCCTCAAGAGGAGAGGGTGATGCAACAATAGTAGCGTAAGTATTTCCCTCGCTTTTGTGAACCAAGGTATCAATCCAAAGAGGAGGCTCCTCAAAAGTCCCACGCACCTACACAAACAACCGAGAACTCGCAACCAACGCAATAAAGGGGTTGTCAATCCTTCACGGCCACTTCATGTAAAGTGAGATCTAATAAAGATAGTATGATAAGATAAATATATTTTTGGTATTTTGTAATATAGATGCAAAAAGTAAAGATGCAAATAAACGTAGATGGAAAGCAAATATGATAAGAGATAGACCCGGGGACCATAGGTTTCACTAGAGGCTTCTCTCGAGATAGCATAAGTATTACGGTGGGTGAACAAATTACTGTCGAGCAATTGATAGAAAAGCGCATAGTTATGAGATTATCTAGGCATGATCATGTATATAGGCATTACGTCCATAACAAGTAGACCGACTCCTGCCGGCATCTACTACTATTACTCCACACATCGACCGACTCCTGCCTGCATCTAGAGTATTAAGTTCATAAGACCAGAGTAACGCATTAAGCAAGATGACATGATGTAGAGGGATAAACACATGCAATATGATATAAACCCCATCTTGTTATCCTCGATGGCAACAATACAATACGTGTCTTGCAACCCTTTCTGCCACTGAGTAAGAACACCGCAAGATTGAACCAAATCTAAGCACTTCTCCCATGGCAAGAAATACCAATCTAGTAGGCCAAACCAAACTGATAATTCGAAGAGACTTGGAAAGATAACTCAATCATACATAAAAGAATTCAGAGAAGATTCAAATATTATTCATAGATATACTTGATCATAAACCCACAATTCATCGGATCTCGACAAACACACCGCAAAAAGAGATTACATCGAATAGATCTCCACAAGAGAGGGGGAGAACATTGTATTGAGATCCAAAAAGAGAGAAGAAGCCATCTAGCTAATAACTATGGACCCGTAGGTCCGTGGTAAACTACTCACAACTCATCGGAGGGGCAAGGATGTTGATGTAGAGGCCCTCCGTGGTTGCTTCCCCCTCCGGCAGAGTGCTGGCAAGGGCTCCAAGATGGGATCTCGCGGATACAAAAGGTTACGACGGTGGAAATTGTGTTTCGTGGTGCTCCTGGATGTTTTCGGGGTACGTAGGTATATATAGGAGGAAGAAGTACGTCGGTGGCTATCGGAGGGGCCCACGAGACAGGGGGCCCGCCCTACAGGGGGGCACCCTCCTATCTCGTGGGGCCCTCGGAGGCTTCTTGACTTGCACTCCAAGCTCTCCGGATCAGATTTGTTCCAAAAATAACGCTCCCGAAGGTTTCATTCCGTTTGGACTCCCTTTGATATTCCTTTTCTTCGAAATAATGAAATAGGCAAAAAAAAACAGCAATATGGGCTGGGCCTCCGGTTAGTAGGTTAGTCCCAAAATGATATAAATGTGTAAAATAAAGCCCATAAACATCCAAAAGAGGTAATATAATAGCATGGAACAATCAAAATTATAGATACGTTGGAGACGATCGTTGGCACCGAGGGGCCCACGAGACAGGGGCGACCAGGGGGCGCCCTACCTCTCATGGCCGCCTCGCCGCTTCTTGACTTGCACTCCAAGTCCTTCGGATCACGTTCGCTCCAAAAATCACGCTCCCAAAGGTTTCATTCCATTTGGACTCCGTTTGATATTCCTTTTCTTCAAATCTTTGAAATAGGCAAAAAAAACAGCAATACGGGTTGGGCCTCCGGTTAGTAGGTTAGACCCAAAAATGATATAAATGTGTAAAATAAAGCCCATAAACATCCAAAAGGGGTAATATAATAGCATGGAACAATAAAAAATTATAGATACGTTGGAGACGTATCACTCGTCATGTCCGTGATCTCATCCGGGACTCTGAACAAACTTCGGTCATCAAAAACACATAACTCATAATACATATCGTTATCGAATGTTAAGTGTGCGGACCCTACGAGTTCGAGAACTATGTAGACATGACCGAGACACATCTCCGATCAATAACCAATAGCGGAACCTGGATGCTCATATTGGCTCCTACATATTCTACGGAGTTCTTTATCGGTCAAACCGCATAACAACATGCATTGTTCCCTTTGTCATCGGTATGTTACTTGCCCGAGATTCGATCGTCGGTATCATCATACCTAGTTTAATCTCGTTACCGGCAAGTCTCTTTACTCGTTCCGTAATACTTCATCCCGTAACTAACTCATTAGTCACAATGCTTGCAAGGCTTATAGTGATGAGCAATATCGAGAGGGCCCAGAGATACCTCTCTGAAACACGGAGTGACAAATCCTAGTCTCAATCTATGCCAACCCAACAAACACCTTCGGAGACACCTGTAGAGCACCTTTATAATCACCCTTTTACATTGTGACATTTCGTAGCACACAAAGTGTTCCTTCGGTATTCGGGAGTCTCATAGTCTGAGGAACATGTATAAGTCATGAAGAAAGCAGTAGCAATGAAACTGTAATGATCATAATGCTAAGCTAACGGATGGGTCATGTCCATCACATGATTCTCCTAATGATGCGATCCCGTTCATCAAATGACAACACGTGTCTATGGTTAGGAAACATAATCATCTTTGATTAATGAGCCAGTCAAGTAGAGGCATACTAGGGACACTTTGTTTTGTCTATGTATTCACACATGTACTAAGTTTCCGGTTAATACAATTCTAGCATGAATAATAACATTTATCATGAAATAAGGAAATAAATAATAACTTTATTATTGCCTCTAGGGCATATTTCCTTCAGTCTCCCACTTGCACTAGAGTCAATAATCTAGATTACATAGTACTGATTCTAACACTCATGGAATTTTGGTGTTGATCATGTTTTGCTCGTGGAAGAGGCTTAGTCAACAGGTCTGCAACATTCAGATCCGTGTATATCTTGCAAATCTCTATGTCCCCTTCCGACACTTGATGACGGATGGAATTGAAGCCTCTCTTGATGTGCTTAGTTCTCTTGTAAAATCTGGATTCCATTGCCAAGGCAATTGCACAAGTATTGTCACAATAGATTTTCATTGGACCCGATGCACTAGGTATGATACCTAGATCGAATATTAACTCCTTCATCCAGACTCCTTCATTTGCTGCTTCCGAAGCAGCAATGTACTCCGCTTCACACGTAGATCCGCCACGACGCTCTGCTTCGATCTGCACCAACTGACAACTCCTCCATTCAATAAAAGTACATATACGGATTGTGATTTAGAGTCATCCGGATCAGTGTCAAAGCTTGCATCGACGTAACCGTTTACGACGAGCTCTTTATCACCTCCATAAACGAGAAACATATCCTTAGTCCTTTTCAGGTATTTCAGGATGTTCTTGACCGCTGTCCAGTGCTCCACTCTGGGATTACTTTGGTACCTCCCTGCTCTGCTTATAGCAAGGCACACATCAGGTCTGATACACAACATTGCATACATGATAGAACCTATGGATGAAGCATAGGGAATGACTTCTTTTTCTCTCTATCTTCTGTAGTGGTCGGGCTTTGAGTCTAACTCAACTTCACACCTTGTAACACAGGCAAGAACCCTTTCTTTGACTGATCCATTTTGAACTTCTTCAAAACTTTATCAAGGTATGTGCTTTGTGAAAGTCCAATTAAGCGTCTTGATCTATCTTTATAGATCTTGATGCCCAATATGTAAGCAGCTTCACCAAGGTCTTTCATCGAAACACTCTTATTCAGGTATCCCTTTGTGCTATCTAGAAATTCTATGTCATTTCCAATCAGCAATATGTCATCCACATATAATATTAGAAAAGTCTACAGAGCTCCCACTCACTTCCTTGTAAATACAAGCTTCTCCAAAAGTCTGTATAAAATCATATGCTTTGATCACACTATCAAAGCGTTTATTCCAACTTCGAGAGGCTTGCACCAGTCCATAAATGATTGCTGCAGCTTGCACACTTTGTTAGCACCCTTTGGATCGACAAAACCTTCTGGTTGCATCATATACAACTCTTCTTCTAGAAATCCATTCATGAATGCAGTTTTGACATCCATCTGCCAAATTTCATAATCATAAAATGCGACAATTGCTAACATGATTCAGACAGACTTAAGCATCGCTACGGGTGAGAAAGTCTCATTGTAGTCAACTCCTTGAACTTGTCAAAAACCTTTCGCAACAAGTCGAGCTTTGTAGACAGTAACATTACCGTCAGCGTCAGTCTTCTTCTTGAAGATCCATTTATTTTCTATGGCTTGCCGATCATCGGGCAAATCCCCCAAAGACCACAATTTGTTCTCATACATGGATCCCATCTCAGGTTTCATGTCCTCAAGCCATTTCGTGGAAACTGGGCTCATCATCGCTTCCTCATAGTTCGTAGGTTCACCATGGTCTAGTAACATGACTTCCAGAACAGGATTACCGTATCACTCTGGTGCGGATCTCACTCTGGAAGACCTACGAGGTTCGGTAGTAACTTGATCCGAAGTTTCATGATCATCATCATCAGCTTCCTCACTAATTGGTGTAGGAATCACTGGAACTGATTTCTATGATGAACTACTTTCCAATAAGGGAGAAGGTGCAATTACCTCATCAAGTTCTACTTTCCTCCCACTCACTTCTTCCAAGAGAAACTCCTTCTCTAGAAAGGATCCATTCTTAGCAACGAATTTCTTGCCTTCGGATCTGTGATAGAAGGTGTACCCAACAGTCTCCTTTGGGTATCCTATGAAGACGCACTTCTCCGATTTGGGTTCGAGCTTATCAGGTTGAAGCTTTTTCACATAAGCATAGCAGCCCCAAACTTTAAGAAACGACAACTTTGGTTTCTTGCCAAACCACAATTCATAAGGCGTCGTCTCAACAGATTTTGATGGTGCCCTATTTAAAGTGAATGCAGCCGTCTCTAAAGCATAACCCCAAACGATAGCGATAAATCAGTAAGAGACATCATAGATAGCACCATATCCAATAAAGTACAGTTACGACGTTCAGACACACCATTTCGCTGTGGTTGCTGTGTAGGTTGTAGTGTCTGTTTCTTTTCTGTTTGATGTCATATCGTAAGCTGTGTACACCAGCCGCAGCAGGTACCGCGCTGATGTTTTTGTTTACAACATTGCTATACACGACGACACATTTGTGCCCGGCGCCTTTCAACAAACTTCTGAACCCCCTTTCAATATCATCTTGCATATTCTGAAGTTTAGGGTTTGGATAAAAGCCCGAGCTTAAAGGTGTGCTCCTGAGAGGGCCACAAAATCCTCCATTATTTGATAAAATAGATCATTGCATAGAGAAAATCAGAAGGGTGGGGTTACTTTGAACTACAAAAAAGGCAAGCCAATGTTCTCAAAGGGGCAGAATTTTCATGCAACATCTCCAAGTTAAAGGTTCTCTCAAGGGAATCAGCCATTGATAAATCATGGGTACACTTGTAATCTGTTAAAGCATCCTCACAACTACTCATGAATTCAAGTCGAGCATCAGGAGAAGCTCTGTTGTCCACTTGTAACCACATGTGTTGATTAGACTTTCATTCGCGGTCGCAACTGTCACTGGATACAAAATTTCATTTCTTCTAGCACCTTCGCATTCAAAATGAAAACAAATTGAATATCATGCATGTCCCCAGAGTAGTTCTCCAACACCACTCTTTTGAGATAGCTCTCAAGACATTCAATTGGATCCAATGGGTCATATTTTTGCACATTATTCATCTCCATCCGCAGCTACAACTGGAGATGGAGAGAACAAACAGAGTGAAGACATGTTAATGGGTTAGAAAATGCCGATGTTGACAGTTCAGACAAGCAAATGTGAATACTCACAAGAACATACATCCTCTCCAAGCAGGGAAAGCATTTGAGGAAGCCAATTACTGCTTCAAGATTAGGGCCAACAGATTCGAAAACCAAAACCTTCACCATGCGCATTGTGATTGCCAACCTGATGGCAGTCACTTTCTGATGAAAATGGCAAACCAGAATAAGAACAAATACTTGCAGACATGTGAATTCTGATTGCTGGATTCTAGGAGGCTGTTGTTACTTGAAAAACTGTGGTTCCAATGTGGAGTTTGGATATGCCCTTTGACAGCACACCCAATACCTGCAGCTTAGGTGTTCGAATTACCCGGACGGTCGTCGGCCCATAGTCTGGACTGAGTGGCAGCAACTTCTCAGGCAAGGGGCGTCCTCAATGACCAGCTCATGAAAAAGGGAAGGCCCCTTCGTGTAAGGAGCAGGGAAGCCGATGCTCCTGAGAGTCGGAGAGCTGATGTGGAGGTGAGCGATGGCAACATTATCTTCCAGCAAAAGGCTTTCCAATGAAAGGCAACCACATGGCGAAAGTGCTTTTTTGCTCCCAGTAGAATCGAAAAATTTAAAAAATTTCCATTTTTTTGGGAGAAACATTGACCAAAGTTCTAAGAGCGTGCAAAAAATCGTCATGAAATCACATTCCTGTAAGGCGTGGCAAAAAAAAAAAAAACAAATCCAGTGCTCCAAATTGCTTTTGAAAGTAGCATTTTTCAGAGTACTGATTTTGTTTATTTTTGCCACGCCTTATAGGAATGTGATTTCATGACAAATTTTTGCAAGCACTTAAAACTTTTGCCAATGTTTCTCTCAATTTTTTTTGAAATTTTTTGAATTTTTTCGATTTTGTTTTTTTAGAGAAAACTTTCAATCTATTCATCTTTAATCATGGCAATACAACGAACACCAGAAATAAAAAATTACATCCACGTCCGCAGACTTTACTGTTCACCCGAGCTCATGAGCTCGGGTGCAGAAACTCTGCGTCCGCCACAAGGTTCATTTGAGTTTCGCAATCTTGAATTTGTACTTTATTATGGGCGGATCGCCTTACTAACGATCATCACAGACGAGACGATGGACCACGCATCTCGCTAGAGTTGCTCTCTTTTATACTCCCCTTTGGCCGGGCGATAAAACCTTGGCGAAACGCCAAAACACGTGTGAGGCTCGCGGAAGCAACAAAAGCTAGGTAGAGCCAATATGCCAGCCCAGGGCCGCGCACTTGGGTTTCCACGGCCGAGCATCGTCGTATCTCGTACGCGAAACAAGACTGTGTACGGTGCTCAGGCGCACCATCAGCTGGCGTTAAACTTCCCTCGATGGCTCTTTCCTGTCCTGCTTTTGGTAGCGCAGACACAAAAGTGTAACTCCTCTCCATTCTCTCCCCTTTCCACCTCGCCCCCACTCCCCCTCCCCCTTCCCCCAGGAATCCTCCCCACTTTTCTGTTCCGTCGCCTCGACAGATCTCTCGAGGCCCGCCCCTCTCCCCAATCCGAAGCGGCGGCGAGCTCGCGCCGGCGGAGATCCACCGCCTGAGCAGGGTACGCCACGACCCCCCTTTTATCTCATTTCGAATCCGTAGTAGCATTTACCTGGGGGGCTGTTCGGGTTGCCGTAGAAATGTAAAGACGGGATTTCTAGGCGCCTTTTCCTGGCCTCGCTCCGGGTCCCGGCCCTGGGCTCTCGCGCCTTGGATGCCCCTGCGAGGTTAGGGGTTCGGTGATTTCGGGGTCTTCCTAGGGGTTAGGGGTTTGGCTCTACGGAAGGGGTGAATAGTTTTTCTTTTTCTTTTTTGGTGTGCTGGTTTGGGGAATTATTGCTGTGTGTTGTGGGCGCCTCAACTTCAGCCTTTGTAATATATAGGGTTTCTTGTTGCGCAATAACTGTAGATGAGGAAATTTCAGCGGCCTCTCATTTCGGGGGAGTTTCTTGGCACCTCGTCAAGGAAATTAGGCTAATCTGGGGTTTTGATTTGAGTTCTCCACTTGTTGGAGAGCCCCAACTCCATCTCAAAAGCGGCGACTATCTCAACTACTCTGCGATGTGTAACATCATCTGTCTTCAGATTCCGTGACTATGTCCTCAGTTGATGTCCCCTGCTGCTTAAATAGGTTGTTATTACTCCATTGTTAATCGGCGTAGCCTTTTACATAATTTGTTCAAATGGTTCGTCCCCTGTATTATTGCATATTTCCGTATTGTTGAACATGTCATCTGCTGATAAAATAGCATTAACCTCGAATTACCTTTTTTGCTATGTTTCCAGGTTTTCATAGTTCCAACAATTCTGCCAGAATGATGTTCTAGGATGGTTATAGAAGTGAAGCTTTGTAAATGTAGATTCTGAAGCTCTGCAATTGCTGCGTATACACCTAAATCATGGCACCACGCAACAGAACTTCATCCAGAAGGCCTCTCTGGGTCATCGTCTTGATTGCTTTTGTCTGTGCGATAGTCACCGGAGCTTATCTTTATAAACCCCAACATTACACGGGTTGCTACTTGTCCAATTCCTGTGGTTCCCAGCCTGCTCTAGAACCTGTGAGAGTATACACTGATGATGAGATAGCTGCCCGTGCTGTGATGAGAGACCTTGTTCTGTCGCAGCCTGTTCAGTCAAAGAACCCGAAGATCGCTTTCATGTTCTTGACACCCAGTTCATTGCCTTTTGAGAAGCTTTGGGAAAAGTTCTTCATGGTAAGGTTTTTGGCACTATTTGCAATATTAAAATAAATATATCTCTGCCTAGTCTTAACTGAAAATTTGTACACCTCAGTGGTTGAACTTGCATGCTGTGATACTAATGTCTTCTCCTATTTGGAAGAAATGGATTATTAATTATCGTGCCTATCTTATAGAAAAACTTCAAATTAATAGACCTACCTCATGAAAAGAACTGGATGTGCTCACTTCCTCAGTTGCATGTGCATTGGTATCGAATACTGAACCCAGCTGCTTGGATGTAATGTTTTAGGGACATGAAGACCGATACACAATATATGTGCATGCATCAAGAGAAAAGACAGTTCATGCAAGTCCAATATTCGCCGGCAGGGATATTCGGAGTGAAAAGGTAAATTACTAAAATGGATTTAGAGATCACCTCTTTTTACACTTTTTGTATTGATTTAGAGACCTTGTTTCATATTTTTTGAATTGATCTAGAAAGGAAAGGTTTTCTAAGATTCTATATAATACATTCACCCCCACTCTATTTTCTGGAATGTTGTAGTTCGTAGTCAAGGCTCAGAGTCTGTTAATGCTCTTGAACCAGTATGGTTTGTGGGTACTATCATACCCTGTAACGTCGCCTGCTGCCTGATAAGCATAGTGGATCTAAGTCTGTTTCACCATTTGACATTTTAATTGTTTGAAAAAGTAATAGTTCAATTTGCCTGTAGGTGGTCTGGGGTACAGTTACTATGATTGATGCAGAGAGGAGGCTCTTGGCAAATGCACTGCAGGATGCTGATAACCAGCATTTTGTCTTGCTCTCTGAGAGGTTAGTCATTTCCCTTTTTCTCATCTAATTTGAATTGAATATCCTTACCCTAATGCTTTGTTTTTTATTGCAGTTGTGTACCACTGCATAACTTCGATTATGTATATAGTTATCTGATGGAAACAAACATCAGCTTTGTTGACTCGTAAGTAGGCGTCCTAGATGCAAGTTTTTTTTTCTATTTTAAGCTGAACATGTGCCTGATTGAGGACCTGTTGTTTCCCTCTTATTCATTATTGTTACACACATCATAGCCTCGCCATTGACATGCCAATTATTGTTCAGTTTCGATGATCCTGGTCCACATGGAGCAGGTAGATACTCCGAGCATATGTTACCTGAAATCGTCAAGAGGGATTGGAGAAAGGGTGCACAGGTGATAATTTCTATGCTTGATTTCCCTGGAAAGTGGAATTCTTGTCTCCTTTACCAAATTCAAGTTATTCAATCACATAAAATTGGATTATCACAACCCTCATAAAAATGACAAGAATAATTTAACAGCCCTTCTTATTTATATCATATGGTTGCTAAATGTTGCATCACATTTTTCTTCTCTTTACACTTTCAGAACTTCAGACGTCATCTGTCTTCTAATTTAAACAGTTGACATGTTTTCCTATAGCCTAACATCCCACGTTCTGGTGTGTTCTCTTGCAGTGGTTCACGGTGAAACGGCAGCATGCAGTTCTTATACTTGTTGACACTCTTTACTATGGAAAGTTCAAACGTTACTGTAAGGTAAATATCAGCTAACTTCAAAAAAACTAATGCAAAATATCATGCTGTGCTTTTTCCTTGAGAATTATATTGCCATAATGTCCCCCGTAGATGTTTGTATAAGACTGTAAGGTATTTGACCTTTGTATGATATGCAACATTTTATACATTGGTAATAGTACATAGAAAAAATAGGTAAATCTCCATGCTATCGGATAACAGTTGCTTCAGCTAATCTTGTTCGGTAGTGATTCAGCTACCACATAATCGTACAAGGCCCACTTTGTTTTTTCATGGTCTTTAGGTCACCAGGGAGCCAAGCCCCTGGCCCCTTGGCTCCATTAGCAAATGAAACCTGGATACAGAGTTTTGTCCAAACTGGACTACTGTAGTTCCTTTGAAACACATAAGCAGACAGCTACTGAAACAAGTGTGAAACTGGGGATTATGATTCATTGCCCATGATACCTATTACTGTCAACTTAGCTATTCATATCTGGATTATCTGTGTATGTACAATATTCAGCATTGGGGTCTAGTACTGTAAAGTGGAAAACACAGAGGGGCCAAGTCAATACTATGTTCCTATATAACTGTTTTGAGTTAGTACTATCTTCTAATCAATTGCTAGCTTGCCATGACCTACTCCCTTCGCTCCTAAATATATGTCTTTTTAGAGATTTCAATGCGGACTACATATGGAGCAAAATGAGTGAATCTACACTCTAAAATATGTCTATATACATCCGTATGTGGTCCATATTGAAATCCCTAAAAAGACTTATATTTAGGAACGGAGGGAGTACAAGGTTGTTTGATTTCTTTTTCTGTATGTGGAAATCAGATTTTTGTTCTTCCTGATTTGTATGTCGCCACTGATCTTGTGATCATTGCACTTTGTAGCCTGGAAATGAATATCATAACTGCTATTCTGATGAGCACTATCTGCCAACCTTATTTAATGTAAGCACTCAAAAGCTCCTAACCAGTTTTTTCTTTCTTTTTGTACTTTAGCCAGCAGTAATATCATACTGCTATTGTGCGTGCAGATGGTTGATCCAACCGGAATCGCGAACTGGTCAGTGACACGTGTTGATTGGTCTGAAGGAAAATGGCATCCTAAAGTTTATAGGGCTGTTGACACAAGCTTTGAACTGCTTAAAAGTATAGCGGTGAGTTATACTCGCACATAAAAAAATACAGGAGGAGGAGGGGAACGGGGGTGCTATTTTATTTAGTTAATTTGTGCAAAATGCATAGTTTTGGAATTTGTCTAACTAGACATGAAATGTTTGCAGTCCATTGACGAGAGCGTTCATGTGACCAGCAATGCAAAGGTATATAGTTACTATTTTGATTATTCCCCCTAATGAACAATTCTACTGAAACCATGGAGTGCCAAGTCGCTGCTTATACATTTTCTGCAACCACATGGCTGTGAATCATCATCGTCAACATCATCTCCTTCTCTAAGGGGAATCTCACTATTCATCATGTTCTTGCAGCATGAAATGCAGCGAAGACCGTGCATGTGGAACGGCATGAAGAGGCCCTGCTACCTATTCGCACGGAAATTCTATCCTGAGGCGCTCGACACTCTGATGAACATTTTCTCGAATTTCACTGTCATATGAGTACAGAGGCCTCAAGGGTTCTTCTTTCTTCTCATCGATCATTGCCTGCCGTGGCACGGCAGTCCAGGTTTGTTGTGTTGTAGCTGGTGTCAGAATACACTGCTTGTTCAGCAGAGGTTTGCACAATTTTCAGATGGCACCTGACGTAGCCTGCTGATCTCTGAAGCAAATTAAACCTCTCGATGGCTAGGCTATTTTAGTAGTAGCTCTTTTAATGGCGATTTTTGCTGGTCTAGAACAGTGGCAACTGCAAAACTGGTGATATATGCTTTGTGAAACGAAATGAACCAGTTCGTCTGACCGAGAAGGGCTCTGTTCTTTTCCGAAATTTATGCCTGATCTAGTATGTGCCTGAAATGAGCCAGTTTTCTTCGGGACACCTGAAATGAGCCAGTTCGTCTGCCTGAGGTGCTAAACAGACCGGTGTCTTGTATTTTGCACGCCTGCCATTGCATAGTAGCCTGATTTTTTTTGCACTATATGAATAAATTATAATGGAATGACTGATGGTTTGCAAGATTTGTGTGAACATATTTGTAGAATTGACAGGGAATTAATTACTTATCAGTCGAGTGAGACCATATTACAATTATTTGTGCTAGATGAACATATTTTTATTAAATGCTGGATGCTTTTTTTTATATTTGTATGAGCAGACTTATAAAATCAACTTAGTTGCTTTCTTAAATCTGGCCAAGTCTATAAAATAATATTAACTCACCAAATCAATAGATTCATATGTATTCATAGCATAATTATCTGGTATAGTAAATGTTTGATAGTATTTTTTCTTCTTCTGAAAGCACAAATTGTAGGTGGATCTTTGGGGGGTATAGTAATTTGAAAGAGTTGTAGTGAAACATATTTGGCTTTCATTGTTGATGTGTAAATATATATTGGAAGACTCCAAAGAAAATAACATCATTAAGTTTGTGTTGAAAGTATTCTTTTCTATTTTTGTTTATCTACAAGAAACCACATCATATTGATTGTTATAGTTGTTAAGTGGCAACGATGTTAATCTTAAACTTGTGTATTGATCTAACTTAGCATAAAAATATTGGGTAGCTTTCAGTTCAAACTTTAGTTCTTTGTACTGGTTTGATATCATGTAAAAACGACGCATACAATTATTAATATGATGTTTTTGACAATGAAAAAATCATCATTTACCCACAAATTTAAGATGATTACATATATTCCTTGCACAAGTGATATTTCTATTCTTGCTAAAAAAAGGTGATATTTATATTTAGCAGTATATTTTCGGTGGTTAGAGAATCATATTACTTCCTACCACGATGCAGACAAGTATGAGGTTTAGATTTATTTCTGAAGTCGCTTTCAACAGATTAAAGACCATGCACTTACATTTGTCACATGATTTCCAATGTGATATGTTTTTTTGTGCGTGGAATAATTTGACATTTTAATAATATGGTAAACGGTTGCCTTCAACCGACGGATCCAGCAATGGGTTCACGATCGGTCCGATGCTCGACCACACACTGTTTGCCCATAGCCCTCAGAGCAGCGCCTCACCATTTTCGCCCGGCCCGCTCCTCGCTGTTCATCCTCTGTTGCGCTCTACTGCCGCTCCTCCACAATCACAGCCACATCCATGCAGGCGAGGAGTGTAGGGAGGTGTAGGCAGAAGGAATTATTTTAGGACACATTTGTTAGCAACACTCTTCTCACAGGAATCTATTCCTCATCAATTCGGATTACAAGCCACGGATTCATCAAGCTCTAGCGATTATAAGAGAGGAGAGGAACACAAACAGAGGAAGAGGAAGACAAAAGCAGAGGAGGCCGAAGCCGTCCTGATCCAAGCCGACCTCTCTGTAACCCGTCCCTCGTATACATGTAGTTGCTGTCCTGTTGCTGTCCTCCGTGGCTGAAGCCCAAGCCCAGTAGACGCAGCCCATGGTCCAGCCCACAGTGATGATAGGGATGGTTGCTGACATTCCCCATCCTTAAATTTCGGCTTGACCTCAAGCCGATGCCATGTCGAACCTCTTGGATCCCATGGTACTTGATGCTTCATGACTTTGCCGAGGTCGCGGTGGGTGCCGTAGTTGAGGCGGAACTTGGCGGGGTTGAGGTAGCAGATGATGCCGACTTCTTCAAGGAAGTAGTCGTCGATGTTCACTTGGTCATGAAAAGCGCCGAGGTAGTAGTGTTGGTTAGCATGGACTTGGTTGAAGTAGTGAGCCTGATCGAGGTCCTGGTTGTGGCAGTAGGCTGGAGCTACAACATTCCTCCTTCCTGTTACTCCATTGCGCGTGATTGCTTGAACCAATAAGTGCAGCTCCAAGGACAAATCAACATTAATGTCATCTAGCGTCACCAAATGTTGCATCTTCTCAGCCAAGCTTGTGCATACCTCCGCAAACAATGGTGGCAATGAAGTCCTCGGCAGGGTTCTGAACATCTCAAATGTGCCATGTAGATGAGCCGCAACTGGCTTGAGTGTAAGGGCAGAGTCGTTGTTGATGGTGGGCTGAGTTACCAAGGTATTAAGTAGACCTTGTTCATCTTGTGGTGTATCATCATATTTGTCCGCTGGTGTAACCAATGGAATTCCATCCATGACTTGAAGCACAGGTACAGTATATGAACACCTAAAATCAGATTTAGCAAGCCGAGCTGCTGCAAAGTCAAGCATGGGGAGCGTGGGTAACACGGCGTCAGTGTTGCTGCTCTTCACCAAAATTGTTGCGCCATCAGAACACAGGATCAAGCAGATGGGACACAATGATTCCTTGGAATTTGTTCTAGTAATTTCAGAGTACTCCCAGTTAAGTGACCAAGCAATCTTCCATTGAATAGAGTCAAAACCACACAGAATAACATGCCCAATTTTTAGCATTATCTGGTCCACACTTAGATATCTCCAGAAGCTCAAATCCTTGCAATGCAACGGAGGAAACATGCCCAGTTTGTAGTGTACTAGTGTGTCCAGAACATGATTCTACCGGTTTAAGGCACAAATCCAGGTGATATTCATGGGAGGCTCCTCGTAACCTCACCTAGCCGATTTAGAGGTGTTTGATAAACAAAACTCATGTAAGGACCCATTAAGACGAACACGAACACGAATACAAACTTCTCTTACAAGGAACCCATCAAGACGTTACGATCCCATTTCAACTGCACCTTCTCTTTATTAGAACAACTGCACTTCTTTACTGGTTGAAACACACTGTTACGTACGAAGGAAGGAACTAGCCCTGCTCTACCGCACCTTCTCGATCGGGATTCTTTTGGAGACGACGCCGGGTCAATCAACAGGGAAGGGAGAGGACACAAGAAAGCAGCATCCCATACCCACCGATTTTCATTTTCAGCAGCTGCTGATATATGCTACAGTAGTTTCCAGGGGCGGAGCCAGGATTCGGACATGAGGGGGGCGAGGAAGATAATAATTGTTCGAGGGACACAACAAAATAATATAGTCTCAAAAGTATAATTTGATTGTATCGCAACATATGTCTGGTACTCTGTCCGTCCCACTAAAGTTGACATTTATTTTAGGACGGAGGGAGTAATATATAAAAGAAGACTACGTATCTGTGAGTTGCATATCAACTGGACTTGGGTTGGAATTATCATGTACAAATATTTGCATTTGCCATGACAGTTTGAGCTAGAAGCAACGGGCTTGAAAAGTGAATATGTTTTAGTTGTATTCTCTCTTCATCCTTCAGTGATGAAACATTAAACGAGCAGCAAATTTAGATTCTTAGATTGTAATTCAACTGTATCTAGTCAGTAAATTAAACCACTGCCTTCAACGGAATTGTATTAATTCAAATAGATTATTGTTTGCCAGTGGTGTACCTTGATTCATTGAAATAGATCTTGTGATGCATAATGCCGGTGCAGCAGACAAACCAGCATGGTCTCCATCGTGGACTCAGTCGCCGCTGGAGTGGACAGTGGAGTGCCCTCTACCCTGTGACACAGCGGCGGAAGCAGCGAGAGCCGATAGACGGCGGCGGAAGCAGCGAGAGCCGAGTGACGGCGGCGTAGAGGCGTATGGTGCCAGCAGACCTAGAACCCACGGTGCCCACGAACGAAATTACAGGGTAGATATAGGAAGGAAACTGACGGCCTGATATTATGGATGCACGTAATTCTTTTCTTTCTGATGTGTACAGTTAGCGATGTTTTCTCACGTTGGGCTTTGGGCTGGAAAGGTATCGTGCTGGGCCAGGTCTACAAGTGGTCTGCACTTTACGTATTCGTACAGATTAGTACTAGTACACCTGGTAACGGAAACTCACAGGGGGGGCGAAGCCATGGGGGGTGTCTGACCCCTGCTCGCACCCCCCTGCCTCCGCCTCTGGTAGTTTCATCCTACTCCACCACGATCTCAGGCAGCTTCAGCATGCTTGTGTGGCCGCCGCCGCCGCACCTTGTCGCCCTGCTGCTCCGGCAACATCGCCTGGATTCTCCGGCAGCGCAACCAGCCCGCCGGCTCGAGCACACGTCCCCTGCCTTGGTTCGGCATCGTTCGTCGCCTACCGTGTCGCAACAGCTTCCGCTGCTGCAGTCGGCCGGAGCTGGGGCGCAGGCTTTCGCCCCCTCGTGTTCTTCGGCCTGGTGACTGCATTGGATTTGTCGCTGGTCAGCAGCTGACGCCTCGATCAGTATGGAGTGCTCTCGGATTGCCTCGGCTGAGTTGGTGCTGTGCTCATCGTGCTTCTCTTTGCACTGCCCATGGCCATGAGAAATGTTCTTGCTTGTCACCAATTGGCTGCTCGCCTCTTCGCCGTGGTGATGGCCCTGACCATGATCACAGTGATGGTTGTCCGTGGGGTGCAGCTTGCTCGGTTCTTTGCAGTGGCTGTGGCCATGGCCTTCACATCCATGCTTGTGTGGGTGGTGCGGGGTGCCCGGCTCTTTGCGGTCGCCATGCCCATGCCCGTGGTGGTGATCATCGTCGCAAGCATGGCCACCAGCAGACGCACCCGCGCAGCCGCCTGCTGATTTGCACGGACCGTCCGAGCAATGGTGGGATGCAGTGCCATGCTTCTCGGGGTGAGAGTGAGACCCATGGTGAGAAGAAGCGCAGCATTTCTTCCCCCTCCCGCCGTCTGCCCCCCTCAGCAACATCATGCTGTACATGATCACCAGCAG
This sequence comes from Aegilops speltoides, assembly GCA_021437245.1. NCBI lineage: Eukaryota > Viridiplantae > Streptophyta > Magnoliopsida > Poales > Poaceae > Aegilops > Aegilops speltoides. The sequence goes on from CM038147.1 coordinate 479,421,302, forward strand.
GCACGTGCCGACATCAGCGAGCACCGCCGCCCAGACGAGCGGGTGCCCGGCGAGCGCGAGCCCGACGATGGCGAGCTTGGTCGCGACCGAGAAGACGATGTTGGTGACGATGGTCCGGCGCGTCCTCCTCGCCAGCCGGATGGCCTTGGGGATCCTGCGGATGTCGTTGGACATGAGCGTGACGTGGCTCGTCTCCATGGCCACGGCCGAGCCGGACACGCCCATGGAGACGCCGACGTCGGCCCTGGCCAGCGCCGGGGCGTCGTTCATGCCGTCGCCGACCATCAGCGTGGGGCCGTCCCTCGCCTTGAGCTCGTCGACGATCCGCACCTTGTCCTCCGGCAGCAGCTCGGAGTGAACCTCGGCTAGAACATTTCCCAGCTGCCAGAGAACGCACAGGTTAATTAGAGGCTGTTTGGGTCGCGTCCTAGAGAGTGAAGACAGTGCGCAACTGCAAGTGATTTTGTTATATTTTTACCTGGTTCTGTGCGTAGGTGGCAGCGGCAGTGCTATCGCCTGTGAGCATCACCGACTTGATGCCCATTGATCTCAGCTCCCTGATGGCTTCGGCCGATCCCGTTCGACAGACGTCCGAGAGACCGAATAGCCCGACCAGCTCCTTGTTGCAGGCCACGTATCCAACGGTGACCCCTTTGATGTCATTTACCTCTGGGACTAGAACATGAGAAGATTCGAACAAGATTATTTACTAACTTAAAAAAACAGTGTTTCAGACAAGGGATATTCCGGAGGTTCAGTGCAGTGGTAACTAGCAACGACAGAACTGTTTCACATGAAGATTCACATTTCTTTACCAACCTGTTTCACATGAAGCCCTCGACAAGATTCTTCTGTTCCCCACATATACGCCTTGTCCGTCGATTTCACCGTAAATCCCCTCACCAGGGTAAATCTGAAATTCCATGACATTCTCCGACTTCGGTTCCACAGAGTTTGATCGAGCATAATCAACAAGGGCAGCTGCCATTGGGTGGCTCGACCTGCTCTCCACGCTCGAAACCCTACAAAACCCATGATATTAAGAACACATACATAGGCAACACACAAGAAACTTGAAGAAAACGAAAGTGCCAGAAGAAGTTGATTCAGTTCAGAGTGTGACATGTACAGTGAAGTGACGCTCACCAGTAGAGCAGCTGTTGATTTGCAACACGTTCTCCGACTGCCCGGAACTCCACAACCGAGAACTCTCCACTGGTGATCGTGCCAGTTTTGTCGAAAGCCGCGACTTTGATCGCGGCTAAGGACTCGAGGACATCCCCTCCCTTGATGAGCAGCCCGGTCCTGGCGGCCTTGAGCAGGGCGCAGAAGGTGGCGACCGGCGTCGAGAGAACTAGAGCGCATGGGCAGGCGCTCACCAGGAGGACCAGGGCCAGCTGAAACCAGTGCCTCAGGTTGTGTGCTCTCACGATCACAGGCGTCGCCGCCACCGCCGCTGCCATGACGATCACCGCTGCAGGTGCACTCATGGAAAAAGTGAGAAAAGAAAACCCAAATGATGAACTATTTTTGTACAAGTATCTGAATCTGTCTAGCAGCTTATATACCAGGCGTGTAGTACTTGGCGCAGGTGTCGATCAGCCTCTGCGTCTCGGATCTGCTGTTCTGGGCTTCTTCAACCAGCCTCGCCATCTTGGCCACCGCCGAGTCGTCGGCCATGGCCGTTGTCCTCACGGAAATGTAGCCTGAAATTACCATTGCCATTAATGTATGCAGAGCACACACAGATCATTTTTTCTTTTTAAACTGAGACAATGTCTGTTAGCACGTACCGTCTATGTTGAGGGTGCCAGCCCAGACCTCCGAGTCGGCCTGTTTGGCCACCGGGAAGGACTCTCCGGTGAGGGTCTGCTCGTCGACCTCGCTCCGCCCATCGACGACGACGCCGTCTATCGGAACCACCTCCCCCGCCTTCACAGCTATCACCGTGTTGACCTTCACGTCCTGCGCCGCGACCACCTGCCCCGTCTCTGCCAGCACGGCGTTCTGTGGTGCCATGCTCATCAGCGACGACATCCCGGCAGTGGCCTGTACACGTCAACGGAGCATCTAATTATCTTCCTACATGGAAAAGGATAGCACGCACCTAGCTAGTGCCTTTGAAAACATGTAGTACAAAGAGATTAATAATACATGGGGGGCTGGCTAGCTAGTGCACGTCCAGATCCCACAAGCCTCTAATGTTGTAAAGGAATGGATGGACCCCTTCACTGCTAAGTGGGTTCTAACGAGAGGACCTCGGCAATCATGCAACTGTTTCTTCTTTTGAGCCTAAAGATCCTCCAACTATTCCTTTTTCTTCTTCTTCTTCCCTTTTAACGATGAAACTTGACTTTGTGTATGTGTGGTTACTTGAGAGCGATCGAGAGGGAAAGGAAAGAGATTGTGAGACCTTGCAGCTCGCCCTTGTCTCGAGCCACTCCGCCGTGGTGAAGAGGAAGACGATGAAGCCGGCCTCCGAGTAGTCCTTGAGTGCAACTGCCCCACCGACTGAAAGGAGAGTAAAACATGTAAGAAAGCCAGCTCTTTGCATTCATTGGTTTTGCCTGCCAAAATTGTGGGTGAAGCATCTTAACAGAAACGGTTGAGGATAGTACGATCGATGGGTATGTGATGAAATGACAACATCATGTGTCACCCTGGATGCATGCATGAGGTGATAGTGCCAATAACTGAGTAGTAAGTAAACGAACCGATGGCAAGAAATTCTAGTTACAACTCCCGCTTCAATTTGTACACTATATATAGCTACAAATAGATGCCTTGAGTTACATCTCTTAAGATGTCATGAGTGACACAATCAACTCCCATAGTTGTTCCACCCCCCAAAAAAAAATCAACTTCTTAGTTTTACTTATTTTTCTTCTGAAAAATAAGAAAATATCCTCCCTTCGAAAAGAATGTACCGGATGCGAAGTCTTTGCTTTTCCTAAGAAAAGAGGGGAATGTTCTCGGCCTCTACATCGAGTGGTGTGCACAACTTTTTGTGTGTGAAAAAACAAAGCAAAAACATGTTTATATGAGGATCCACATCCATCTGGCACAAAAAAAAACAATGCACACTTACCCGCGATAAGCATGAGTATGTTGACGTCGAGGGTGAGCCTCCGCGCGGCGGCGACGCTTCTGAGGACGATGGGCGGCAGGCCGGCGGCCGTGGCGACGAGCGCGAGCCACCTCAGCGGGTGCCAGAAGTGCTGGAAGAGCGAGGCGACCAGAAGGACCCCGCAGGCGAGCACGTAGGGGCTCGGCCATTTGTTGATCTTGTTCTGGCCTGCGCCGCCGTATGCCCGCACCGACGCCTCTAGCCTCGCCTGGTTCAGCGCCTTGACTGAAACGACAGAAAATAAGGATCGGCCGGAAAAAAGCTTCAGTTTCTGACTTTCTGTATGTGGCCTTCCCTCTCCTCTAGGACTCTATCTGACACGCACGACACGACACGCCACCAGAAAGGTGATGACTGACGAGCCGTGGTTGGGTGCTGAGTTATGTGTACTTTTATCGATGGGTAGTATGTGCAGTAAATAAGGTCCTGTTTGGTTCATAAGTCTTAGGACTTTTTTTAGTCTCAACTTATAAGTCCCAAGTCCCTAATAAGTTCCTACCTGTTTGGTTCCTGGGACTTAACATGGACTAAAAGACCATATTACAACTATAGTCCCTATAAGTCCCTCCTTGAGAGTCTTATTTCATAAGTTCCAAATGCCCACTTTAAGGCCCTATAAGTCCCTCCTGTTTGGTTTAGATGGGACTTAAAGGGACTTTTTTAAGTCCATGCACCAATAAGTCCTTGTAACCAAACACCCTCTAAAGCGGGACTTGCTAATTGTCCTACGCTATTATTTATTTGATTAACCAAAAAAAAATCATCACGAATATATTCAAGTAAAATCTAATGGCGACCTTGTGAATCCGGTTCAAGAAGAAGCGCACGGAAAGCCAAAGCGAGGTGAATATATCCGGAGGAAAGCAACATGCATGTTCAACTTGATGCATGCGTTGGTTGGCTTACCTATCTGGGCCTGGGAGATGGTGGCGGCGTCGTGCACGACGATGACGGTCCGGGACGGCACGACCACGGTGACCTTGTGCACGCCGGGGAGCGGCTCAAGCAGCTTCTCCACCAGCGGCACCTCGGACGGGCAGCAGATGCCCAGCACGTCGAAGTAGCTCTTCTCCTGCCTGCCCGCCATGATCTGCCTCGCACTCTTGGCGTGTTTTTGGTCCTCTAGAAAGAACCTGCACGCACGTGATAGGTGATACGCGCCGGCAGCAAGTGAGTAGACCAGGAGTGTGGTTCTCGCGCTAGTGTGGCTGTGGCGTGGGTGGTTCACGGATTAACGAACGGGATGGAATCTTAGCCGGCTCTCGCCGTGAACTTAATTACACCAGACCCGGCGCCGGCGGCCAGCGTCGCAGTTGGAGGCGGAAGCGGGGAGGCAGGATGTGTGGCGCTGGAGGCTGGAGCGCTAGCTTAGCTGCGGGACTTGTTGGGAGGGGGCCGAGAGTATTTATGGAGGATCCTGTGCAGTGCAGTGGACACAGGGGTCTGGCCGTCTGGGAGAGAGAGAGAGAGGGAGGGATAGGTGGATGCTGACGAAGGGAGCACTGAGGCGGCGGACTGGAGAGCTCGGCAACGCCAACCCTGCCTTTTTCATCGCCAAGGGCTTGTCCTTGATTAATCTGACACACAAGTTCACTCTGAGAGATAAACAAGTGTCGCACACAGAATGCAGGGGGAGAGAGAGAGAGAAAATGGAGATGCGTGCACTCACCAATGGAGGAAAGGGAAGCGTGGTCGGCTCGCTGAAAGTAGAAAGCAGAGGGAGAGAGAGAGAGAGAGAGAGTGGAGAGTGGAGGAAGAAGGAAAGGGAAAGAGATTGGGGGAAGACGAGGATAGTAATGGAGGGCGATTTGCCGGATTGATCGTGGGATTGGGTGGATTAACACCGCAACGGTGCATTATTAGCGGCACTTCGATAATCAGCCTCATTCTCCTCGTCTGAAACGCAACTCCATCCTCCTTTTGCGTTTTCAACCGCGCGCCCCGTTTCGTCTGTGGCACGCTCCTTAATCCGCACTTAAGAAAAAGTTTCTTGCCTTTCCATATGCATCGTTTCTTGCTAACCCATTCTCTTCTCCTATTACATAGTTTTGTTGACACGCTCCATAATACTCCCTCTGTCCGAAAATACTTGTCATCAAAATGTACAAAAAGGGATGTATCTAGAACTAAAATACATCTAGATACATCCCTTTTTATTTATTTTGATGACAAGTATTTCCGGACGGAGGGAGTATGTAGTACATTCTTTGTTACAGGATATCCCTGTTGAGTATATTGGTTATTAGGAAAGATGGGATAGACTAGAATTTGTTCCTGACTTATCTTGTACTCCAAGTAGATCATCGTACTCTTATATATATATGCCCACGAGGCTCAAGCAATACAACGAATTATTCCATCAAATCTCTCTCTCCCTTCTAACATGGTATCAACCTTATCTTTATCTCGATCCTAAACCCTAGCCGTTGACGCTTCCGCACGCGCGCGCCGCCCCCGGGGCGGTTGGCCTCCATGACAACCGCCGGGGTCCGCGCCGCCTGTACCTAGGGTTCGTCTGCCGGTCGTGTCGACCGGCTGCCCTAGAGTCTTTTTCCCGATCCTTTGATCCGGGTTTTTCTCTCTCTCGCCGGTCGCTTTGATCGGCTTCTACTTTTTGGTTTTCCGATCCATTGGATCGGTTTGCGTCGCCCGCCGCCGTCGTCGACACCCCACGCCTCTACTCTGACACCGGCGTGACCGGCCAGCTACTTCACCGACCCGGCGGCCTCGCGCGACAGGCAGCCCTGAAGGCCGTCGTCCGTGTGCCGGCCCGTCCGTCGCCTGCGCCGCCGTCACCGCTTCGCCCGACCGGGACACACGACGCTTACACCGGTGGCCTCGCGCCATGCGGCGGTTAATCATAGCCGTCGCTTCGCGCGCTGCCCGCCAATCGATCCACGCCACCCGCCTCCGCGCGCGTCGCACGGCGCGTTCGCCGTCTACCTCGCGGCCTCGTCCTCGGCTGCGTCGGGACGGCTGCGTCAGGCTCGTCGGCTGCCTCAACTCGGGCGCCGCTACTCTGTTGGTCGCTCGGGCCTCGCTGCCCGGGCGCCGGCGTTGCCTTGGCTGCCTGGGTGCCGGTGCTGACAAGATCGTCCGCACGACGTCCCACACCGTCTGCCGTCACTGGCCACATCTCTCACTCCGCCGCCACCCCGCCTCCACGGAGCGGCGTCCCCGACCTCGCGCGCGATCGGCTTGATCACCCGCCGCCGCCGCGATCCGCCTCATCTACGCCCGCGATCGACTGGCCCGTCGGTTACGCGCGCCCGCGAGTCCCGGAAGAGCGCCACCGAGTTCAGCGCGCCCCTCCGCCGATCGAGCAACGGGCTGCCGCTGCGTCGCCCCGTCGGGCCGCAGGGCCGCCGCCCCGTGGTTCTCCTCGCGGCTGCATCTACTCGCACGGCGCCATTGCGTCGCCCCTACGGGTCGAAGTACCACGATACGCGGTCCCAGCCGCCGTCCCGAGGCCGTCCCCGCGGTTGCACCGGCCCGCACTCCGCCGCTGCACCGCCCCTTCGGACCGTAGCACAGCGGCCCGCGGTCCCCGCCGCCGCCGAGGTCTTCCTGCTGTCGCCCGACCTGCCCGCCGCCGCTGCGTCGCCCCTTCGGGCCGTACTGCCGCGGCCCACGGTCCACTTCGCCGTCCCGCGCGTCGACCTCCCGTGGTATGCGCCGCGTCGTCTTCCTTGGCGCGGGAACGCCACCGTCTGTGCCGGTCTTCGTCACGCTGTCGGGTTCTTCGCCTACTTTGAGCACCGCCGTCGCACTCCTAACCTAGCCGCCGCCACCGCCGCTACCTCCATAGCCGCCGCCGCCGCCCGTCCACCCCGTTTGTCTTCATCCAGCACCAGCCCGTCGCCAGCGTCGTCGTCATCTACCCCGACCACTTCGTCTACTCCGACCATCGTTGGTGAAATCGGTCCCGCGCCGATGGACGCCGCAATCATCGTCGGGTTCTTCTCTGCTGGCCCCTCCGACTTCTTCGACATGGCGTACAGCTCATGCAGGTCCCTCATCTATCCATGCCGGGTGCTAGCAACACCGATGCGTGCCTTCGTCCACGACGTGTTTCCAGGCCTGGCAAGCCTGGTGTGGCGCTTCATCAACTTCGTCTTTGTCCGTCTACGCATGCCCGGTGCTGGCAACACCGACGTGTGCCTTCATCTACGATGTGTCCCCGGGGTTAGCAACCCCGGCACGACGCGTCTTCAACAACGTCTCCTTCCCGGCGCACCACTACTTCAACACTGCTGCGCCTATGACTAAAGGCGCCTCCTTGCGCCCGTGGCTCCACGGTGACTTCCTCGACACGGCCACCCCGACTCGACATCGACCACGACATTCTTTGCACGGCTACCTCGACCACGGCTACACCACCATACGCTCTCGGCAACATCGACAAACGGCACAAAGGGCTACCGCCTTGCTTGAGCAACCTCGTCGGTTTCTACTCCAGCTACGACTCCGCGATGCATCGCCCGTTACGACTGGGGGGGGGGGGGGGGTTGTCCATCGGCTTGCCTTCGGATTCTTCTCCAGTCTCACCGTCTGCGTCGCTACGTTGTGACTGCGGGAGGATGTTGAGTATATTGGTTATTAGGAAAGATGAGATAGACTAGGATTTGTTCCTGACTTGTCTTGTACTCCAAGTAGATCATTGTACTCCTATATATATATGCCCACGAGGCTCAAGCAATACAACGAACTATTCCACCAAATCTCTCTCTCCCTTCTAACAATCCCAATGCAATTACCAATGGCGCTACTTACAACACATCTAGATGTGTTGTAGGAAAACTATAAGTGATAGGTGTCACAAGTAATAGCACTTCTATTTTTTTTTTCTTTTTTCGCGAAAAATATAGCACTTCTTTCTCAAATGAAAAGAAAAATAGCACTTTTTTTTGAATAGTGGAACTCAGCGTACATCCTCCGTTCCCTTCCCAACTGCCTGCTTCCGTTTCTATACTTGTTTTCAGAGAAATGAAACCAAAAGGTATTCTGATCATTATCAAGAAGGAAAAAACAATGGCCAGTTTAATGGAAAGACAAAAATGAGTAGCAAAAACATTATATGAAAAAACTGTAATGCCGTCTTCTTCCTTTGATTGTACATTCTGCGACACACGTTTGGATACCGCTCTTCTTTTCTTTTACTGACAAAAAGGGAAACTAAATGTTTTTCTCTTCCCAATACAGTTACCAATGATTTACTGACCAAGGAGTTCATTCGACCATCGATGGATCTACCAATATTACTGATTTTGTCTCAACTCATATTAATTTCCTTGTCATTAGTGGAGAGCCACTTTCTAGTTTGGCATCACTTTTCGCTTCTATTTCAGTAAGATCTTTTTTCCTTGCGGTCAAAAGGTCTTTTCCTTTGGAATGCGTAGCTTTTGCGTTAACCAATGTGCAGATCGACATCGCTAGCAATCGAAAATGATACATGAGACCTCTTCAACTGAACAACATCCCGCCGGTATTTACACTATTATCGTAAAAAAGGTCACACAAAAAGACTCATTTTACATAGAGTGATGCTATACTTTATGACCGGTTATAAAAAAGTTGAGGTTAATCCTCGCTCTCTCCACGTAAAGTGGGATGGGAATCGTTGCACGCTACCATGTACTTGGCCATCTATAAGCCAAGTTAGAGTCGGTGCGAATATATGGATTGATGTCGGAATATTATTCCTGCATGGCCGCTACTAACACATGACCGCGTGTAGACCGATGAGTAACGTCCTGTTGATCGGATGCTTGGTGTCTAGAAGAGGGAACGTGAGTGCAGCAACGGGATCGATGCCGAAACTATTCGATCTCCTTCTTTGGCGAAGGATTGTACCATATACTCGATCAACTAACCGTTGCCGGTGTCGATGGGCGATAGTGCTGCCAGACTCGCGTAAATCGATCTCTTTCGCAGCCTGATCTGCTTTTACACTGACTCGAGTGAGCTTGCAGTGAGATGCGGTGTTCAAAATTCTGGGTAAACATATGTAGTACCCCGTCTCAAATTATTTGGCTTAAATTTGTCTAGATACATAAAAAATCTCGAGTCTTCAATCAGGTTCCACGTACGAGCAGCTGGTTTGCTTCCTTGCTCGCGCCTTGTAGATGCCTTCGTGCTCGCCTTCGATTTACGTGACAGTCCATGCCGCCATGCTGGGTGTAACATTTGGTCTTTGATTTGTTTTTTTTTTTCTCACAGGTCAAAATGGTTAATCATTCCACATAAAAATTTGCAGATAGCATTTGGATGTGACCCTGAACACATCTATTTATTTTCAGATTTTTTGGACATTTTAAAAGGGTATTTTTGAAGCACGGGAGCATGTGCTCCTGGGAGATGTGAATTGGATTTGTGAAACTCCTGAAGCAAGCATAGTAAGGTATGTACAATCACTGATATGCCGGTATAGTAAGTCTGGCATGCATGTATTTAGGGAAGATAAGAAAGACCATCACACTACTGGAATCTGAAACTTTGCTGGTGCCATGATTTTTGCCAGGTGCATTTCGTTAAATACTAGGAAAACATGACCTTTGCTGAGTTCCACGAAGAATATACTAGACAAAAATGATGACATCGAGAAATTGAATGCATGTCGAGTTTGTGCCACATGGCACTCGACACATGCTTTGTCGAGTTTCTGCCACGTGGAACTAGGCAAACACATATTTGAACTACAAGCGCATATAATAGAATTTCGAACTACAAGTGCATGAAGAAGATTGATAAAATGGAGTATAAAAAATCCTATTTGTGTTCTTTAATCTATATTTAGGCCTTATCCGATAAAAGGAAAGAAAAAACAACAACAGGGTGCCACGACTTAACCCTGAACATGGAGCTTACTGGTTTTTAATACCAGATATTTAAGCAAAATCTAGAAAAAATAGAAACCTGGCACGATGCCCCCATATGGCATCCAGATGTTGTGGTAAAAATTTGAGAAGGTTTTCAAAAGTCATGACATCCACTACTTAGAAATCGGGCCATTTTTAAGTAAGAATTGTAGTTTCAAAAGGGATCATGTAATGTTTGAATTCCAAGTGATAATTGCTTCATAGGTTCACCTTGAACTTTTTAGTACAACCAAGATAAATTGTTACATGCTCCATGTAAAATTTGACACTTTTTGAGGTTTGTTCTAATTTAAGTTATCTAGTGCATTTCTAGTCATTTAATCTGAATTGTAAATGCATGAAAATTTTACCAAAATTGAGGGACATTTTTATTTCATTCTTTTGTAGGGAAGGGCTTGTTTTATTTAATATACTGCCTTGATCCTTTTCAAAAAAAAAAGCTTTAGCATGGTTTAACTAATTTTTTATTTACATAATGTTGGGACCACAACATAGCTAGCAGCAAGCTAAAGGGTTGTCCAGTTGGGCCACGTAATATTCTCTCTAGCAGGACAACCTGCTGAAACCTAGTCCTTTATGCATGCCTTATGAAACAGGGGTCGATGCAACTGCCGAGTTTCACATAATGGCGACATCCTGCATCACCGATTGCATGGGTGAATCTATGGAATAACACCCGTCTCACGAGACACAAAGTTCACATACTCTTTCACGGTTTCCGTACTTGGCGCAAGTACATAACTTTTAACGTTAAGTTGTTAATCATTATTTTACAGTGCCGAATTTAGCCATAGTCATTAAACAATACGGGCGTGCATAAAGGGCATCTCCAGCGTGAACTCTCAAACTGTTCGCAACCGTCCGGACCAAGCCGTCCGGATGCTGCAAGCCATCTAACGTTGTCCCACATTTGTTCATCGACCAGCCCGGGTGTCCGTTTCCCCACAAACCGGGGAGACTTTGCGGGAATTCGGATACCTGCCATGTAATCTAACACCCGCGGTCCACCCAAAACCGAGTCAGAGCCAACACATTTGGAGCGGTCCGCTCCGTTTTCGTGCCAACCCCCTTTCTTCACCCTCATCGCTACCATCCCGCCGCTCCCCACCCCAATTCATATGCTTTTCCCCGCCGTTGCTGCATGGACCCATAGGAAAAGCTGTCAGAGATGGCAGAGGTGGAGGATCCTAAGAAGGCGGTGAATCGAAAGATCAACTCAACGACATAGCAAGCCCCCCGCCTCAAAAAGAAAGCACAAGACGACTCGGCCAACAAAAAGAAGGGTGGAGAGGGTGGTAGGAGAGGTCACATAATGGGTGCAGGGGCTTGATGGGGCCTAGGACATGGGGCCCCACGACCATCATCATCCATGCACACGCCGCCCAAGTCGGAACAATACCAGCCTCCCCACTTCTACGCCTCCAAGCATCTCGACCGATCACTACTAGGGAAAAGCCTATACACAGAATCTTAGCAGCAACGCGGTTCAAAAAGGAGCGCTGCTGCTAACTAGTAGTAGCGCGTGTTCTGTAAACTCTCTGCTGATAAGGATTTAACAGTAGTGCGCTCGGCCTAAAACGCGCTGCTACAAATATCGACCGGCGGTGTTCACCTAACTCTAAGTAGCAGTAGCGCGGTCGCAAGAACCGCGCTACTGCTAAGTATGTAGTGGTAGCGTGCTTTTTCCGAGATCGCTGCTGGTAAATTTCAAATTGCCACACTTTTTGTCCGATTAGCGATGGCCAAGATCCCAAAGCGCTGCTGCTAAATTCTTAGCACCAGCGCGTTTTAGGTCCCGCGCTACTGCTAACCCGCACCAACCCAATACCTATCCCCACCCGTCCTCTCTCCCCTCCTCTTATCCCTTCCCCCTACCTCCATCACATGCTCCCACTCTCACTCTTCTTCTTCTCCTCAATACTTCTCCCCCATTACTTGTTGGGGAACGTTGCAGAAAATTAAATTTTTTTCTACGGTTTCACCAAGATCCATCTATAAGTTCATCTAAGCAACGAGTCAAGGGAGTGAGTTTGCATCTACATACCACTTGTAGATCGCGTGGGGAAGCTTGCAAGGGGATGGTGATGATGGAGTCGTACTCGACGTGATTCAGATCACCCATGTCCAAGTGCTGAACGGACAGCACCTCCGCGTTCAACACACGTACGGGACGGGAGACGTCTCCTCCTTCTTGATCCAGCAAGGGGGGAGGAGAGGTTGAGGAAGATCGCTCCAACGGCAGCACGACGGCGTGGTGGTGTTGGTGCAGAAGATCTCGGCTGTGGCTTCGCAAGCGCCAGAACGGAGGAGGAGATGTGTTGGGGAGGGGAGGGGCTGCGCCTTGGAGGTGTGTATGCAGCCCTCCCCTCACCCCTCTATTTATAGGGGGAAGGGCAAGGGGGGCCGACCCCTCTAGATGGGATCTAGAGGGGGCGGCGGCAGGAGGGGGACTTGCCCCCAAGCAAGGCGCCCCTTTAGGGTTTCCCCCAACCCTAGGCGCATGGGCCCAAGGTGGGGCGCGCCCAGCCCTCCAGGCTGGCTCCCTCCCTTATGCCCATGTGGCCCTCCGGAGAGGTGTCCCTCCGGTGGACCCCGAACCTCTCCGGTGGCCCCAGTACAATACCGATAAGCCCCGAAACTTTCCGGTGTCCGTATGACAACTTCCCATATATAAAACTTCACCTCCGGACCATTCCGAACTCCTCATGACGTCCGGGATCTCATCCGGACCCCAACAACATTCGGTAGTCACATACTAGTCTTCCTAATAACCCTAGCGCCACCGAACCTTAAGTGTGTAGACCCTACGGGTTCGGAGACATGCGAACATGACCGAGACCACTCTCCGGTCAATAACCAACAGCGGGATCTGGATACCCATGTTGGCTCCCACATGCTCCACGATGATTTCATCGGTTGAACCACGATGTCGAGGATTCAACCAAACCCCGTATACAATTCCCTTTGTCAATCGGTACGTTACTTGCCTGAGACTCGATCGTCGGTATCCCAATACCTTGTTCAGTCTCGTTACCGGCAAGTCACTTTACTCGTATCCGTAATGCATGATCCCGTGGCCAACACCTTGGTCACCTTGAGCTCATTATGATGATGCATTACCGAGTGGGCCCAGAGATACCTCTCCGTCATACGGAGTGACAAATCGATCTCGATCCGTGTCAACTCAACAGATACTTTCGGAGATACCTGTAGTGCACCTTTATAGTCACCCAGTTACGTTGTGACGTTTGATACACCCAAAGCACTCCTACGGTATCCGGGAGTTACACGATCTCATGGCCGAAGGAAGAGATACTTGACATTGGCAAAGTTCTAGCAAACGAACTACACGATCTTTGTGCTATGCTTAGGATTAGGTCTTGTCCATCACATCATTCTCCTAATGATGTGATCCCGTTATCAACGACATCCAATGTCCATAGCCAGGAAACCATGGCTATCTGTTGATCACAACGAGCTAGTCAACTAGAGGCTCACTAGGGACATATTGTGGTCTATGTATTCACACATGTATTACGATTTCCGGATAATACAGTTATAGCATGAATAAAAGACAATTATCATGAACAATGAAATATAATAATACTTTTATTATTGCCTCTAGGGCATATTTCCAACAGTCTTCCACTTGCACTAGAGTCACCAATCTAGTTACATTGTGATGAATCGAACACCCATAGAGTTCTGGTGTTGATCATGTTTTGCTCGCGAGAGAGGTTTAGTCAACGGATCTGCGACATTGAGATCCGTGTGTACTTTGCAAATATCTATGTCTCCATCTTGAACATTTTCACGGATGGAGTTGAAACGACGCTTGATGTGCATGGTCTTCTTGTGAAACCTGGGCTCCTTGGCAAGGGCAATAGCTCCAGTGTTGTCACAGAAGAGTTTGATCGGCCCCGACGCATTGGGTATGACTCCTAGGTCGGTGATGAACTCCTTCACCCAAATCGCTTCATGCGCTGCCTCCGAGGCTGCCATGTACTCCGCTTCACACGTAGATCCCGCCACGACGCTCGCTTGCGGTTGCACCACTACCATCGCTCCACCATTCAACATATACACGTATCCGGTTTGTGACTTAGAGTCATCAGATCTGAGTCGAAGCTAGCGTCGACATAACCCTTACGACGAGCTCTTCGTCTCCTCCATAAACGAGAAACATGTCCTTTGTCCTTTTCGTGTACTTCAGATATTCTTGACCGCTGTCCGGTGTTCCTTGCGGGATTACTTTGGTATCTTGCTACCAAACTTACGGCAAGGTTTACATCAGTCCGGTACACAGCATGGCATACATAATAGATCCTATGGCTGAAGCATAGGGATGACACTCATCTCTTCTTTATCTTTTGCCGTGGTCGGTGATCGAGCCGTGCTCAATCTCACACCTTGTAACATAGGCAAGAACCCCTTCTTGGACTGATCCATTTTGAACCTTTTCAAAATCTTATCAAGGTATGTGCTTTGTGAAAGACCTATGAGGCGCCTCGATCTATCTCTATATATCTTGATGCCTAATATATAAGCAGCTTCTCCAAGGTCCTTCATTGAAAAACACTTATTCAAGTAGGCCTTAATGCTGTCGAAGTTTTATATCATTTCCCATCAAGAGTATGTCATCTACATATAATATGAGAAATGCTACTGAGCTCCCACTCACTTTCTTGTAAACGCAGCTTCTCCATAAGTCTGATAAACCCAAACGCTTTGATCATCTCATCAAAGCGAATGTTCCAACTCCGAGATGCTTGCACCAGCCCATAAATGGATCGCTGGAGCTTGCATACTTTGTTAGCGTTCTTAGGATCGACAAAACCTTCTGGCTGCATAATATACAGCTCTTCCTTAAGATGTCCGTTAAGGAATGCCGTTTTGACATCCATCTGCCATATCTCATAATCATAGTATGCGGCAATTGCTAACATGATTCGGACGGACTTCAGCTTCGCCACGGGAGAGAATGTCTCGTCGTAGTCAATCCCTTGAACTTGTCGATAACCCTTAGTGACAAGTCGAGCCTTATAAATGGTAACATTACCATCCGCGTCCGTCTTCTTCTTAAAAATCCATTTGTTATCTATCGCTCGTCGATCATCGGGCAAGTCTGTCAAAGTCCATACTTTGTTTTCATACATGGATTCTATCTCGGATTTCATGGCTTCAAGCCATTTGTTGGAATCCGGGCCCGCCATCGCTTCTTCATAGTTCGAAGGTTCACCGTTGTCTAACAACATGATTTCCGGTGACAGGGTTGCCGCACCACTCAGTGCGGAACGTGTCCTTGTGGACCTACGAGGTTCAAGAGCAACTTGATCCAAGTACCTTGATCATCATCATTTGTTTCCTCTTGGTTGGTGTGGGCATCACAGAACATTTTCTGAGCTGCACCACTTCCCGCTCGAGAGGTAGTACTTCATCGAGTTCTACTTTCCTCCCACTTACTTCTTTCGAGAGAAACTCTTTCTCCAGAAAGCATCCGTTCTTGGCAACAAAGATCTTGCCCTCGGATCTTAAGTAGAAGGTATACCCGACAGTTTCCTTAGGGTATCCTATGAAGACGCATTTTTCCGACTTGGGTTCGAGCTTTTCAGGTTGAAGTTTCTTGACATAAGCATCGCATCCCCAAACTTTTAGAAACGACAGCTTAGGTTTCTTCCCAAACCATAATTCATATGGTGTCGTCTCAACGGATTTAGACGGTGCCCTATTTAAAGTGAATGTAGCTGTCTCTGGAGCGTATCCCCAAAATGATAGCGGTAAATCGGTAAGAGACATCATAGACCGCACCATATCCAATTGAGTGCGATTACGACGTACGGACACACCGTTTCGCTGAGGTGTTCCAGGCGGCATGAGTTGTGAAACGATTCCACATTTCCTTAAGTGTGTACCAAATTCGTGACTTAAATATTCTCCTCCACGATCTGATCATAGGAACTTTATTTTTCGGTCACGTTGATTCTCTACTTCATTCTGAAATTCCTTGAACTTTTCAAAGGTCTCAGACTTGTGTTTCATTAAGTAGACATACCCATATCTACTTAAGTCATCAGTGAGAGTGAGAACATAACGATATCCTCTGTGAGCCTCAACGCTCATTGGACCGCATACATCGGTATGTATGATTTCCAACAAGTTGGTTGCTCGCTCCATTGTTCCGGAGAACGGAGTCTTGGTCATTTTGCCCATGAGGCATGGTTCGCATGTGTCAAACGATTCATAATCAAGAGACTTTAAAAGTCCATCAGCATGGAGCTTCTTCATGCGCTTGACACCAATGTGACCAAGGCGGCAGTGCCACAAGTATGTGGGACTATCGTTATCAACTTTACATCTTTTGGCATCCACACTATGAACATGTGTAATATTACGCTCGAGATTCATTAAGAATAAACCATTGACCATCGGAGCATGACCATAAAACATATCTCTCATATAAATGGAACAACCATTATTCTCATACTTAAATGAGTAGCCATCTCGTATTAAACAAGATCCAGATACAATGTTCATGCTCAAACTTGGCACTAAATAACAATTATTAAGGTTCAAAACTAATCCCGTAGGTAAATGTAGAGGCAGCGTGCGACGAGCGATCACATCGACTCTGGAACCATTCCCGACGCCAAGATCGTCACCTCGCCCTTCGCCAGTCTCCGTTTATTCCGCAGCTCCTGCTGTGAGTTACAAATATGAGCAACGGCACCGTATCAAATACCCGGGAGTTACTACGAGTAATGGTAAGGTACACATCAATTACATGTATATCAAATATACCTTTGGTGTTGCCGGCCTTCTTATCCGCTAAGTATTTGGGGCAGTTCCGCTTCGGTGACCCTTCACCTTGCAATAAAAGCACTCGGTCTCGTGCTTGGGTCCATTCTTTGACTTCTTCCGATGAATCGGCTTATCGGGGCGCGCAACATCCTTGCCGTCCTTCTTGAAGTTCTTCTTGCCCTTGCCCTTCTTGAACTTAGTGGTCTTATTGACCATCAACACTTGATGTTCTTTCTTGATTTCAGCCTCTGCGACTTCAAAGATTGAGAACACTTCAGAATGGTCTTCACCATCCCCTGCATGTTGTAGTTCATCACAAAGCTCTTGTAGCTTGGTGGGAGCGATCGGAGGATTTTGTCAATGACCGCCTCATCGGGAGGTTAATGTTCATTTGGGTCATACGGTTGTGCAACCTGGACATCTTGAGATGTGCTCACCCTTGACAGTAACTGTTTTCCTCCATCTTACAATCTGTAGAACTTGTCGGAGACATCATATCTCTCGACCGGGCATGAGCTTGAAAAACTAGTTTCAGCTCTTCAAACATCTCATATGCTCCGTGATGCTCAAAACGCTTTTGGAGCCCGGTTCTAAGCTGTAAAGCATGCCGCACCGAACGAGGGAGTAATCATCAAGACGAGTTTGCCAAGCGCTCATAAAGTCTTGGTTCTCGGGACGGAGCGTCACCTAGTGGTCCTTCTAGGACATCTTGCTTCTGGCAGCTATGAGGATGATCTCGTGTTCCGGACCCAATCCGTATAGTTGCTGCCATCATCTTTCAGCTTGGTTTTCTAGGAACGCGTTGAAGTTCATGTTGACATGAGCGTTGGCCATTTGATCTACAAGACATATTTGCAAAGGTTTTAGACTAAGTTCATGATAATTAAGTTCATCTAATCAAATTATGAACTCCCACTCAGATTAGACATCCCTCTGGTCATCTAAGTGTTACACGATCCGAGTCGACTAGGCCGTGTCCGATCATCACGTGAGACGGACTAGTCATCGTCGGTGAACATCTTCATGTTGATCGTATCTTCCATACGACTCGTGTTCGACCTTTCGGTCTCCGTGTTCCGAGGCCATGTCTGCACATGCTAGGCTCGTCAAGTTAACCCTAAGTGTTTTGTTGTGTAAAACTGTCTTACACCCGTTGTATGTGAACGTAAGGATCTATCACACCCGATCATCACGTGGTGCTTCGAAACGACGAACTATAGCAACGGTGCACAGTTAGGGGAGAACACTTCTTGAAATTGTTGTAAGGGATCATCTTATTTACTACCGTCGTCCTAAGTAAACAAGATGCATAAACATAATAAACATCACATGCAATTATATATAGTTGTGACATGATATGGCCAATATCATATAGCTCCATTGATCTCCATCTTTGGGGCTCCATGATCATCTTGTCACCGGCTTGACACCATGATCTCCATCATCATGATCTCCATCATCGTGTCTTCATGAAGTTGTCACGCCAACGACTAATTCTACTTCTATGGCTAATGCGTTTAGCAATAAAGTAAAGTAGTTTACATGGCGTTCTTCAATGACACGCAGGTCATACAAAAAATAAAGACAACTCCTATGGCTCCTGCCGGTTGTCATACTCATCGACATGCAAGTCGTGAATCCTATTACAAGAACATGATCTCATACATCACAATTCATCATTCATCACAACTTCTGGCCATATCACATCACATGATCAATCGCTGCAAAAACAAGTTAGACGTCCTCTAATTGTTGTTGCATCTTTTACGTGGCTGCAATTGGGTTCTAGCAAGAACGTTTTCTTACCTACGAATAACCACAACGTGATTTTGTAAAATTCTATTTACCCTTCATAAGGACCCTTTTCATCGATTCCGCTTCAACTAAAGTAGGAGAGACAGACACCCGCCAGCCTCCTTATGCAACTAGTGCATGTCAATCGGTGGAACCGGTCTCACGTAAGCGTACGTGTAAGGTTGGTCCGGGCCGCTTCATCCCACAATACCGCTGAAGCAAGAAAAGACTAGTAGTGGCAAGCAAGTTGACAAGATCCACGCCCACAACAAAATTGTGTTCTACTCGTGCATTAGAGAACTACGCATAGACCTAGCTCATGATGCCACCATTGGGGAACGTTGCAGAAAATTAAAATTTTTTCTACGGTTTCACCAAAATCCATCTATAAGTTCATCTAAGCAACGAGTCAAGGGAGTGAGTTTGCATCTACATACCACTTGTAGATCGCATGAAGCTTGCAAGGGATGGTGATGATGGAGTCGTACTCGACGTGATTCAGATCACCGATGTCCAAGTGCTGAACGGACAGCACCTCCGCGTTCAACACACGCACGGGAAGGGGAGACTCCTCCTTCTTGATCCAGCAAGGGGAGGAGAGGTTGAGGAAGATCGCCCAACGGCAAGACGACGGCGTGGTGGTGTTGGTGCAGAAGATACTCGGCTGTGGCTTGCAAGCGCCAGAACGGAGGAGGAGATGTGTTGGGGAGGGGAAGGGCTGCGCCTTGGAGGTGTGTATGCAGCCCTCCCCTCACCCCTCTATTTATAGGGGGAAGGGCAAGGGGGGCCGACCCCTCTAGATGGGATCTAGAGGGGGGGGCGGCGGCCAGGGAGGGGGGACTTGCCCCCCAAGCAAGGGGGGCGCCCCCTTTAGGGTTTCCCCCCCAACCCTAGGCGCATGGGCCCAAGGTGGGGCGCGCCCAGCCCTCCAGGCTGGCTCCTCCCTTGCGGCCCATGTGGCCCTCCGGAGAGGTGGCCCCTCCGGTGGACCCGGAACCTCTCCGGTGGCCCCGGTACAATACCGATAAGCCCCCGAAACTTTTCGGTGTCCGTATGACAACTTCCCATATATAAAACTTCACCTCCGGACCATTCCGGAACTCCTCATGACGTCCGGGATCTCATCCGGGACCCCGAACAACATTCGGTAGTCACATACTAGTCTTCCTAATAACCCTAGCGTCACCGAACCTTAAGTGTGTAGACCCTACGGGTTCGGGAGACATGCAGACATGACCGAGACCACTCTCCGGTCAATAACCAACAGCGGGATCTGGATACCCATGTTGGATCCCACATGCTCCACGATGATTTCATCGGTTGAACCACGATGTCGAGGATTCGATCAAACCCCGTATACAATTCCCTTTGTCAATCGGTACGTTACTTGCCCGAGACTCGATCGTCGGTATCCCAATACCTTGTTCAGTCTCGTTACCGGCAAGTCACTTTACTCGTACCGTAATGCATGATCCCATGGCCAACACCTTGGTCACCTTGAGCTCATTATGATGATGCATTACCGAGTGGGCCCAGAGATACCTCTCCGTCATACGGAGTGACAAATCCCAGTCTCGATCCGTGTCAACTCAACAGATACTTTCGGAGATACCTGTAGTGCACCTTTATAGTCACCCAGTTACGTTGTGACGTTTGATACACCCAAAGCACTCCTACGGTATCCGGGAGTTACACGATCTCATGGTCGAAGGAAGAGATACTTGACATTGGCAAAGCTCTAGCAAACGAACTACACGATCTTTGTGCTATGCTTAGGATTGGGTCTTGTCCATCACATCATTCTCCTAATGATGTGATCCCATTATCAACGACATCCAATGCCCATAGCCAGGAAACCATGGCTATCTGTTGATCACAACGAGCTAGTCAACTAGAGGCTCACTAGGGACATATTGTGGTCTATGTATTCACACGTGTATTACGATTTCCGGATAATACAGTTATAGCACGAATAAAGACAATTATCATGACAATGAAATATAATAATACTTTTATTATTGCCTCTAGGGCATATTTCCAACATTACTCTCTCTCTTCTATCCACCTTTCTCTCTCTTCATTACTCCTACATAACTACACCACCTCCATTAATGCATCTCCTTTCTCTTTTTCCTTCCCCCTGCACTAGTTGAAGTTGTCTCCTCCCAAATTAGGTAGCTAGGTAGATGTAGGATTTAGTTAAGTGACCTATTTGCCCCCTAAGTAGATCTATCTTTGTCAAGAAGAGCTTTGTGCACTTTTGATCTCCCTACAACATCATCTCCACCGTGTGCTCGATCTCGATCGAGATAGAGGTGATGAAAATTTCATGCTTTTGCAAAATGGAAATATGTTTATGTGTGTGTGTGATATGTTTGTGTATTGTGTGTGTGGCATGAGTTGACGCCGCCAAATTGTGCTTTTGAGTTGCCTATGTTTTGCCGAAATGTCGATTTATTTCCGTTTCGGCGAATTCCGGGCAAACTCTAGATCCATATATGTCCTATTTTTAGGGAAGGTCATGCCAAATTTTTTTATGATTTTGATGCATGCATGCATTTTTATAATCAATTTGTTTATTATTACCGTGCGAGTTGACGATGGTCGATGGAACGATGGTGGACAGGTGGTTCTTTGTCGGTGGTGCGGACATGAAAGAAAATAACCGAGAGAGGTTTTATGTCCGTGTCGAAAATGCAAAGGAATAGTTTGGCTCGACCCCCATGACGATGGTCGTGTCGAAGCGCACCTGCTCATGACTGGTTTCATGGATGGCTATACTCGGTGGATAATTGAAGATGAGGATGACGATGTTGAGGATGCCGACGGGGTAGGCAATGATGACACGGGGCAAGACAAAGAGATGATCGATAATGGCGGCGGGAAAGAGGCCGGACATGGCGGCGGAGAAGGGGCCGGACATGGCGGAGGAGAAGGGGCCGGACATGGCGGCGGAGAGAACGACATGGACTCCACGCAGCAGAGTTCGTCGGTACTAAGTTCAATTGTGTGGGACCCTCATGTTCAAGCATTGCTTCGCAAGGAGACGAGTACTGAGAGAGCTGCTTCTAGAGAGGAGGCTAAGCTGGAGCAACTGGTGGTAGACTCGAACACTCCATTGTATGATAGTTGCAATCCTGAGGTGACCCGCTTGAGTTTCACGCTCCAACTCCTGAAGACGAAGGCTAAAAACAAATGGACCGACACTAGCCTCGATGAGCATCTCAAGTACCTAAAGGATGTTCTTCCCTTGGGTAATCTATGTCCTACTAGTGTTGATGAGGCCAAGAAGATCGTGTGCCCTCTTGATCGCCACACGTTAGATACCATGCATGCATCAACGGTTGCATAATTTATCGGAAGGAGCACGCGGAAAAAACAAGCTGTCCGGTGTGCAATGCTTCTCGATACAAGAAGGCCGGAAGAAATGTCCCCGAAAGTTGTATGGTACTTACCGATCCTCCCCATCTCCGGAGGTATTTTGTAGATCCCAAGGAAGCAAAGCTAATGCGCCGCACGCCGAAGAGGAAGAAGCCCGACGATGGAGATGATCCGAAGCTGAGACACGTGAAGGATGGAAGCCGGTGGAGAGCGTTGAACAGCTTCTATCGGTATTTTGAATGTGATGCAAGGAACATCATGCTCGGCGCGTGTACCGATGGCATGAATCCGTTTGGCAACCAGAACACCAACCATAGCACATGGCCCGTGTTTGTATGGATGTACGACCTCCCCCCTGGTTGTGCATGAAATCTAAGTACATTCACATGAGCATGCTTATTCAAGGGCCGAAACAACCAGGAAATAATATTAACTTGTATCTGGAGCTACTTCAAGAGGAGTTAGACACGTTATGGAAAACACCGGCCAAGACATGGGACGCCAGCAAAGGTGACTATTTCAACATGAGAGGCCATCTGTGTGTCCATATTGTGGATGACATAATAGACCCGGGGCCGTCATTCCTGCACAACATGATGCCGTTTGAGAGGATGAATGGGATCATCAAAGGATTCGTTCGTAACATGTCCCGTCCGGATGGAAGCATCGTCCAGGGCTATTTGGCACAAGAGTGCATCTCTTTCTCTAAGAATTTTCTATATGGCGCAGACCAGCCGCCTGGTGTTAGTGTTGGTTTGCCCGTTAACAAGCACGATGGGAGGCTCAAGGAGATGGTCATCGCAATGGTCGCAGGAACGCACGTGGCATACTCAGATCGACGCAGAGACTTTGACAGAGCAAACTTGGTAGTGCTACAACACCTAGACGAGGTAGATCCTTTCGTGGCACCGCACAAAGAAATTATCGCAAAGAAGTATCGTGACCGGGGTATGCAGGACGGACGCCGGGTTACTAGAGAGCACAACTCCACTTTCTGCATTGGTTCAAAGAGCATATTATTGCTAATCCCGGAGGAGGGCTCTAGGACGGATTGCTCATATACGCCTTAGCACATGGCCCTCACCCAACCTCGTAACCTATCGTGCATATGATATCAACGGATACACGTTCTACACGGAGGCAAAAGATATGGACAAGTGATGATCGAACTCGGGGTGACGATGGAATGCATGACCGGCAGCGACAACGACACAACCGAATGATTTTATGGAAGGGTCGAGGAGATCTGGGAGCTTGACTACTCGATCGCACAACACGGCGATGTTCCGTGTCGATGGGCTAAGAATGTCGAAAGAGAAAGCCAGATGTTCACTACCATGACTATACCCGACACCAAGAGCGCTACCGTGAACGCTATTGCAAAAAACGAGCCATGGGTACACCCTAAGCACGTGACACACACTACAGGAATCAGACAGTTTGCCGTCAGGCAAGTACAGACGGCAAAGGCTAAAATACAGACGGCAAAGATTTTGCCGTCAGCTGGCTGACGGCAAAGTGTGACGGCAAAGACAAAGTCGGCAAAGAGTACTTTGCCGTCAGCGTTTTATCGGGAATACGGCAAAGTCTTTGCCGTGAGCCAGACTCTGACTTTGCCGTCAGCCAAAAGAGTACCAGACGGCAAAAACCGTGTCTTTGCTGTCAGCCAAAATGTGCTCTTTGCCGTCAACCGGACTAATGTACAGACGACAAAGAATTTTTTTACTAATTTTTTTACTAATGTACAGATGTGCTCTTCGATGGTCGGCCGTTCCCTGCTGTTTGTTTGGCGGCCGTGCCTGAGGGAGGAGCCGCCGAAGAGAGTGGGGGCGTAGCTTCACGCGGGCGAGGGCCGCAGCGCCGGACGGACAGACGAGGGGTGCCGAGTCCGGCAGCTCGGGGACGGGCGGATGGGCCGGCGCGACGCCGGACGGACGGCGAGGGTGCGGAGTCCGCCACTCGGGGTGAAGGACGAGCGGCAGGCCGCCCGCCAGCAGCTGCTGCTCTGACGGGCGCCGGACGAACGGCGAGGGCGCGGAGTCCGCCGCTTCGGGCGAAGGGACAGCGGGCAGCGGCCTCTGCCAAGCAAGGCTGCTGCTGTGGGCACCGGACGGGCGGGGGCAAGCTAACGGCGACAAGAGCTTCGGGTCGCCGGAAGGGCAGGCGCCGACCAGCGGCGCGCTGGCTCGATGGCGCCGGACGGGCAGGCGGAAGGCGGCGCGGCAGCTCGGGGTCGTCAGACGGCGGGCGGGCACTGGTCGACGGCGGTCTGTTGCTCGGGGGAGGAGGGAGGAGGGAGCAGTAGAAATATACGTCAAAAGAAGAATCAATACTACATTACCTAAGAAAAATCATACTCCATGGAAAAGGCAAAGTCACAATGAGGGGCTCAATTATTATTCGACGAACAAGAAGGGAAAGAAGCTGACTCAAAAACAAAAACGTCAGCACTGAGGAAACGTATGTTATGGGTCCAATGATGTGTAATATATATATGTTCCTATTTTGTATACACACTTGGCCATTATTATGCATGGGTCCAATGATGTGTAATATATATGTTCCTATTTTGCATACATATTTAACCGTCAAATGATGCAATATATATCGCCTCCCTTCGCTCACTGCGCCTCGGAAATAAAAGTGGGATAAAATAAAGGAAAAAAGGAAAACTGGCGATAGCGACGGTAGTAGCAGCGCGTTTTGCATAAACCGCTGCAGCTACTGAATTTAGTAGTAGCACATTTCTCCTAAACCGCTGCAGCTACTGATGTTAGTAGCAGCAGCGTTTTGACATAACGCGCCATCGCTACGCCCACTTAACCCAAAATTCTCACTCGCCTCGCTTCATCCCGCCATTTCCCCAAATCCCCACTCTCTCCCCGTCGACCGCCTTGCCGACCTGCCCCGACGCTTCGCCCCGACTCATGGCGCTAGCTTCGACCGGCGCTCGCCCGTCGGCCTCGACCCGACCACAGGCGCGGCGCTAGCCCGTCCCGACCCTCGACCCGACCAGCGCTAGCCCCGACCCGCCGCTCGCCCCGACTCGGCGCGGGCTTCCCCGACCCAGGCTCGCCCCGACCGTCGGCCCTCGCCTCCCTCCTCTCCCTGCCGGCCGTCGTCGGGCCTGCCTCCTCGCCCTGCACTCTCTGTAAACCCCCCCTCTCTGCTAGGGTTCTTCGGTTATGTTAATTAATTAGGTTATCTATTTAGTTATGAATTTAGCTAGTTTCAAAATTAGCTGAATTTATATGCAAATTTTAACTGGACATGTGATATGTGCATATGTCATGTTTTGGACATGTCATGTTTGGAAAATGATCTGAGTGGGCTATGTTATGCCGGAATGTTGATTCATTTCCGTTTCGGTGAATTTCAGGAGCTCGATATGTCCATTTTTTTAGCAAAGGTCATGCCGAAATTTCCCGTGAATAAAGGCATGATTTGTGCTACATAGTTGGCATATCGAGTGCTGGCACATAGATTTTTTTATGTCATTTCTCATTTATTCATACTTTTAGAAATAAATGAGGCCACTTAATCATAGGAAACATGTCGAACAACGAAGAAACTAGGCCTTCCGATCAAGATGCAGACGAGATGGATTATGAGGGTGAACAAGAGTACCTCGACTATTTGACTGCTAAGCAAGGTTTGCAGGTCGGCCTCGATGATGGTACTGACGCCGACATCGACACCGACGGCGCCGGCACCTATGGCGGCACCGAGACCGGTGGGGAAGGTACCGGCGGGGAAGGTACCCGCCCCGATGCCGCTACCGAAAAGAAGAAGCTAGGGTTCGTCCTCGATGATATGGAAGGATGGAACTTCTAGCGATTTATGATGCCGATGATGATGATATGTGTCGGTTGAACTTGTATACTTTTTGTAGTGATGAAACTTTGTGATGTCCACGGTCCCTGCCGAACTTGCGTAACGCTACTTTGTTAGTTTGCGTACGATGACCTGCGTACCTCTAGTTAATTAAGTTGCGTACTGTATATGTTGCATCTAGTTGCTAACCCTTTCTTTTTTGGTGTTGCTCTAGTATATTTTGTTGCATATATATGATTGTACATCCTCTTCATGAACATGCATCTCTAACAGGTACCTAGTTTCTTGATGGCGAGATGGAAATGCTATGTCGTGTACAAAGAGAAGGTTCCGGGGGTGTACAACGAGTGGCATGAGTGTCAGGCGCAAGTGAATGGGTTCACAGGCGCCAGCCATAAAGGCTTCAAAAGCAGACAAGAAGGAGAAGCTAGTTACTTGAGGTTCACGCTAGCGCGAGAGAGGACTCGTAACCGCCACCTCATGTACTGCATAGTTCCGCTCTCACTCATAGTGATAGCACTTCTTGCGTATACCTTTGTTTAGATGGATGACGTTGTTGTAGTTGCAAGTATTCGAGACTTGCATGTATTGCTATTTTCGAGATGATGACAAGATATCACTTTGTGTTGGATGATGATTATGATGAGACTATTTGTATGTATATGCTATGATTACATTTGTGGTCTCGCAGGCATTTGTATGTGTATCATGATGACATTTCTATGTGCTAAAGATTCTTCTACAAAGCCTGTTCAAATACAAAACAAATATGCCAAAAAAACTACTTAAATTAGCAGTAGCGAGTGTATAAAAGTTAGCAGCAGCACCTCAATAGCAGTAGCGCGTCCAGCCAAATAGCGCTAGCGCTACTAATAGTAGCGAGCTTCCTCTAACCGCGTTGCTGCTACACTTGTGTAGCAGTATGGAAAGCGATCGACGCCATCTGCTATGAGTTAGCTGTGGCGCTTATTAGTAGCGCGGTACCCGCCATCGATACATCTAAAACCCGCGCTGCTGCTAGCCTTTTCCCTAGTAGTGGATAGTCCCCGACATCTGCCGCTGAGCACATGCCATACTGTGTCGATGTCAACGCGGAGCCGCTCCATTTCACGGAGTATGCATCGTCGCAGCTTGTCCGATCACGAATGACAAACATGGAGCAGCACGGTGCCTGTTCTCTGTTTGTCGGTATGTCTCAACCGGGCGAGCAAGTGTACAATGCGGACAAGGAGATGATGGACATTGGACATGATCCATGATAGAGGCTGCTTCGAGGTCGGACAGGTGTCGCAACCAGGCACATACACCAGTCCGACACGTACACACAATCAGGCACACAGTCGGGCTCATACACCCAGCAGCCAGGCAAGTACACCTAGCAGCTAGACACGTACACCCAGTAGCCAGATTCGTACACCGACCAACCGAAGCAGAACGACAATGACGACCTTGATCCAGAGGAATTTGCGGCAGAACCGAAGAAGAGAGGTAGAGGAGAAAGGCTCATCGCGCGGGAGAGCGAATTGTTTTGCAATGCATGATTGACCACTAGCATCCAATCCACGACACTTAGCAAAAGGGCGCAACATTTTGGGCCAACATTCATACTTGGTTCATGAGCGCAAGAATTTGGAGCCCTACCGCAATGAGCTCATCTGCAATCGTGGGATCAAGTCGCTGAACCATCAACGTTACATCATCCAAGAGGTTGTGAGCAAGTATTGCGGCCATTTGAAACAACTAATCGGTCGGTGGTCAAGTGGTGCGCTAATCACTGAGCAAGTGATTTGTTATATGTGTTGGTCATTTGGCCGGATAGGCAACGTCATTTAGCGGGATATTCAACTTATTGCTTCGTAGCCCTTCCAGGCGTGCAACTTGTTCTTGAAGGTGGAGAAGAGGAGCTGGTTGAAGTTTGAATGGGGCATCAAATGGTAACAATCCATTGCTAACTCCATCAAGAACATCGGCATCGGCACCAAGGAAGAAGCGAGTAATCCAACCGACTGACAAAAGAGTTGCCAAAGAAGGTTAGAAGAAGGTTTTGAGAAAAGAAGCAGGAGGAGGAGAAGGACAAGCGAGAAGGGGTGACGGGCAAGATGATAGAGAGAATCGAGAACATCTTGGTGAAGGAGGATGCATGTGTCAAACGCTCTGACCGAAGGGAGAAAAGAAGTTCGAGATGTTTAACACCTTAATGGAAGCGACCGAGAACAAGTTCAATCTCAAAGAGAGGAGGGCTGAGCTCGCGGCCTCTACGAAGAATACGAAGATGTTGACGATGAAGATGGATGAGTTGGATGAGGCTGGGCCGTTCGTGTCAAGATGTTGAAGCGCTTGTCGGCCGAGCTGGAGGTGGCTGAGAAGGAGCCGGATGGTGAGGGGGAGGCGTCGGCACAGTAAGCGCGGAGACTCAGATATCAGGTCCGGCAGGGCAAAAGATATATTTTTTCCACTGACTTCCGGCTGATGCTTTTATGATTAGGCACATGTAAAAACTATGAACATATCTTTCTAGTTGTGATCAAAGCTATGAAAGCCGTACTTTAACTTTCTCTCATATTACTATACATTTGAAATAAAGATGTTCGGATCTGAGCGGAGGTTTTGGGAATGCGGTTAGATGACTAGTTTCCACTCCATGTCCGACTCGCAAACTAATACAACATCCATTTTAGAGCTCAATGTCGAAGAGGTCCTAAGAGCATCTCTAGCAGATCCTGCATAACGCGAAAACCCGCATAATTCTGGCGAGTATATGGGCTCAACCCAAATTTCTGGCCAGAATAGAGCCCGTATACTCGCCCGACCCGTAAATATTTTTACCGCGGCCCGCAACGTTACCCCTGAAGCCGTATAACTACGGGTTTGCGAGGCAAATGCGAGTCAAAACCCTATCGCCCCGCAGCCGCCCGCCGCCGCGTATCCACCCGATTCCCCACCGCCCGCTCGATTTCTCGCAGCCAGCGAGCCTGCCAAAGCCATGGACGACTACTCCGTGGATGAGATGGAGCGCCGCCGCCGCGCCAGATCTAACGCCGCCGCAAGCGGGGGGCGCGTCAGTCGCTCAACTGCGGTAGCCGGCCGCCGCCGGCGTTCGACCGCCGCGAGCTGGATGAGTTCGATCGCAGGCTCGCCCGCCGCCGCCACTCCTCCTCCGGCTCCTGGTCCGCGGGCGCATCGAGCTCGCGGCTAATTCCGGTGAAGAGGGAGCCGGAGGAGGAGCTCGTGCCGCGCGCCGTAAAGCCCGATGCGCTGCCGCGTCGAGGCGTGATCGGGCCCGAGAATTACCTCCCCCCGGGGAAGGAGGATCTCCTCGAGCGCGTCATCCTCGAGCGTCGGCGAGGGAGCAGGAGGAGCTGGAAGAGCGCATCCGCCGCGAGCTGAGTACGAGCGTCTCTTCCTCCAGACGGGCGTCGCCGCGTCGCAGGTGCACGCATCCAAGGAGGCTGACCTGCGACTGATGAAGGTGGAACATGCGAAGTTCTACATTGACCTCGACTCCTCCGACTCTGATTGAGCGCCGCCGCTGGTCAGCTACCGCACGAGCTCCGGTGAGCTCAATTTTATGTACTGGTACGGTAGCGTAGGCCCGGCTTAGCTCCCCCGAACTTATATGTAATATATGCATCAGTACTGATATGCATGGTGTGTACGAACTTATATGAAGAAGAACTATCTATACGAGCGAGCTCCGGCGAGCTTTTGCTTAAATTTCTCGCGTGAAACTAGTTTTTAAAATTTTATGGATTTGGATACAGGTTATGTTCTGTCGTGGCGATTTTGAGCCTGCATAACCGTCCCCATGCGAACTGTAAACTGCGTTTACAGTTTTGCTTTATGCGGGTTCTGCTAGAGATGCTCTAATGCATTTTTCTTCCGCGCGCACACGAGAGAGATATGACAACACTGTGTGCACCAGCTAGACGATCGATCTGCATATCGATCTTGTGTAGTACACAGCTTAGCTTTTGGCACATCTAGCTATATTGTCCGCTATCTGCGCAGGAGAACTAATTCCTAGCGACAGCTAGCTAGTGCGTGTTTACTCAGCACCTAGTTTCCTGTCGCCACCTTTTCTTAACTAAAATCCGCTAGTGTGCTGTTAATGCACACTGATCTGATCAGCCTAAAAGGAGAGATCAAAGGGAACCTTTAATCAATTTAGTGTGTGACCTCGATTCCCTCCCTTGTTTTATCTGGGACAGATTCTAGACGCACGCAACCTGTTTGAGTCAGTGGCAGTAATCAGCAACCGCCAGTTCGAATCCTAACTATTTTATTATCTACTACGAGCATGTGGCGAACTCGCGCGCGTAAGCTAGAGGTATGCAGGGTTAGGTGTCGCCAGATCGTTGGCATGTTTTTGCAGAGGTACAGTCACAGGCCAGTGCGTGTGCAACTGGAGTTAAAGTTACGTGTAGTACTTGCAAAAACATCTTATATTGTATTGTGGAATGAAGGGAGGATAGTATACAAATATGCGAGTCGCGGGAGGCATTATATGGCGACCTAATCAATCTCTTCCGTTCTTCCCGCTCCTTCCTAGTTGCATCTTCTTTTCATCTTTCAATTTTCCTTTATCGCACTCAGCTGCACTGCATGGTGAATGATTTTTGAAGCTTTTGCTAGAAGCCAAGCGTTCGAGTTCTCGTAGTAGTCCTAGTTGACCTTAGAGTTTAATCTCTCCGTCGTTATCTAGACGATGTGCGTATTCCTTGCATGGAATTTACTGTTTGTGATTTTGTCATTAGGTTGCACACACACATTAGTTAACAAATGACAACATTGCAGTGGAACGATTTCTACTAGTGTGATAAGTCGAGTAGGGCATTTTGAAGACCAAGCTCCTTGGAGGCTTTTATTTTAAAAAATTCAATTTTTAAAATTTTCAGTTTCGAAATATTCTGAAAAAATACACATGTATGCAAGGATGTAATGTATATGTGTGAAATTTTGAGGATTAAACACCTTGAATTGCGAGCTGCACAAAAAAAATCATGGACTTTAAGGATGAACAATACATATGCTAAAAAGCCTCATATTTGTCTTTTTTGTGTAGCTCTCATTTTAACGTATTTCAACCTGAAAAATTGCACACATGTACATAATGTATGTAGGTATATGTGTATTTTTTTCAGAATTTTTTGAAACTGAAAAGTTTGAAGTTTGAAGTTTTCAAAGTAAGGCCTCCATGGAGCTAAGAAATGCCTAACAGAGCTTGAGCACCATGGATCCCTTTAAAAACTTCAAAATTCACATTTTTAATTTTTAAAAAATTCTAAAAAGATACACACACATATATGGATGTATACTACTTGTCTGCAAAGTTTCATGATATGAAATACTTTTTATGTGAGCTACAAAAAAACAAAAATCACATATTTCTAGAACATGTATTGTTCACTATAAAATCACATGATTTTGATTTTTTGTACACGTCACATAATAAAGTATTTCGTTATGAAATTTCACAGACATCTAGTATAAATCTATAAGCACTTGTGTACTTTTTTCAGATTCTTTTAAAACTTAAAAAGTTGATTTTTGAATGTTTGACAATAAAGGGCTCCGTGGATCCCGAGAGAAAATGAAAGCACTCTCGCGTCATAAAAATAAATGTAATTCTTTTTCCCAAAAAGGTGGATCTACCCCGGTGTCTGCATCAATATTAAAACGAATTGACATGCCGAAACATAAAATGGGAACCCAAGTCCATCCAGAAAAGGATTCGCCTCACGATATCATAGCCATAAAGCTAGCACAAACCCTACTACAAGTGACTGAATAACGAAGAAATACACTAGTCCTAGACAAAACTTTCAGGAAGTGATCGATGTAAGCTCGGCAGAGTGTCGGTCTATAGGACTCTACTGTTGCCGATTTGTCTATTTTATTTCATGAATTTTTGTCAAACTTCCGGATTTGGCTTTGTGCATCTTAGTGATGCAGAGGCTGGATGTTACTCATAATGCTTTGTATTCGCTTGATGCTACATTTTGGGATAATAAAGTCACCCTTTATCAAAAAAAGCACTCAGATGTTTAAGGGTCCTAGCAAGGGTTGCACTAGAGACTGCCATCTTTGAAGCCGAGTTTCAATCCAACACCTTTAACAAGGCGGCACGACACACACGCTGACATTGTCTTATCAATCCAGAGATGTGAGATCACGGGTTTCTACCCATAGCGTTCTAATTGCTGGCGTTGATTACAAGGTGGATCCTGACGCTTTGAAATGCATGAGGTAGGTAGATGGCCTCATCGCCCCGCTTCCAAACATCGCTGCTCTGCCTTTGATCCTAGCCGATGATGGAGAGAGGGACAATGGATGTACGGTGACAACAGGTCCAACCACCAGTGCGATGACATTGCGGATCCTCCGATCACATCCCCGAGGCGCTGCCCAGGCGTGCACCATCACACGCTGCAACCCCTCCATCATCGGCGAAACCACCAAATCTGAGCACCATTGCGCCTGATCCATTGTCTTTTTTCCACCACAACACCATGACGCCACCACAAACGCTCGAGGCCGTATTGCTTAGCCTGCTGCCGGCAGTCCGCCCCACTTATTGCCGATGTGGGAAGAACAGGGTCGGTTCGATCTCCACTGTGGCCGCAACCCCTATTTCTAGAGTCCTCCTTGTGAGAGGAGCAACGAGGGCCGACTACCACCTAATCCCTCCATTCCTAAATATTTGTCTTTCTAGAGATTTCAACAAATGACTACATTCGGAGCAAAATGAGTAAATCTACACTCTAAAATATGTCTATATACATCTGTATGTGATAGTCCATTTGAAATCTCTAAAATGACAAATATTTAGGAACGGAGGGAGTACATCAGTGGCACGCGGCCGCCTTTGGTAGCATCGAGGAGGTACGGCCGGAAGAGAGGAGGGCGGGTGTCGCAGCAGCAGGCTAGGATTTCTGGCAGAAGGGAATTTCGGGAGGACTTATGGCATAGAGGAGATGTAATATAGAATAAATTAGGCTACCAGAAAACTTGTGGCTGTGATGCAAGTATTTTATCTTTTTAAGCCATGAACCATAGAACAATTGTTCTACAGTAACACTAATTTATAATAATAGTACGTTACAATGACAAGGAGAAAAGAAGCAAAGGAAAAAGACTATCTACAGGGGAGAAAAATAATAATTTATCCAAAACAACTCAACGAAACATAAGTAAAAGATTAGAATTTCGAAGCTAACCAATCCTGGAAACAAACAACACGATTGTCCATGATTATTATGTGCTTGAGTAGAGGGAGAAGTGGAGAACCTCCTGCCGAATGTACCAAGCCTGAGTGGAATGGTTGAAAAGAAACCCCATTTCTTTGTAACCAGATATTCCAGCGTTAGAGTGCTAAATTTCATGTGTTTTTTTGCGCGTGGGGGATATTTTCCATGTTAATGGCTTTTTTGGGGGGGGGGGGGGGATACTGAGAGCCATCAAGGTGCCCTCATAAACAGAAGTTCTTAGAAGTTCCTCTCTTCTGTATCAGATTAGGGTGTCCCAAGAACTTAATGCAAACAAGTATTTTGTCTTCGAAAACATATAGTTATGTTTTGGGTTGTACAAAATATACATACGCCCGTAACATCTGCTCTAGACTATGTGTAACTAAATGATGATAAGCATGAAGTTCATTAACCTGAGTAATGGGATAATTATACAGAGGAGGGAATGACTTGATTAATTTACTGACAACCACATCTAAAGTATCAACCGGAAGATCAAAAGTTTGATAGTGACTCCACCAGAACTACTTTTAATTAATATATTTGAAGTTGTTGATTAAATCTTGCTACACATCTGCCCTAAAATGGTCCATGCCAACCACCACAAAGTAATCAGGGGCAACCTATGCCTTTCATTTCCCTCTTTAGAAAGGACGCAAGGTATTGGTCGAAGTTGCTTTCATATGCTCAATTTGCATTGCTTTAGGAGAGCAAGGAAATTAAAACTCTAGTATTAAACTTCGGAGACGGGAAAGGGACTGTACGGTGGCCATATATCTTGTTACTTTGTAAAGGATCTAACAGAGATCAGGGATAACAAGAAAAGGACAGGGGTAGGACGATTCATGCTTGCATACAGGAAACAGCACTAGCACATTTCACTTCCAAAATATGCTCGGAGTCGATAGTGGCCACGAGAACACAAGTGATCTGATTAAAGAGAAGGACTTCGGTACAACCCCCCCCCAATAAACGTATAAGGGGTAGTATTGTCCATACTAAATTACACGTACATTATACCCGCCGTCCGTCAGAGGGCCGCCGCCCGTGTCGTCGCGTCCGCACTCCTGGCGTCGTCGCGCTAGCGGTTCGATCTGCTATCGGGAAAGGAAAAAACGCCCACCCCGACACCCCATCTCCACGCATTGAAACCCTAAGCGGGATCAACGCCGCCGTGGTCCATCGCCGTCACGACGTCGGGCGGCGTCCGTAGTCAGCCACGCGCCGTGAAACCGACACCCCATCCCCGCCTTGAAAACCCTAGCGGCATCGACGCCGCCGTGGTCCCACCGCCGTCACGACGTCGACCCCGACGTGCCCGCCTAGTCGCTAGCACCGACGGCGTCCGTAGTGACCACACGCCGTGTCGCCGGTGAAACGCCCAGCGCTCGCTCGCCGTTTTGTCCTGGTACGCGCCCTCCACGACGTCGGTGGCAGCAACACATCGGCGTCGACCCCAGGCGAGGACCCCTCGACGGCGCCTGATGAGGTTAGGATGTCTTTTTGTTCTTTTTTTATGATAATGATTTGTCCATTGCATTTTGTGCATTTTGTAATGCAAAATGATTCCTTACTTAGGTAAATAAGAGAGAGAGTAGTGACCTCTTAATGACCTCATAATGATTTTGTATGTTCAAATTTGTATGCATGCCACATAGTCATGTCACTGTTGGCGAATTTACTGTATTCGATGATTTTTGTGGAATGTTGGCATTGATCTCACACCTTATTTGTATGTGCATAGATGGAGCAAGTAACCGGATCGTCGGTGATGATTCCGTAGCGATAATGGATCCTCGTCATTGAATGCGAACCAACATCCGGAAACAACTATATGAGTCGGGATGAATAAATGCAGTGGTAATGTAAGTACCTTCAATGTTGAGAAAAACATATTGAACAAAAACTAGTTATTTGACCCTAACATGTCCTTTTAAATTTATGCAGGTGCATGGCGATCCGACGATGAGGAATATGATGTAGATGAACAGTTTTATGCAGATAGTGTGAGCCGGTATATTGAAAAACTTGTAGAAAAATGATTGACATTAAAATTGTATGACCACTTATGTTACTTTAAATGTGCAGATAAATGCTAATGGTGACAATGAGCGTAATAATATAGATGATGACAATGCCGAGAGCGAGGTCCATGCATCTCGTAGTGTGAGCGGTAGTCAAGTAAGTTCTTTACATTATTTATGGTTAGTACGAACATAAGAAGAGATTGACATGCAAGGTTATATGTCATATTTTGCAGGGAGGTGTTGATGGTCCTAGCGGGAATGATGAGCACAGCGATGATGATCAGTTTGACCTTGACATGTGCTATGATGAATATCAGCAGGAGTCACTTGATAGGCATTGGGCAGTGATGGTAAAGACATTCAGGTCATTAGACGAGGTTTACACGTTCTACAACAAGCACGCGAGAGAACGTGGGTTCAGTATCAGGAAGGACTCGCTTAAATTTTCAAAGGATCGCGCAAGGACTCCGCGCTTGAGGAGGTATCTCTGTTCCGCCGCAGGAAAACGACAGGCCAAGTTCTGTACCATGGAAGGCCGGACCCGCAGGCTTAGACCGGAGAGTCGATTCTTATGCGAAGCCCATTTGTGATTAAGCTTGATAAAAGCTCAATCTTTGGTATGTCGCAGTTTCTCCGATGATCACAGCCACACTCTTGCACGACGGACGAAGTCCCTTTCCTCCGATCTCATAATCAGATCAAAGCATTTGAGAGAGCTGAGATCTTGGCTATGGTGGAGCTGGGATAAGAAAACATATCATCTTTGACAACATCGTTAGCGGTATGGGTCGTATGCAAAGTCACCATTTCAGAGGACAAAGCTGTATAACATGTGCTATAGGGAGAAGATGAAATTGCTTGCACAAGGTGATGCTGATCTCGCCAGAGGAATCATGTTGACGAAAGGACAGAGATCCAGACTTCTTCTTTGAGCACACGGTTGACGCTGAAGGCAGGCTCCAAAACCTCTTCTCGTGTGATTCGCGATCCACGCCGGGATTATCTAGACTATGGTGATGTTGTTGTCTTCGATAGCACATACAAGATGAACAGGTATGGAATGCCGTTCATCCCTTTCGTGGGTCTGAACAACCACCGTTGCACTCATCAGATTCGCTGCGCCATTGTTTCGATTTAGACCGAGGCTACATATGTCCGGTTGCTTAACACGTTCTTGAAAGCTAAGCTGTCGAAGAGGCCCAAATCTGTTATTACAGATGGAGATGCAGCGATGATAAGGGCTATTAGGAAGGTGCTTTCGGCGTGTGGCATCGTCTATGTTCATGGCATATTGAAAAGAATATGCGAAACACCTCAACCACAAGTCATTGAAGGAGTTTAGGGCATTCTTGTACTATGCCACTACACATAAGGTTTTGAGGAGAGATGGGCGCGTTTGTGCGCAAATGGCGACGGAGAAAACGAAAACATGGCTCCATAGGATGTACAGGAAGAGGACGCTTTGGGCTGCATCATATTTGTCAGTGGGTTTTTCCTTGGTATGCGCAGATGTCGAGGAGTGAGAGTCTGAACTCCAGCCTGCACCTTCATCTTGACTATGGTATGACGATCGTTGACATGATTGTACACTACGAGAATTGTATTGTTCGCCTCCGTGAGAATGAAGCTTATGATGACTACACGGCATCACAGACTCTTCCAGTAACAGTGACTGAGTGTCAGGCCATTGAGTCGTATGCTGCGAAAGCATTCACGCAGGCAAACTTTTATATGTTGCAACAAGATATGAAGAAGGTACATGAGCTTGAGGTAATTGATAGACTGACAGGGACCGATAGTCAGAGATTTGTGGTTGCGTGGAAGAATAACAGGGATCACAGATTTAATGTGGACTATCGCCGTAACTCGGCAGAAACTATAAAGTGCAGTTGCCGAAGTATGACTCGCAAAGGGCTTCCTTGTAAGCATATTATTCATGTTTTGAATGCACTGAACTTACCTGTGATACCCAAGTGTTGTGTCCTGCGAAGATTCTCAAAAAAAGCACGAGCTGGACTGCCGATGAAGCGCACCAGCGATTTGTTTGCGTGGGGTTGGTCGAGTGGTGAGGACAGAGCTAGATATAGTGAGTTGACCATCAAATCTTCAGAAGCCTGTCATGTCGCATGCAGTAATCCTTTCTTATTCGACAAGTTGATGGCAGCTCTGGATGATGTTATAGTGAATAAGGATATTGAGGAAATGAAGATGATGTTCAATAAGTTTCGTGAACAGTAATCCATTTGAGCCTAACCGAGATCATATTCTTGTTCGTGATCCAATAAATGTTTCCACCAAAGGCGCACCTAAGCGAGAACAAGAGAGGTCGCGGTAAGGGTGGCCCAGATGTGACAAAAAATGAGAGGCCTAAAGCATTTGACGAGAAATCTGGACGAAAATGTAGCTTATGCAAAGGCTCAGGTCATAACAGGAGCACATGCAGAACAAATGAAGAGTATGTCTATTATTTATTTATGTCAGTTTTGTTGTTTCATTATCGGTGCATTCATTCTCATATTTTTTTGTGTGCAGCAACTGGGCTTGAAGACTCAAGTGAAGACGATCGAGTGTTTTACCTCTTCCATTTATATGAAGAACATTTATTAAATTTTTGTTCGTGTTGAGTACTTTATATGTGTGAAACATGATTATTGCGACGGACCGTTGTCATTTCAGACGTGTTACTTTACATCAACTACAATAAAATTACTGTGGTGACAATTTTTATGTTCAGACAACATTGCTGTTGATATAAAAATTCACTATTCATTGCTTATTGTTTTAATTCTGCATGTATTTGCTACAGTCCCGTCGGCTGTCAAAAATAGAAGAAGTACTCTGTGTACTATTATTTTTAACAAAAGGAAAAAAATGCCCGCCCGTCTCCACAGCCGTCTCTTAGTAAGCTCGTCGTTATCACGACCAACGGGCGTTTCGGAGGACGCCGTGGAGAAACCAGGCCCAACAGGGCAGCATCGACGCGGCAAGTCGACGGGGTAGTAATCAGAGAAGTTCAATACAACGACGGGAGCTGAGTATATAAACTAGTCGTCG
Organism: Aegilops speltoides; assembly: GCA_021437245.1. Classification (NCBI taxonomy): domain Eukaryota; kingdom Viridiplantae; phylum Streptophyta; class Magnoliopsida; order Poales; family Poaceae; genus Aegilops; species Aegilops speltoides. Next base: position 479,459,442 of record CM038147.1, read on the forward strand.
TCGCCTTCGGCCGTCGAGGTGGGACTAAACTTGCGTCGGTTTCACTGGCGCGGCGTCACAGCGGTGGTAACTGGGCCGGCCCACGGCGCGTCGGGCGGTCGAGAAGACCGCGCCGTCACTTTTTTTTGGGCGGCCACGCGCGCGTCGGCGAGAGAAGACCGTGCGCCCATCGCTTTTTGGGCCGCCCGTCGCGTCTTTGTTGTGTCCACGCCGCCCCGCAGCCGACGGAAGTTTAGTCCCACCTCGACGGCCGAAGGGGACGACGACCTGTTTATATACTCTGCTCCCGTCGTTGCACTGAGCTCCTTTGAATACTTCCCCGTCGATGTGCGCAGTCGATTCTGCCCTTGTTGGGCCTGATTTCCAGTGCGTCCTCCGAAACGCTGTTGTAGTCGCCCGTTGGGCTTGATAACGACGGGCTTACTAAGAGACGTTGTGGAGACGGGCGGGCGTTTTTTTTTATGTCAAATAATTTTTCAGTAACACGTAGTGTGCTGCCATAGTTTAGTGCACAAAATTGTAACGACGGCATGATTACATATAACTATTCGGCAACCAAAAAATCATGTAAACAAAAAAAATATCATGTGAACATTAAATTTTTTTGGAAAAGTGCCGAGTCTATTACATATAACTATTCGGAAGCATAGTCTGTTACATAAAATTCATAAGCAAGTCGCATAAAGCACATGCAAAACTCCTCATACCGCATCTATTTCTTCTTCTTCGATATCCGAATAACTTTGTTTTTCACTTCATCAAGCTTGTTTCTTTCCGAAAAGATAAGTTGCGCAATCATTAACTCTCTCGAATCATCAATAGAGGTCTGCAAAAAATGATGTTACCACAACATTCATTATACATCGTAGTCCAAATATGACTTGCGTGCACTGTGAAAATAAGCCTGTCCATTTGTCACCATCCCAATATTGAAAGCATCGAAGGAGAAATATTCCACACGAATTCCTAGTGCATACAACTTACGAAGATTAAATTTGTACTGTACATACAAGACCAACATTCTGTCGTAGTAAAACTCACCCATCATGTTGTTTTGGCATGTCATACGCTTGAATAGGCCACTTGGAAACATCCGGATAATTCACAATTCGGTTGCATTTGCTTCTTGGATATCTTCTGCTAGTTGTTTTCTAAAGATATAATAAACATGATGGAAAGCATGTCATTCAGTGTATTAAAGAAAACGAATGTTACCAAATGCACATTTGCAAGTTAAACCTACCAGGTCCTCAACGAGTTCTCTAGTAATGATGTCAAGTTTTCCGGTCATCAACGAGTCAAGAACCTGAAACTCTCTTTTTCCACTATGCATGACGACAGTAATCCAGTGATTATTGTCCTTGTTTAGAGGAATGTAAGTCTGCATCACAAGGACCATAAAACGCAATCATGACATAATATCGTATGTATGTTCCGTGTTAACAATCAAACTTACCTTTGTTTTTTTGAAATACTCGTCCTCACATCTGTTCACGGGTCCATTACTATGCGACTCTGCTTCATAATCATTGCCGACGGTCTTTTTTCCGGGTCTAACGTGAAGCAACCAATGTACCCTCCAAGTTGTTAACATGAAATGATCATCATTAACTTTGTCCACCAAAAATGATGAGTATGCATCAATTACCTATAAATAATGTGTTACATTAAACAATTGCATTTTAGAATCAATTGTAAAACAATATATGAAATTAACTTACGTCGCCACTTAGCCACTCATGGTTAATAATCTGACAAGCTCTCCGCACAGTGAGACCTTCTTCCATGCCATCATTGAAAATTTCTGTTTTGGCATGTTTTTGTGAATGCTCATGCGCACGCACGTACTTGATGGACGCTTTCACCACATCATACTCATCACCAGATTTGTTAACATCACCATTTTGGAACAATTCTGTACCGCACCACTCAAATACTTATAAACGCAAACACATAAATAATTATGACGCAATAACAATTAGATACAAAGAAAACTTACTTCCTTTGGCGAGCGTTTTGCACGTTTGTTTGGTTTAGGGACCACATAAGGAGACTTGACATGTTGTGATCCTCACGCTTGCGCCCCGATAACCTCCTCCACTTCCTCTTGTACTCCTTGAGAACCAACCGACGCATGCGATGCGATTTCGTCCGTCTCCAAAGATGTGGCAGCTTTCTCATCTGATACTTCTGGTACTTGGACAGGATCATCCATATCACCCTTGAAACTATCCCAGTACTCAGGTGTGCAGTAAAAAGGTGTGTTTCCACGAGAAGTTACATCAACGCCATTATCATCCTTTTGCAAATTCATTTTGGAAGGTGTGCGGAACCGGTCTGAATCATCTTTTTGATATACAAACTCTTTTTGCGGACGTCCACCATCGTTTGAAGACTCATTAATGCCTCCGTACAGATTCTCTTCGTCCTCTTCCAGGTTACTGGGTTTGTAGGAGACGCCGGTTTTGTTCAGTTTCTCAATCATCCTCTGCAAGAAAACATTTCATCTTAGTTCTTCAATTGAGTGATGGACATTACAGAGACGTGATCAAGTGTTACCTGTGCGCATAACTCGCAAACGAAGCATTTCCTTCGAAGCTCATTCATCTCACTCAAAATCCGGTCCATAGTAGGCTTTTGGCTCAAGCCTCCGAGGTACTGCCCTCTTTCCTCATTCGAGAACGTTAGATTTTTGCTACTAGCTTTCTTGGTTTTTGAGCTTCTTCTTCCGCAATTTTTTCAGCCTATACTCCTCTGTAATGTTGTCATCGATCTACAAGTGCAACAAGATAATTATACATAAAAACTATATGCACACTTTACTTTACTTCATAAATGTAAAAAAATGATTACTAGGATTACCATCCCAACACCACGACCATATTCATAGTCGTATTTATCTCTTCTCACTGCCATATCTTCCGTCCGGTTCCTCATCGGCGGGCTCAACAATGCCAACGGATCATATTTTGGACCGTGATTGGTTGCACCTTCTCCCAAATATAGGTACTGCAAAACACATGAACTAATTAAATTACATGTTCTTCTCGTGAAATTTTATAACAAAATTGTTGAAATTAATAAATACAACGTACTTGCAAAAGGGCGAGGTTCCCCAGGGCCATCGCTCGACATGGCAAATCTGCACAAGCTTACCAATCTCCGATAAACAGAATCGTGAAGTGAATGCATTCCAGTTGAACTTCCTTATAAACTTAATATTTTGCACTAAGGCATAGTATTTTTTCGGAACGTACTCATGAGACACTGGTGCAATTATAGTTCCTAGGAGAACTAGAAATGTCATCCGAATAAAGTCATCATCGGTGCTCTTATCCTTCACAATCTTTTCTATGAGATCATCAATCATGATCTTACCATTTTCTTGCTAACAAAACTAACAGGTATTTTTTGGTTGCTTTTCTCCTTCACTACTTAGAAACCCAAAAACATCCACTCCATTGTTTTTCCAACCAAATATGGAGTACACATCATCAGGCCTTAATGAAATAAGACCTTTACATCCAGCAGTACTTCCAGAACTCTGTTGAACCATGAATTTTTTGCTACTCGGATTGTAACCTTGGAGTAAAAAGTGAAGCAAAAATCACGATCTTTATCGATGGTATTCTAAACATGCCCTGCATATCCGTTTCAGTAAAACCTGAATTTCGATTGGGTGACAATTTGTCAACTAGGCTAACCCACTTTGAACGAACATGGAATCACACCGTCGATATTCATCTTGCATGAAATAGATTTTGTCACATACCATCATACCGCTATGAGCCTCGTTGTATAAAAGAAGTGGAAAAAAAAACTTACACGACGGCGACGGGTCGGGGGGACGGAAGACGGCGCGGGCGCACCGGCGTAGTATGTACGGTGGGGCGACGGCGGAGAGGCAGAGGCGACGGTCGTAGTAGTAGGCGGCGGCGGCCGCACCGCCGCCGTTTTGGAGTGTCGGGCGACAGGCGACGGTGGCAGCAGTGCGGATCGGCGGCGGGCGAGACGGGCGGACGTACAAGGAAATTTTGCATGCACGCCGGCTAACGACGCCGCCCGAGCGCTGATTATGGGTCGTTGTTAGTGGGGCGGCCCCATGCACGCATTCGCGTCGGTTAGCGAAGACCAGCGGTTTTTTTTGAGGCCTCATTTTTTAGAAATTGAAATAGCATATTTTTAACCCCGAAAATACTGCCGGACGTGACGCAACGTCGTTCGTTGTCGGATTTCGTTCATTTGGGCGTGGGGTGCCGGTGAGCCCTACACGCGCTCCCGGTTGGGTGCAATCCGTCAAACTGGTCGGTACTTGCTGTGGAAGGGGTGCTTCGGTATGGCGGAGGGGACCCTCGGTCGCACCTCTCCACCGTGATCCGCCAAAGCGTGCCCAATTTTTTCCACGTGATACTATGCCCTACCGGGCAAGCACGCAAAAACTTTCCGCTTCGATTCCGTATGCATTTACTACAATTTTTGGGCACAAAACCACGAAAATACTGCCGGACGTGACGCAACGTCGTTCGTTGTCGGATTTCGTTCATTTCGGTGGGGTGCCGGTGGGCCCTACACGCGCTCCCGAAGTTGGGTGCAATCCGTCAAACTGGTCGGTACTTGCTTTGTGGAAGGGGTGCTTCGGTATGGCGGAGGGACCCTCGGTCGCACCTCTCCGCCAGATCCGCCAAAGCGTGCCCAATTTTTTCCACGTGATACTATGCCCTACCGGGCAAGCACGCAAAAAATTTCCGTTCGAGTCCGTATGCATTTACTACAATTTTTGGGCACAAAACCACGAAAATCTGCCGGACGTGACGCAACGTCGTTCGTTGTCGGTTCGTTCATTTCGGGCGTGGGGTGCCCGGCTTGGGCCCCACACGCGCTCCCAGAAGTTGGGTGCAATCCGTCAAACTGGTCAGGTACTTGCTGTGGAAGGGGGTGCTTTCGGTATGGCCGGAGGGGACCCTCGGTCGCGTCTCTCCGCTTCGCATCCGCCAAACGTGCCCAATTTTTTTCCACGTGATACTATGCCCTACCGGGCAAGCACGCAAAAACTTTCCGCTTCGAGTCCGTATGCATTTACTACAATTTTTCGGGCACAAAACCACGAAAATCTCGCCGGACGTGACGCAACGCGTGCGTTCGTTGTCGGATTTCGTTCATTTCGGCGTGGGGTGCCGGTGGGGCCCCACGCGCTCCCGAAGTTGGGTGCAATCCGTCAAACTGGTCGGTACTTGCTGTGGAAGGGGTGCTTTCGGTATGGCGGAGGGACCCTCGGTCGCACCTCTCCGCCGCATCCGCCAAGCGTGCCCAATTTTTTCCACGTGATACTATGCCCTACCAGGCAAGCACGCAAAAATTTCCGTTTGAGTCCGTATGCATTTACTACAATTTTTGGGCACAAAACCACGAAAATATCGCCGGACGTGACGCAACGCGTCGTTCGTTGTCGGATTTCGTTCATTTCGGCGTGGGGTGCCGGTGGGCCCCTACACGCGCTCCCGAAGTTGGGTGCAATCCGTCAAACTGGTCGGTACTTGCTGTGGAAGGGGTGCTTCGGTATGGCGGAGGGACCCTCGGTCGCGTCTCTCCGCCAGATCCGCCAAACGTGCCCAATTTTTTCCACGTGATACTATGCCCTACCGGGCAAGCACGCAAAAACTTTCCCGTTTCGATTCCGTATGCATTTACTACAATTTTTCGGGCACAAAACCCTGAAAATACTGCCCGGACGTGACGCAACGTGCGTTCGTTGTCGGATTTCGTTCATTTCGGCGTGGGGTGCCGGTGGGCCCTACACGCTCCCGAAGTTGGGTGCAATCCATCAAACCGGTCGGTACTTGCTGTGGAAGGGGTGCTTTCGGTATGGCGGAGGGACCCTCGATCAAGCTTCTGTGGTTCCCTCCAAAGTAATTTAAAAATATTTCAGAAAATGTAAATGAATTTAAAAATTCTTGTATTCATTCATATATGTTAATGAATTTAAAAATATTCTCTTATTCATAAGTGTTAACGAATTTAATATAATTTCAGGAAATGTTAGTGAATTAAAATATATCACCTTTTTAATTTCTTTTTTTTATTTCTTATATTTTGTATTTCAAAATTTCAATTTTTTCATCGACCGGCTATACTATATGGACATATTTAAACAAAATCTGAACATTTCAAACGCTTTTATAAACATATACATAATTTTTTTAATTTATGTGCTTTCATGATTTTTATTCTACAAATTTTGATAATTGTATACCTTATTCTCTCCTATATATATTCGATGAAATTTTTTAAATATATTATGAACATTTTTATGCATAGGTCTGAATATTTTCAATTTTTCTTAAAATAAGCGTTTTATATTTAGCTAATTTTTTAGCAATTTTGTAGACAAATTTAAACAAGACTCCAACAAAACAGATTGAACATAGATATATTTTACATAGTCCATTCAACATTGCCGATATCGACGAGTTTTTCCAAACATAACCGATACATAGTTCAAACTTAGGAAAAAAAATCTAGTCCTCCTCCTCGTCGCTAGCCAACAGATCGACGACCTCCCGACGTCACCGCCGCCACCACCGCCTCGTCGTCGTTGTCGCTGACCTGGGCCAAGCGCTCCGGTCGATGTCGTTGTCGTCGTCCGACGACTCGGCGCTCCGCTGCAAGGCTTGGGACCATCGGCGGAATCGCCGCCGCCGCCAGATCGCTGCCGCTTTGCTCGGCGGCCTCCCTTGCAGCCGCCGCCGCCTCTGCAGCCGCCGCTGCAGCCGCCGGCAGCGCAGGCGACGAGGTAACCAGCGATCGTCGGGATCACCGTCCTCGAAGAACCACCGCTCCGGCGGCAGTTCCACCTCCGCGGGCGGGGATCGGCGGCGCCGCCGCTGGTGTTGGAGGAGCAGCGGCGCGCGCTGCTGGACGGGGCGGCGGGACAAGAAGGTGGCGACGGTCGCCGACGAGGTCAGGCGTGACGCCGGACTCCGCCAGCCTGAACGCGCCGATGACGGCGGCGTACTCTTTGCCGTCCCAGAAGGCGTGACGGCCGGCGATGTTGTTGCGTCCGCCGGTCCGCTTCTCCTCCGCGGTGGCGCCGGGCCCGCGCGTCGGGTAGCCGTCCTTGTCGAGCTTCCAGTCGTGCGGAAGACGGCAACCCGGCGGCACGAGGAGGCCGAACCGGTGCAGCTCCTCCGTCTCCGGCTTGCTCAGGCTCGACGGCCACGCACTGGGCCCGTCGTCGCCGCCGGTGCCGGAGCTGCTGCCGCGGTGGAACGACATGTCGCCGACGGGATTTTGGGAGGTGGAGACGGGAGGGCAGACGGGAGCGGTGTTTTGCAGCGACGGGCGGACGGGGCGAGTTTTTATAGGGAGACGGCGGGGGAAGCGGGCGGCCGGGTCGGTATGCTTTCAATGCGACGGCAGCCGAGGGGCGGCGGCGCGGCAGACGAGGGGACGGGCGGCGGGGCGGCAGTCGAGGCGACGGGACGGGGCGGCGGGGGCGGCAGACGAGGCGACGGGACTGGGCGACGCGCGGTTTGACCACCGACGCGCTTGGCCACCGACGGGAAAACATTCAATGCGACGGCAGCCGAGGCGACGGACGGGACGGGGCGGCGGGCGGCAGGCGAGGCGACGGACGGACGGGCGGCGGGCGGCAATGAGGCGACGGACGGGCGGCGGGCGCAGTTCACGCGCCACGACGCGCTTTCCCGGCGACGCGGTTCGACCACCGACGCGGTTGACCACCGACGGAAAAAAAAACGTACGTCGCCAAAGTAAAAAAAAGCGACGACGACGCCGACGGCGGCGCTGGTACGCCACGGGCGGACTGAGGGAGGGGCATGGGCAAAGACCATCCTACCCTTTTTTAAGTTTTCAAGCGAAGGGGTATAGGACGATCTGGACCGTTGATGTTTTTAGGGGGGTTGTACCGAAGAAGAAGTGCTGATTAAATTAATGCTGGAAGGTGCGACGAATTGTGCTCAAGTTCTGCCAGATCCTGTAAATTGATGTAGGTTATATAGGTGCACAGCACTTTTCGAGCCTAACTGGCTAGGCTTATGTTTTTTGAGAAATTGGCTAGAAGAATATGCAGAGAATAAATTATACAGGTTATATCGAGCAAACGCCTGTATTTCGACGGGAGTAAAATTCCTCTTGTGTCTCCTCGGTGAAGCCCATGTATGAGGATATCATCAACACACTCCTCCGTTTTTTTGGAAATGGAGGTATACCCCCAGCCTCTGCATCATGATGATGCATGCGGCCCTCTTATTAAAAATCCAGAAAGTATCATTATAAAGGTCTTACAGCTCGCAAACGAAGCAAAGCAAAGTGCATAAACCGGAAAAAAATAAGCAGACAAAGACAACCGATACGGTAATAATAAGGATAAGCTCTCTAGACTCCTATCCTGTTATGCAAACGCCATCCGAACCGGTTGAATATAATCCGAGCCACCATCTTCCATTGGTTGCACCCAGTAACCAAAGGCTCCCTGGAGTCCATAGAAGTGAATAAGGACCACGTACGGATCCAAACTGTAGCTCTGAAGATAACCTGCAAAAAAGTTAAGTTGTGTTGTTTAAAAATCATATCATTTCTACAGTTCCATATAGCCCATAGTAACGCACATATTCCTATCCGAATACGAGCTGTCATGATCTGTTCAACCCCAGCTAACCAGGTCCCAAACAAAGACGCAATATCTTCTGGAGGATTGATATTAAAAACTATATGAATCGTTCTCCAAAGTAACTTGGCAAGTGGGCATTCAAGGAATAAATGTTGTATTGTCTCATCCTGAGCACAAAAACAACACCGCGGGTTGCCTACCCATCACCTCTTAAGTAAGTTGTCCCTTGTGAGTATTACTTGCTTATGGACAAACCACATAAAAATTTTAATCCGCAAAGGAACCTTAACCTTCCAGATATGTAGTGACCTTGAGAGGGGGCCAAATTAATTAGATCCGTATAAAAGGATTTCATCGCAAATATCCCATTTTTAGTTAACTTCAATTGTGTTGAGTCCGGCATGTTGGAGAGTCGAACTTCAATCAATCTTCGAACCAAGTGCATCTAGGCTGTCCATCTCTCACCCACTAACGTACGTCTGAACTGGATGTTCAAGGGAATAGTTTGAAGGACGATACCTACGTAATCTTCCTTACGTTGCACAATATTGTAAAGGGTAGGATATTGTAAGGCCAGAGGTGTCTCTCCTAACCACGTATCCTCTCAAAATCTTGTAGACATCTCGTTGCCAACCAAGAATTTGACCGTACGATAGAACATATCCTTTGTTCTCATAAGTTCCTTCCAGAACGGCGAATCAGTCAGTCTGATGGTAGCCTGGGCTAGTGTTTTCGAGTGCAAATACTTATTGCGCAGGATTTGAGACCACATGCCCTCCGGCTCTGTCTCTAACCTGTACAACCATTTGCTCATAAGGCATTTATTCTTAATCTCCAAATTCTCAATACCGAGGCCCCCTTGGCTTTAGGTCGACAAAGGATATCCCATTGCGCGAGACGGTATTTCCTCTTGGCCTCATCAGACTGCCAAAAGAAACGAGATTTAAAGAAATCAAGTCGTTTCCGGACCCCTTTCGGAATTTCAAAGAACGAAAGTAAAAACATTGGCATGCTAGTCAATACTGAGTTAATCAAAACTAGTCGACCTCCATATGACATCAGCTTGCCCTTCCAGCAGCTGAGTTTTTTTTCAATTCGTTCTTCAATACATTTCCATTCTTTATTGGATAGTTTACGGTGATGAATCAGAATACCCAAGTAACTGAATGGTAAAGCACCTAATTCGCATCCAAACAATTGTCTGTAAGTATGTTCCTCGTCTTTGGCCTTCCCAAAATAGAACACCTCGCTCTTATGAAAATTGATTTTTAAGCTAGACAATTGTTCGAATAGACACAAGATAAGTTTCATGTTACGTGCCTTAGCCATGTCATGTTCCATGAAAAGAATAGTGTCATCAGCATATTGTAGAATGGACACCCCTCCATCAACCAGATGAGGAACTAGACCCTCTACATGGCCATGTTGCTTGGCCCTGCCAATAATGACGGCCAACATATCTGCCACAATATTGAACAGAAGAGGTGACATGGAATTCCCTTGTCTCAACCCCTTATGCGTCTGGAAGTAGTGACCGATGTCATCGTTCACCTTAATTCTGACACTACCTTTCTGGACTTGAGTATCCACCTGGTTCCTTCAGGTTTCACTAATTAAAACCCTTCATGCACATTGCCTGCTGAAGAAAAGACCATTTTAGTTTATCATAAGCCTTCTCAAAATTCACTTTTAAGATAACCCCGTCTAGTTTCTTCGAGTGAATCTCATGGAGTGTTTCATGTAAGACAACCACTCCTTCTAGTATGTGTCGTTCAGGCATGAAAGCTGTCTGACTAGGTTGAACCACTGAGTGAGCAATTTGTGTCAATCTATTGGTTCCTACCTTTGTGAAAATTTTAAAACTCACATTCAGCAGGCAAATGGGTCGGAATTGTTCGATCCGGACCGCCTCATTTTTCTTAGGTAACAACATTATCGTACCAAAGTTGAGGTGAAACAACTCCAAATGCCATCAAAAAAATCGTGAAATATAGGCATAAAATCATCTTTAATGATATGCCAATATTTCTTATAGAATTCAGCTGGCTCCGGGACACACTTCTCCGTAGACAACACATCCGAAAGACAAGAGTTCCACTAAACATTAAGGTTTTTTATGTGGCTCCTTAATCATGGGGTAATTCTTACCATGGATAATATGGCAAAATGCAGCTCACAGGGATGCAAGAAATATTGTTTCGGCGACTAAGAGGAAACAAATAAAAATCTATGTCTTTCTTGCCCATTTCCCAGGCTTCTTTACCGAACAACCCATGTAGTGTTTAATCAGCTACTGTTTACTAGCTAGTATAACGAATTTGTTTGGAAACTGACTTGCTGAGGTTCATAAAAAATTTATTGCGCATATCGGATTAGAATTGTATGCTTCATATGGGAAATTTTGGAGTTGCACTACTAAGGAAATGCCTATACACAGGAGCTCAGTAGTAGCGCTTTTTACAATAAATTGCTGCTACTTATCAGTAGCGCTTGCTCAAGGTAGGCGTTGCTACTATGCACTTACCAATAGCGCTGTGTTCATAAAACACGCTACTACTACAATTGCCAGACCGTCGCCGGCAGGCCAGGCATAGTAGTAGCGCTTGTATGTAGAAAGCGCTACTGCTATTGTACGTAGCAGTAGCGCTTTCTGCATACAAGCGCTACTACTACAGGCACCTTATCCACGCTCTGGCCCGCGCTCGACCTCACTCTCCCCTTCACACACTCTCACTCGCACGCCTCCGCCCGCCATCCTACTGCTGTCCCCAGCGGTCCGGTCTTCTCCCCGGCCGCCCTCGCCCTGGCGGCTCTCCTTCCCTTGGCCTCCTCCCCGGCCGACCTCCCGCTGGCCCTCGCCCCCACCAACCCCAGCGCGGTCGTCTTCCACCGAGAGGTACTCCTTGTCCCTCCTCCTCCTCCTCCCTAGTTAATTTTGAACCCTAGCTAGTAGAAAAATTTAGGTTAAATCTTAGAATAATGTAGTAGGTTATGATCTTAGGTGTTTCATTTTAGAATAATGTAGTATGAACCCTAGCTAGTTATGATCGAACCATGTTCAAAATGTAGGTTTTTAATTAGGTGTACTTAATATAATTTAGGCACTTTAGGTGTTTAATCTTAGACTAATGTAGTATGAACCCTAGTTATGATCGAACCATGTTCAACATGTCAAATTTGTTGTTATTTTTTTAGTTAAAACATTTATTCCCGCATCGACGTCGACGATGCCTATCCCGCATCCTCGTCGTCGACTTGGCTGAGGACACCTGCTTGATCAGAGGGACCATGTCCGGAACTGGGCTCCACCGGGCTGGTACTAGGGGGTGCTACCTTCCGGGCGGCACAGCTTGGTGAGGAGCCAGCCTATCGTTGACCCGAACCTTCTTTGGTGGCAGTCGCGTGGGCCAGTGACGGTGCGGAGGCTTGAGGACCCCGGGGAGGTGGTACGTCACCGTGTCAGTGAGGAGGACGAGCACGTCCGTCGCCACATGGTTGCATTGGAGGGCAGGTTCTCCAATACCTGTCAGGTTCTTCATGGATCTCATTGGAGCTATGATCCTGTGATGGTTCCTTCTCTTTGTGGTGTCCAGCGCCCGCGCCGATACCCGTCGTTCGCTAGGGTTTTAGCTATATTAGTGATGTTATATGTATGATACTATTCGAGATGTATTAGTGATAGTATTCGACGATGTACGGATGAAAGAGATGATTTAGTTTTGCTTATTGAATGCATGCTAATTTGAATACTTATTTATTTTACGGTTTGGTTTTGCTTATTGAATGCTCAAATTGGAAAACTACTCCTACTTTGAATGCCCAAGTGGCCGGCCATGTTTGCATGTTACGCCTCCGAGTGGCCTATGTTTTACCGGAGTGTTGATTAATTTCCATTCCGCCAAATTTCAGGTGCTCGATATGTCCTTTTTTAGCAAAGTTCATGCCGGATTTTTCCATGAATTCTGGGATGACTTGTGCTAGAATATGTAAGAAATATCGAGTGGCCTAGATTTTCTAGAAAGCTAATTAAACGACATATTGGGTTGACTTTAAGTCTGTCATGGCCCCATACATGACAATCAAAAAATGAGTGAGGGAGTGTGTCCATCATATGTGCTACACTATGACTATGACCGGTGGTAATGACTATGATGATTAGTTAGCATATACAACAGTGGATGAAATGAATGTTGATTAGGTTCAAATGGAGGCAACATGTGGTGCATGTCGAAAATATACGTATGAATGTTGATTAGGTTCAAGTGGAGGCAATATGTGGTACATGTCGAAAGTATATTACATGTCGCCTCCACTTGAAACTAATCAACATTCATTTCACCCACTGTTGTATATACTAACTAATCATGATGATAAAATCATATGATGAAAATACTGTATATAAAACCTATACAAATACAGTGAAAATAAGCTGCAATTAAAAAAATACAGAAAAAATAAGCAGTAGCGCTTTTCAAAAGAAACACTACTGCTACTTACTACTATCAGCAGCGCTTTTCAAGCACACGCGCTACTGCTAACTAGGTATAACAATAGCGCTGGACAGACAACGCTACTGCTACATGTTAGCTGTAGCGCGATAGCAGTAGTGCTGGCACTAGCGCTACTGCTATGCACATTACAAGCGCTACTAGTAGGCTTTTTGCTAGTAGTGTTGTTATAATGATTGCGTTTTTAATGGAACGACACTTTGCAGGTTATCGTTCGCGCTATAGGATGAACCCCTGCATTGTGCTGTTTGTAGCCTCTAGAGGAGCAGTCACTTATGGCCTTTGGGTGTAGCCATTGGGAGACCGCATCACAAGATGCATTCATCTGGTTTGGGTGGCCTGTCAGCGATAGGTATGTGTTTAGTGATATAGTCATGTTATTAGGCGATTATGGTTGGGCCTCCTTTTTTTTGCTTTGATCTTCATACTGGAGTTTACTACTGTTTTATAATAGAAGATTGTTTTAGGGTGATAGAGTATGTGCTTTTATTCATTATACCCGGAAGGATACACGGTAGGGTAGTGGGCGAGAACGCGTCCTACTTCCGATACCTTTTTTGTTTTGCGAGAAAGGGATTTCACTAATCAACGGGCCGGAAAAATAAGACCATCCATGATCAAGCGAGCAAACTCCCGTGGGTAGCTAACCAACTAGCAAGTACTCCCTCCGTTCCTAAATACTTGTCTTTCTAGATATTTCAACAAATGACTACATACGGGGCAAAATGAGTGAATCTACACTTAAAATAAGTCTACATACATCTGTATGTTGTGTCCATTTGAAATGCCTAGAAAGACAAATATTTCTAAACGAAGGGAGTAATTTTTATTGAACATGCTTTTGGCCTTCATAGATAAAGCACCACATGGCCCACAAGGGCAGACAAAGGTTGAACGACCAACCAAAAGAAAGAAAAAACTGCTAGAGTGAGCTATAAGCATAAAATACAAAAAACCATAATGAGCACTTCGCTTAAGCGCTGAGATAGCAGCTCCGAGATCAAAGTGGTGATCGCCCCACAATTGCACGTCCTACCCAACGGCCACAACTGCTACAAAGAAGATGGCTTGATGTAAATAGCGTCAGCAACCAGGCATACGAAGGTCCTTTTTTTAGAACGAAGGCTCAAGAGGAGCCCGGCTTTGAATTAACAAAGCCATCAACCAGCCAGGATTACGACTCCAAATATCACCACTCACCAACTAAAGCAAAGAAAACATACAACAAAAATACGGGGGCGCCAAGGAACAGCTCACAATGCACATACTACAAGCTAGTAAGAAAGATTGGCGTAAAGCATATAGCTTGGAGATGCCACTATCCTCTTGCACGCCGAAAACCAAGGCGAAAGCGAAATCCTGGCCAGGAGAGAGCACCGACGACGGTGCAAGGCACGCCGTTGCCAAGACCTGGGCTTGAAGAAAGACACATCCATCCAGATCCATCGTCAAAGAAGGCCCCTGCCTCCTCGCCTGGCTCGAAGGCGCCGCACCGTTGAGCGATGGACATGCTCACCCTAGAGCCTAGATGGATGGCCTCGAAGAAACCACTTGGGCGGAACCAGGCGTTCCCGACATGTCGACGACGGCTCACCTAGAGCAGAGAAACACCATATGCCAAAGTGCTAACTTGGAAGAGGGCGAGCGGTCAGAAAGCACAATTGGGCAACAGCGAGGGCCAAGACCAAATTGGGAGCTTCGGCTCGCTCGACGAGCTGAAGTGCAGCCGCCGTAGGAGGGGAACCATATCCCCTCCCGTCCTGGAAGATCCAAGGGCACCGGAGGAATAAACTGCAGCCCGGCGAAGAGCACCATAACACCTTGACCCAGCACCAAGGAAGACACCGCCACCGCTGGACGCACGCCGCCGCCGCCGACACACTCCACCTACACCACAGCGAAGCCCACGACCCATCTTTGCTCCCAAAACAGCGCCTTCAAGAAGGTTACGGCGCCAAGGGAGTCGCCGCTGCCCAACAAAATTGAGGATTTCTCCCGGGAGACAAAGGGGAGGGGGATGGGGAGCAAGACCTGAACGGCGCCTCCGGGAAGGTGCGCGGTGCCCGCGGGCGTCGCCGCCGTCGCCGGCATGGCTGGCTGGGTTTCCCCCGGTCCTGCATCCAGACACCCACTCCCACCCGAGCAGCTGACCGAGGCCCCTCGATGAGGCAGGCCGGATCAGGGGAGGGGAGGAGCTTGCTGGAGAAGAAGGGCAGTGGGGGCGGCCAGATTTGACGCAGCCGGAGCAAACGCTGCCGCCGCGCGCTGGCCCGCATTCTTCGGGGATCTTGCCGTCCACACGGCCGAGAACCACCGACCTGCGCCCGCGCTGCCGGATGCCGAACCCGACGAGGCCTCACTAGCCGGGGCCGCCGCCCCAGATCCAGAGGCCCCCCCCCAGGGACGAGGCGAGGCGGAGAGGGCCCCGCCGCCACCTTCATCGACGGCGCGCCAAGCTTGCTCGGCGGTAGCAGTCTCCGACGGCGGCGAGGGGAGGGCAAGCAGGGGAGGGAGGCGGCGGGGGTAGGGTTTCGCCCCTCGGGTCGCCCAAGCGGGGCGACACGAGGGAGGGGCGGGAAGCGGTCTCTCAGACTCTACGAAGGTCTTCTTGATAACCATCTTACTGTGGATTGTCTACAAAAATTAGGCAAGACCACCAAAGGCTACCCATTGTAGCCGACGGTCTTACCCAACTGCAGATACAATTAACTCATGTTTGCTTTATAATATAAAGCGGGAACAACCCTTTTTCAACAAGCAACTCATGCAGATCACGAAAACTAGGTAGACACTAGTCCCGCGGGAAAACCTCACGAAGGTATCTGACACAAACTGGGCCGAGTAGCAGGTGAATTAATGTGTTCAGTATCCTCTGCTACCCCATATAGAGGGCATAGACCATCCCCTAGTCTCTGATGTTTCATCACCTCCATGCCCTTGGGAGCCGGTAATAGAGTAGCTGGCACATGAACATCCTAATTTTGAGCGGGGTCTTAATAGGCTAAACTTGAGACACGTGGGGAATGCATGTCTTGAGACGCTAGCAGCTCATGGACTTGGTCGAATAATGCATTGAGGTTTTTAAGAGCAACTACAATGGGACGACCCACTTCGTCCAGGTGCGTTTGTTCGGGTCGCCGCGGACAAAATGGTGGCTCAACGCAGTGACCCATTTTGATTTTGTGTCCGTTTTATGTCCACGCGGACCCATTTCCATCCTAAATTTGAGCCATATTTGCGTCACAGACGGACACAAAGCGGATGCTTTCTCTGTCTCTCTCGTCCGTGTGCGTCCGGGCCTGGCCCGCTTGTCACCCACCCATCCCTCTCTCTGTATTTTTATTAGCTGGCCCACCGCTCGACGCACACTCTGCTCGATGCGCCCCTGCTCCATCCCGCTCGCAACCGAGCACGATCATCCCTTGTCTGCCTCGCTCGCCGCCGAGCTCGACCATCCCTACTCCGCCCCGCTCGCCGCCCATGCCGCGTCGCTCGCCCTGGCCGCGACATGCCGCTCGCCGCTCGCCCTCGTCGGGTCGCTCGCTCTCGCTGCGCGCGTCGGTCGCCCTCGGCGCGCGCGCCGCTGACATCGTCGCTGACGCCCGCCACCGCCGCTAACGCCTGGTCACGCGCCCGCCATCGCCGCCGCCGACCCGGTCGCGCGCCCGCCGTGGGCTGGATCCACGCGGAGGTGAGCGTCGCACCTCTCCTCCTGCGCCTCACGCCCCTCCTCCTCCACTTCTCGCTCCTCCCCGATTTGGCGCGAGGGGCCGGCGCCGAGGACGCGTGCCCTCGCTGCACAGGACGACGCCGCGACTGCACAGAGACGACGCCGGCCTTGCCACCCCCACGCCGCAGCTCGCGTGGACAGCCCGACCTCGTCCCTCGCACCGCTGCTGGTCGCCACCCCCACCACCGTCCTCGACCCGCCCGCCCCTCGGTGTCGCGCCCGGCAAGGCCCGCCACGCCCGGCAGCGCTAGGCCTCGCCGCGCCCGACCCGTAGCGCTGGCCTCACCGCCCCGACCACGCCCGACAGCGCCTGGCCTGGCCTCGCTCCGCTGCGCCCTCGCGCTAGCCGCGCCATGCTCGTGGCGCTCGCCGTGTCGCCCCTGCCGTGGGGTTCGAGCTCGCCCATCAGCCTCCCCGAGGGATGCGAGCTCCCCTGCCTACGTGTTTGAGAAAATGTCAGGGCGGACATGTCAAAAATGGGGCTGGCTACCATTGGGCGCACTCGTAGACCCAAATAAAAAAGCGTATACGGACCCGCGGACGGGCAATCTAAACGGACAAAAAGTGGACAATGGTGTTCGTTTGGGTCGCCCCATTGGAGTTGCTCTAAGCGCATCTGGTCTGACCGGGCCCATAAAGAGCAAGACCCTTCAAACCTAGCCATGAACTCGTTCTAGGATGCCGTCTTGTTTGGACGGAACGAGAGGTTCTTGTCATCGCTAGATAGCATTGAGGCAACTATGACATCCGGATCAGAGGTAAGAGGTCCAGGAACTCCTTGAGCAGCAAAGATTGGCCTAACCAGCAAGCGGTTCACTCTTGAGAACGACCCATCACGACCTGTTTTGTACTACTGAACTACCATGAGGGTTTTTTGAACCGCTAGAAACAAACCGTTCTATTGAATGATGATTTTCAAAATCTCGTAAGTTCGGCCATCATGTCATAAATCTTTACTATGAAATGAGGGTTGTTACATCACAGGCGTCACACTCCCATATCTAGACCTGGCCATGGGCAGCACGGCCCGGTCGGCTTGACCCGACCCGGCCGGGCCCGAACATTTCCACGGGCCGGGCTCGGGCCTAGATTTCAAGCCCGACGTCCGGCCAGGCCGGGTCCGGGCCTGTCGTATTCGTGCGTTAACGAAGAGGCCCGGCCCAAGGCCTGGTGAGCTTTTAGCGTGATGGGCCAGGATCGGGCCTGATTTTTAGGCCCGATGATCTGGTCAGGCCGGGCTCGGGCCTGCGTTTTTTGCATCAGGCTTTGGTAGGCCCGGCCCGAAGCCCGGCCCAACGGATGGCCATGTATACCCATATCCCTCACTCGATAGGATAAGCTCCAACATGAGGCCTATGAGCAAATTCTTATTTTTAACAATCAGACAATCTCGGCTCACAGATCGTGCTCTCTGCATGGACCATCTAGAAGCACCGAAACGGCTGCATCTTCGAGAGACCGTATCCATGGCACACCCAGCCGGTTCACACCATCTAGGAGGAAACTGGTACCTGGGTGAAAGCTGGTACTAGAGGGCTAAATATGATTTACCTGTAATTTGATGGCGTATTCCAAAGGGCTGAAAACCCCCTTAGCATTCTACTCAACAACATTCTCGGATGCGGAGCTGTCGTGTTGAATCTTGGGGTCCGTCCTCGGGGGCGGACGTCGGCGGCTGCCTCGTCGACGCAATGCTGGTGGTTTGGGGGCGTCAGCCTTCGCGTGTTGCTGCTGCTGCTGCTGCTCCTGCTCCTGGGCACTTAGTTCACATCGGTCGACCGATTCGCTTCCATCTGGATCTGGCTTGTAGGGGGCGGCGGCCGGCAGTTCGTTCGCGCTGGTGGCTCCGGGCGTCGGCGGACGGAGCTGGCTTGCCTGCTCAGCTGAATGCATGGTGGCGGCGTGGTGAGCGTGCGATGGAGTGCTGATGGGCATTGGCGGCTGGATCTGGGCCCGTGCGGTGGCGGTGGCTCTGCATCGACGACGAGCGGCTCTGGTGGCGGGGGTTTGCGGTGGTGTCGTGGTGTTCTGCTTTTGGCTGTTGGCTTGTGCTTCAGCCCTTTCTCTTCTATAGGTTCGGTTTGCTGCTCAAATCCAGGTGAAATTTTTGCAACGACCTCGTCGATGCCGGCGGCAATGACGTCCACGAACGCCGTTTTTCTACTTGGAGGTGTCGTTGTGGATTTTGTTCAGCCAATCTTCCGGTCTTAGGCTCTAGGTGAAAACCTTAGATCGGACGTTGTTCGCTCCGGCGGCGGTGATGTCCTGACATCACTTGCTCCTTGGAGTCGCCATCTTGGAGTCCTGTTTGGGGTTGGGTTTTGGTGTCGTCGGCGGATGTACGTGTGGTTGGTGGCGGTGCATGGTGAAGCTATCCGGGAGTAGACTTGGCTCCTTGATGCCCTTTGGCTTCGCCGGCGGTGCCGCTGTTGTATTGTAGCCTCCGTCGCGTGTGACTCTTCGGCCGGGTGTGGACTCGGTCGTTTGTTGCCCTTCGGCTGCACCAATAGCCTTGAGGCATCTTGGAGGGTCTCAGTTGATTAGAGCTCTTCGTCTACGGTGATTGGAGCTAAGGTTTGGTGGATGCTGGAGCGGCGGCTCCTGACGGTGGATGTTCGCCAAGGCGGCGGCCTCAGATTGCAAAGCATTCACGGCTCTATGGGGCAAGGTCGTGCCTTTTCTTTGTGTGGGTGTCTTCCTTGTGCTGCGAGGGTAGCGCGTGCGTCGACCCGGCCGATGGGATCAGTGAGGTCGGTCTGGCTCGTATGTCAGGGCGGCGGCCCTGGATTTTTTGCACAACATTCGTGGTCTGCTGGCGTTTGTCTCTTGTAGCTAGGGCTATAGGGTGCCCTGATACGTCTCCAATGTATCTATAATTTTTGATTGTTCCATGCTGTTATATTATCATTTTTTGGATGTTTTACAATCATTTTATAGTCATTTTATATTATTTTTTGGTACTAACCTATTGACATAGTGCCCAGTGCCAGTTGCTGTTTTCTGCATGTTTTTACATCGCAGGAAATCAATACCAAACGGAGTCCAAACGCAGCGAAACTTTTTGAGGATTTTTTGGCTAGAAGACATCCATTGGGCCAGGGCAGCACCTGGGGGGGGTGCTCCGAGGGGAGCACAACCCACCAGGGCACGCCTGGAGGCCAAGGTGCGCCCAGGTGGGTCGTGCCCACCTTGGGTGCCTCCTGAACCGCCTCTTTGCTCTATAAATACCACAATATTCCAGAAACCCTAGGGGAGTCGACGAAAATCAATTCCAGGAGCCGCAGAGTCCAGAAACACCAGATCCAATGTAGACACCATCACAGAGGGGTTCACCACTTCCATTGGTGCCTCTCCGATGATGTGTGAGTAGTTCTTTGTAGACCTACGGGTCTGTAGTTAGTAGCTGGATGGCTTCCTCTCTCTGTCTCTCTCTCTCTCTATCTCTCTCTCTCTTGATTATCAATATAATGGTCTCTTGGAGATCCATATGACGTAATCCTTTTCGCGGTGTGTTCATTGGGATCCGATGAACTTTGAGTTTATGATCAGATCTATGTTTTTATCCATGAAAGTTATTTGAGTCTTCTTTGATCTCTTATATGCATGATTGCTTATAGCCTCGTATTTCTTCTCCGATATTTGGGTTTTGTTTGGCCAACTTGATCTATTTATCTTGCAATGGAAAGAGGTGCTTTGTGATGGGTTCGATCTTACGGTGCTTGATCCCAGTGACAGAAAGGGAAACGACATGTATGTATCGTTGCTATTAAGGATAACAAGATGGGGTCTATTTCTACATAAATAGATCTTGTCTACATCATGTCATCGTTCTTATTGCATTACCCCGTTTTTCCATGAACTTAATACACTAGATGCATGCTGGATAGCGGTCGACGTGTGGAGTAATAGTAGTAGATGCTGGCAGGAGTCGGTCTACTAATCTTGGACGTGATGCCTATATAATGATCACTGCCTGGATATCGTCATGATTATTTGAAGTCCTATCAATTGCCCAACAGTAATTGTTTTCCCACCGTTTGCTATTTTTCTCGAGACAAGCCACTAGTGAAACCTACGGCCCCGGGTCTCTTCTTATCATATTTGCCTTTGATATATGTTTTTCTTTGCTTTTATTTTTAGATATATTAAACCAAAAATACAAATATACCTTGCTGCAATTTATTTGTTCCGTGGTCTATTTATCCTACCTACCACTTTTACCTCACAATATTTGCCTATCTTGAGGCGCCGTACCCGAAAGGGATTGACAACCCCTTTAACACGTCGAGTTGTGAGTATTTGTTATTTGTGTGCAAGTGCTGTTTACGTGGTGTGAGAAGGTTCTCCTACTGGTTCAATAACCTTGGACTCATCACTGAGTGAAATACCTACTGTCGCTATACTGCATCATCCCTTCCTCTTTGGGGAAATACCGACGTAATTCTAGCAGACATCAAAAGGAATTTCTGGCGCCGTTGCCGGGGAGGATCTTCAACACCAACCAGGTTCCTAATCACAAACCTCATCTCCGTGCAATTTACATTATTTGTCATTTGCCTCTCATTTTCATCTCCCCCACTTCACAAAAATTTGCCGTTTTTATCCGCCCTCCTTTTCGTTTGCCCTTATGTCTTTCTTTGTTTGTTTGCTTGTTTGCTTGGCATAATTGTGTGTTTTATTGGAAATCCGAAACCAAAAACCTTATGGAACCACATCCACTTGCTAATCTTTTTAAAAGAACCTACTATTATGAACCAATTGCCAGTGAGTTGAGTACACTAGATTATCTTTATGAAGTTCTGCTTGAGATTCATGAATCTGAAAATTGTGATGAAGTGATAAAAGAAGAAATTTATGAAGTGATTCATGATAGCTCCTTGAATGAAAATCATGATTGCAATAGTGTTATAATAAATTCTATTAATGTCAATTATGCTAGTAATATGCAAAACCCCAAGCTTGGGGATGCTAATTTTGGTATGTCCCCTACTTATTGCAATGATCATGACTGGGATGATTCTTCTTACGATCTTGAAAATTTATTTAAGCCTCATGATGAATATGTTTGTGATAATATTGAAGGTGGGTTTGGAATAGTGTCAACTTTAGGTAATAATGATCCCACTATTTTGGAGAATTGTCAATCTTATGAATTTTTTTTATAAAAGTGGGTTTGGAGAGGTCATGACTTTATTTGATGATAATCCCACTATTTTGGAGGAGTGTCAACATTGCATGCATGTGGGTCATATAGAGCATATGTTATGTGATAGCTATTTGTTGAATTTGAGTATGATCCTACATGTAATTATTATGATAGAGGAAAATATGGTTGTAGAAATTTTCATGCTACAAATTTATCTCTCGTCATGTTGAGATTGCTATTGTCTCATTCTTCTTCTTGCATATGCTAGATGTTTCTTGTCTTGATAATTTGGTTGCCTACAAAATGCCTATGCATAGGAAGTATGTTAGACTTAAATGTGTTTGTCACATGTTTTATGATGCTTTCTTTGTGTTCCAATTCTTGTCTTTCATGTGAGCATCATTGAAATCTCATGCCTATCTTAATGGCTATAAAGGAAGAGCTTGTTGGGAGGCAACCCAACGAATAAAGTAAAATTTCCCTTTTTATTTTCTGTTATTGTGTAATTGCACAATTATACCCCTGGTTAGATGTGTTTTTTGGTTTAATTTAGTGTGTTTGCCAAGCAATGCCTTTGGGTTGATTTGGGTGAAAGTTGATTTGATCTTGCTGAAAAACAGAAACTTATGTACTCACAAAAATAATTTTCATAAATCACAGAAACATGCTTTTGAGTTAATTATTTTTGCAAAAGATTAATACACAAATTTATCAGATTTTCCTAATTTCCCAAGATTTTTGGAGTTACATAAGTATTCGAAATATCTAGATTGCTACAGACTGTTCTGTTTTTGACAAATTCTGTTTTCTTTGCGTTGTGTGCTTGTGTTGATGATTCTATGGTTTTCTTTGATGAGTTTTTACCATAGAAAAGTTGGAATACAGTAGATATAATTGAAAAAGAAAATAAGAATAGGTTTGCAACATTACTTATAGTAGTGGTTTGCTTTCTTATACTGACGAATCTTCGGAGGTTTTGTTGGAGTTTTGTGTGATTGAAGTTTTCAAGTTTTGGGTGATCTTACGATGGATGAAGGAATAAGGATTAGCAAAGAGCTAATATTGGGGATGCCCGAGGCACCCCAAGATAATATTCAAGAAGTAGCAATCAGCTGAGCTTGGGGATGCCCCCGAGTGGCATCCCCGCTTTCTTCTAACAACCATCGGTATTTTACTTGAAGCTATATTTTTATTCGTCCATATTGTGAGTTTTGCTTGGAGCGTCTTGTATATTATGAGTCTTTGCTTGTTTTGCTTTGTGTTTTAAGTGTTGAATCCTTGCTGAACACCCCTTTTCGGGAGAGCCAAAAATTATGCTATGCTTGCTCCTATGCTTCACTTAAATTTTTAAAGCCATAGATTTGCTCTAGTGCTTCACTTATATCTTTTTGAGCGTGGTGTGCTTTGTTATTTTTGAAGAAATGCTCTCATGCTTCACTTAGATTTATTTGGTAGTTAGTAAAATTTTAAGAAATTCTCTCTAGCTTCACTTAGATTATTTTGAGAGAAAGAAAAATTATGCTCATGATCTTCACTTATATTTGTTTGAGCTTATCAAAAGCAACATATGAAAATAGTCTCAAAGTGATAGATATCCAAGAAGGATATAATAAAAACTTTCATGAAGATCATTGGACAAAATAAACTTGATTCTTAGTAATGGTTTTGAGATATGATGATATGATATGTGAGTCATGTTGATGAGTAATTGTGCTTTAGTAAGAATATTGATGTTAAGGTTTGTGATTCCCTGTGTGCAAGTACGGAAGTCAATAGTTATGCAATGAAATTTATATCCTACTTATGGTGCATTATTCGGTGTTACTTATGATTAATGCTTGGGTACGAGATTTTTTTGCTTTTTGGTTGGTCGCTTCTCAATCTTTTTGCTAGCCTTCATTTTGCACTAAGTATGATCACTACTTGTGCATCCAAAACTCTTTAAACCCGTTTTGCCTTATGAGTCCACCATACCTACCTATATGCGGTATTTCCATGCCGTTCTAAGCAAATTTGCACGTGCCATCTTTAATTTTCAAAATAAATTTCTCTTTTGTGTGCTCTACCGCTCGCGAGGTGGTGAGGGGTAGCCAATATTTTTTTTGACCTTGAGGGTAGCCAATATTTTCCATGCTAGATGTATTATTCTCACAATGAGTGTTTATTCACTTCTCATTGCACGAGGGTACGACAAAGGTATTAGGGATGCCCAATCCCAAAATAAAAATGAATTTATTTTATGTTGTCAAATAATAAATTCCTTGGAAAGTGTTGGTATGGAGGGCAACCGTGGATTCGGCTAGCCATGGAAAGTGAAAGTAATGGTGGAAAAAGGAATAAACTTTATTTTCTATTTGGGAACCGCCTATGATGTATCTAGCATGGAAAGTGTTGGGAGCTCTAAGTCGTTTCTGTTGGTGGGAAAAGTATGTCCCTCAAAAATGTTTTTATCTCTCAATTTAAGCTATGAGCTTTGGCATCTCTACAAATCCCTACTTCCCTCCACGAAGGGCCTTTCTTTTACTTATGCACTTTTTATTTTGAATTTGAGTCTCCGCCTTCTCTTATAAAGCACCAACTAAGGGGCACTATGATCGTATTTGAGCATGGGTGTAGCTAATATTCGAGTGTGCTTCATAAATGGATCAATGATTGAGCATAATGGGCTAGGGTAACTTGCTTTAGTGTTGATATTTTGAAAGACATGGTTGCTTGTTGGTATGCTTGAGTATTAAAGTCTCCATGTCAAAACTAGACTATTGCTTTGAATCATATAAAGTCCAAATGTCCATGCTATAAAGAAAAGAAATGAGATGAACATGTTAGGCAGCATTCCACATCAAAAATTCTGTTTTTATCATTTACCTACTCGAGGACGAGCAGGAATTAAGTTTGGGGATGCTGATACGTCTCCAATGTATCTATAATTTTTGGTTGTTTCATGCTGTTATATTATCATTCTTGGATGTTTTACAATCATTTTATAGTCATTTTATATCATTTTTTGGTACTAACCTATTGACATAGTGCCCAATGCCAGTTACTGTTTTCTGCATGTTTTTTACATCGCAGGAAATCAATACCAAACGGAGTCCAAATGCAGCGAAACTTTTTGAGTATTTTTTTGGGCCAGAAGACATCCATTGGGCCAGAGCAGCACCTAGGGGGTGCTTCGAGGGGAGCACAACCCACCAGGCCGCGCCTGGAGGCCCAGGAGCGCCCAGGTGGGTTGTGCCCACCTCGGGTGCCCCTGAACCGCCTCTTTTCTCTATAAGTACCCCAATATTCCAGAAACCCTAGGGGAGTCGACGAAAATCAATTCCAGCCGCCGCAGAGTACAGAAACACCAGATCAAATCTAGACACCATCACAGAGGGGTTCACCACCTCCATTGGTGCCTCTCCGATGATGCGTGAGTAGTTCTTTGTAGACCTACAGGTCCGTAGTTAGTAGCTAGATGGCTTCCTCTCTCTCTTGATTATCAATACAATGGTCTCTTGGAGATCCATATGATGTAAGCCTTTTTGTGGTGTGTTTGTTGGGATTCGATGAACTTTGAGTTTATGATCAGATCTATGTTTTTATCCATGAAAGTTATTTGAGTCTTCTTTGATCTCTTATATGCATGATTGCTTATAGCCTCGAATTTCTTCTCCGATATTTGGGTTTTGTTTGGCCAACTTGATCTATTTATCTTGCAATGGGAAGAGGTGCTTTGTGATGGGTTCGATCTTACGGTGCTTGATTCCAGTGACACAAAGGAAAACGACACATATGTATCGTTGCTATTAAGGATAACAAGATGGGGTCTATTTCTACATAAATAGATCTTGTCTACATCATGTCATCGTTCTTATTGTATTACTCCATTTTCCCATGAACTTAATACACTAGATGCATGTTGGATAGCGGTCGATGTGTGGAGTAATAGTAGTAGATGCAGGCAGAAGTCGGTCTACTAATGTTGGACATGATGCCTATATAATGATCATTGCCTGGATATCATCATGATTATTTGAAGTTCTATCAATTGCCCAACAGTAATTGTTTTCCCATCGTTAGCTATTTTTCTTGAGACAAACCACTAGT
Organism: Aegilops speltoides; assembly: GCA_021437245.1. Classification (NCBI taxonomy): domain Eukaryota; kingdom Viridiplantae; phylum Streptophyta; class Magnoliopsida; order Poales; family Poaceae; genus Aegilops; species Aegilops speltoides. The sequence continues at coordinate 479,485,544 of CM038147.1, forward strand.
GAAACCTATGGCCCCCGGGTCTCTTATCATATTTGCCTTTGCGATCTATTTTTCTTTGCTTTTATTTTTAGATCTATTAAACCAAAAATACAAAAATACCTTGCTGCAATTTATTTGTTCCGCGATCTATTTATCCTATCTACCACTTTTACCTTACGTTATTTGCCTATCTTGAGGCGTGGTACCCGAAAGGGATTGACAACCCCTTTAACACGTTGGGTTGCGAGTATTTGTTATTTGTGTGCAGGTGTCGTTTATATGGCGTGAGGAGGTTCTCCTACTGGTTCGATAACCTTGGTCTCATCACTGAGGGAAATACCTACCGTCGATATACTGCATCATCCCTTCCTCGTTGGGGAAATACCGACATAGTTCTACCTGACATCATGCCCGTGTTGTGCGGCGTTGTGGCTCGCGTGCGAGCGGTGGTTGTCGGAGCGGCGGCTCCGGACTTGGGGGTGTGTGTTGAGGCGACTGTAGCCTTGTGTCGTGTGGACAATGAGGCTTCATTGCTTGTGCGGTTTTTTGTCTGGTTTTCCTTATAAATTGGTCCGCCATGTTTGGTTTTCGATCTTGTTTTCATTATAAACTGGATCAGTTTATTTTTGAAATACATTCAGGTGGGAGTCCCCGACCGTTTCAAAAAAAAATCTCGGCTGAGGCTTTGTAGTGTACACAGTGTGAGGACCACAACTCTGTTCTTTCTATTGATATATAAATGAAATGACACACACCTCGCGTATTCGTGAAAAGAGTTAGTCAGTACTCACAATACCTTGTCACTTCAGTTGCATCCTTGTTAATAAGCTGTAATAAATTTTAGGTTCCCAAATCATCTCTATTTTCAAGATGCATGAACCAAACATGGGATCATCGTCGCGGACGCTTAAGACAACCAGTGTTTTCAAAGACTAGTTCGTAGATTCAAGGTCAATGCACTCATCAAGATGCACTGGACACCGTGTGCAGTCTGTCGTCCAGTCTGGTGGCAACTCCACATATGTGGAGATGCCACACGCCCAGGTGAACACACCCTTGAGCCACCAAGTTGAAGCTTTTGGATTTACCTTTGTCGAAGATCTGATGCAACATCGCGTGCGTGGGCAAGCACAAGAACTGTACATCTTTTGGAAGAAGACAGACACGCATCAATCCTCATGTACATGGTACCCTAGGATCCATGACGCACCTTTGATCCCAACTTTATTGTTTCGTTACTTGTTTGTTTAACATTGTATATATATTGACACATGCAAGTGGGACACACGGTCCTTTTGTTTAGGATATGTCACCAGGAGGAAGCTGAACAGTATAACAAGCGCACGTGCCACGACGTACTAACTTACAAAAGAGTGTGACACTATAATTAATGTCTTGTTTCGTAACAACGCTCGGGCTACTTGGCTAGTATGGGGGTAAATACGGATTTACTTTTAGCTTTTGGATGGAAAAATTAATAAATTGAAGAAAAAAAATGTAACAGGAGGCACTGAATTGCATGCGGTCCGAACAACGTAGAAATAACCCTTGAAAACTGGAAATTAAATGATTTAAAATATGAGAGACATGACTGTATCAGACTGGACCAAGTCAGATCCTCGAGCTCCTTATCCTCCGAACTAATTCATGTACTGTATCTTCATCCATCACAGTGTATAACAAAGAGGGATTTTGCTGTTCATTACCAATAAAGGCACCTTTACATCCCACTGCCACCATGTCAATAACAGGAAACAAAAGAACCAACGAAAAAACAAGCAGCTTCTCCTCTTCTTCAGGGACTATACAGCAGCAAGGGGTAACAGCAACTTAAGTGCATCGAACTCCATGGGTACGTCCACCCAACTCCAAACCTTCATCTTATTTTTTCATATTGTTTTGAAAATGTGCTTCCATTTTTATTCATATATATATGTATGTATGTCTATATATATATTCACACCAATCACCTACATTAACTAAGTCCAGATGGCAAGGGATGCCATGGCTATGGCCCCAAGAAACAATGCAATGTATGCGCCAGCCTGCAGCCTGGCCGGGCTGCTGCTCATCCTCTGGCCAAGGAAATCAGCCGCGATGAGATCCACAAGTGCCATATAGATCAGTATACCAGCTGACATGGAATCAAGAATGCCCTCCACCACCAACGCCCTGGGGCTGTATGGGTCGTAGAATGACGCCATGGCCACCCCCACGGCGATCCCTGTGGGTGTTGTGATGGCAAAGAAGAAAGCCATCAAGAGCGTAGAGAGACCCTTCAGCCGGGCCTGCATTATTGATTTGTTCATGACACAACTTACTTGAAGTAGGAACTGTTACGTAACACACATGCATATGAAGTATTCTTGGCTGAGGAGGTGCATGTTAATTACGATACGAAGGTTGTGAGAATCCTCTCTTTCCATTGTCCAAAATGCCACACACTAATCATGATTAGGTAAAAGTGGAGACCGTTAATTAACCTGGGAAATGCAGTCACCTAGCGCGAAACCCTCGAAGAACTGGTGGAAGGAGAGGGCAGCAACCAAAGGCTTGATGGTACACGGGCTCTGCGAAACACCCAACGATAGCCCGATGATCACCGAGTGTGATACAATCCCCAACTCCAGAATCTTGAAGGTCGGAAATACATGCAGCAAATCACTGTAAATTAAGCATATATATACCCGTGAAATTTACAACTCAAAACATCTATGCAACTGTAATTCCATGTGCATTTCACATATCTAACTAATTTGCTTACATGCTCATTTACATTACTAATATTTGCTATATTAGTAAAATCATAGGAAAATAAGCCACTACAATCATGCAAATCAACAAATATTTATTTCATATGGCTGTTCTAGAATATAATGGCCACCATTTGTCATGTATAAATAGAGATCTACATATGGTAAATGCAACTACTATAGATAGATAAGATCTTCCAAGAGATACCACATTGTCTCATATGAAGTAAAACCAATTTTGGATCACAGTTGTACTATGTGTATGTTCGAAAGGTTAGAACTAGAGTTTTATAAACGGTTTTCCACCCAAAAACATGAGCAGTACATGCATAAATTAACGAGGTTTTAGATGTATAACTAACAATAAAAATAAATAATTGGCAAATTCAAAAGATCATGACCCTTAATTAATCACAATATTGTTTAATTCTGTTAATTTCTAAATCAATCCTCACAACTGGTAGATATCACAACATAAGGTAAAATCTATTTGTATATTCAACTATAGATCCATTGTATTTCAGGTTGACAAATTGCACTTCAAGTTTTATATAACTGTTAAGTAAAATTGCACTCATAATAGCATGAATCACACGCATGAGTGGAAATCATGTCAGAAAAAAATCAATGAATTAATATGTGTATCAAATAAATGCAGTGCTAACTTTACGTGTCATGACTTTTGAGTATTAATGTGGGGATCTGTTTATTTATTCTTTTGCTAGTGAGTATATATTAAACTCTTGTTTCCTGCTAGAACACAATGACAATAGGAACCATTAGGTAGTACAAATGTAAAGAATTAAAATGGATAACCTTATATTTTATGTATTAAATGCTCTAAAAAGAGTCGAATACAAAAGATGCACCCACGATAAAACATAGAACTGCATTTAGATTCAAAGGCAATACACTAAACTGATTTTTTAGCGATGTAGCTTCTAGGATACGTTAGTGCAGAGCACATAATTTCTAGAAATACCACCAATGGTATACTCACTGGCTGAGTGGTTGTATCAGGCCAGGTTCATAGAAAATCAACTACATATATAAAGAAAAATATATATCACCTTCAACATCACAAATTTATTTGACCAAAAAATGATAAAATAAATAAACATATGAGTTTATAAAAGTGTGGCTGGCAATATATAATTGTTAGCAAACTAACGAATGTGAGTTTTCTTGACCAGCCTGCAGCAAACTAATAAATACCATCGACGACAGTGTGTGATTGTCTACGAAATGAAAATTATTGAATGCCTTTGTTAGACCCTCTAGAACTAAAGATATGACTATATGCAACATTTTTAATGTGATCAACTACAAAGTAAGTTGCATCAAGACATTGAAATTTCAATATGAAAAATGTACTTCGTGGATCAACATTAATGGTATACAACCAGCAAACATATGTAATTATAATTGTACGTCCAGTAAGCCTAACTAGGTGACAACTATATCTTTACATAATTATGCCTGTAATTCAAATCCCTGGCTCCAAAATCTTGAAGATCGGCAATACATGCAACAAATCAGTATACACTATGCATATATATACATATAGTTGGGAGATTTACTACTCAAAACATCTATGCAACTGTAATTCCATGCACATTTCATATAGCTAACTAATTTGCTCTTATGTTCATGTATATTCATAGGAAAATAAGCCAATATAGTCATTCACATAAGAAAATGTATATACGGTAAGGATTTAGAGTATTATTTCGACTTTAGCCAAGATGGACCTTACCAGATGTTTGGTCATCTCCAAAAAAATTGGTTATTGTTTGGATGGTGGCCATTTTTTTGGGCATGCCAATTCCTTTTTGCTATCCCGATTCAATATTCACAATGTTGGCCAACTCATGATCCGGCAAAAGCTACACCAAAATTGTAGCCAACCAACTTTGGTTGGTAAACCTGGGTACGAAGCCTCAAACTAAACACGTCTATGTCACTTATAAATAGAGATCTATGGTAAATATGACTGCCATGAACTAGAACTAGTGCAATTGAGTAGGGTCTTATCGCTCATCCTCGGCCTGGCCTTCGAGTCACAGCCTTGGAGGCGAGTCGAGGGAGAACCTTACCCTAGCTTGCAGCCACCCCTTCGCCCCTTTTCTCCCTATTGTTGTTGCAAAAAGGTTGTCATTAGGCAATACTATCATGCCAATGAAGATGGTGGAGAGGCCCTCCTCAATGTGCCTCATGAAGTGGGATCTACACACTGGGGGCGGCAGCCCCAGGCGAAGAAACGATATCAACTTTTGGGGGGTGGCAGCCGAGAGTGCTAGCCTGCTACCTTGACCACACATGGAAATGAGATGTTGGCAAGCATGTGGCGTGCTAGGCTCCCCATCGACCCTTGCATCATATATGAATAATACTACCCTTTTGTACCACGTTATAATTCCCGCTCCGCGAAATAAGCAAGTTGGTGCCCTAGGGGCCGGTGGACCGAGTATACTGGTTGAGTTGGATGATGACGGGGAGATGGGGAATGGAGAGAGACCTTTAGCTGGTCGTGGGTGCCATGGAAAGGACAACACGATGCTGGCTCCCTCCTCAGAGGATTCGTCGAGGTTAGTTTCCCCATACAATCCCTGGGCGAAAACCCTTGTCCCCAATCGGGCTAACGGTTTGCTCGGATGGTCAGCGACAATGAATTCATGGGGCGCATCCCGATTATGTCTCCCTGTCTACACCCTGTATCACTTGTTCGCTAACATGGCAACAACGCTGAGCCAGAGAGAGGGGATAGGGGTTATAACCTTTACGATTGCTGGTAGTGAGAGTACTGTATTTCAAGAGGCCTTGATATGTTGCGTCAGTTTTGTTGTCCTCTTTGTGACCGTATTTTTTGTTTGTGGCTACATTCTTTAACTTGTGTCTTGCTATGTGGTTGAGCCGTGCACGACACCGGTGCTCGTGGTTGTCTTGCTATGTGGTTGAGCTGTGGACGACACCGGTGCTCGTGGTGAGCTTAGCTGGTGCAGTGTGTGTACTTTATGTTTTCTTCTGTGGCAGTCTGACTGGAATTGCTCATGTGGTTTCTCGGCTGAACCTCTCTACCCGCCAATAATGTGATGCCGTGTGAACTAGTGCCAGAGGAAGGGTGGCCCTCTTCAAAGGCAATGACAGTTGGCACGGTGACCTTGTTTGTCCGATGGAGAGTAGGTAAGGGTATGACCTCTACGATGGATTATGGCCTCGACATTTCAAGCGGCATTTCTCTTATTTATTTTGCTTGTCTGTTAGTTGTAAGCTATTTTTAAGCACTATGACTTTGCCGTTTGTGGATTTGTTATTTCAATTTGGGCGTAATGCCTTTGATCCAAAAAAGTTACTATGTATGTAGTTACAGTGAACAAGATCTTCTAAGATGCACCTCATAGGAAGAAAACTTAATTAAAATTAAAATTACTATCAATAAAAATTGTTAGAAGCTGGAGTTCTATAGCAATAATTGTCTTCTACCAAAAAGTATGCAATGTACATGCACAGACTAACAAGGTTCCAGATGGCAGTATATACTACTAACAATAAGAATCAAGAAATTTCATAAAATTCAAATTATCTAGGCCGTAATTAATAGTATTTTTTATTTTTTCGACCAAGGATGTATGCTATTTACTTAAAATGAAGCACCAAGGGTATACAAACACAATGAGTTCACACCCAACTTCTGCATAGTTAGGATGTATACGACCAACGCCAACACACACAAACCCGTTAGCAAACAACAAACGCATATAATACCAAAGTTATGCCTAAGCAAGGAAGAAAAACCAAATGATCAAAGATCGACAAACTACAACAATGACCATATCCGCACCAACCAACTTTTGACACCAGATGGACAGTGAGAAAAGTTCTTCAACAACGCCTTCACGAAGGACGATGCTGTCAACGGATCCAATCAACAAACGCAAGATTTCCAGGTTTTCACCCTGAACAGGTCTGAGCATATCCAAGCAGTGTCTTCAACAAGGTATCGGCACAAAAATATCACCATTGTCAGGTAAAACCAACTCGACTCATACCTAGGATTTTAACCCCGCCGCTCTAGACTAGGTACTCGAGAAGCACCATCGAATCAAAGTCAATCATGTGTTGCCCCACCACTTTCTACAATCCCAGCAGCTACATACGCTGGACCATTCCGCTGTCACTGCACAACCATATTCTCTGCGTCAAGTCGTCGCCTGTAGATTGCATTTCACCGTCGAAGGTAGATTGACAGGAGTGACAACAGTAAAAACCCACAAACAAGCTTTCCAGGATCTCGAAACCAAGCCAATACAAGCTACAGAGCCAGATCTGGGCACACTGGTAGTGGGGAAAGGCCACAATCCACCGGTCTGTAGCCACTCAACCAAAGGCGGCAACGGAGGAGGACGACCACGGGTGGCCGTCTGGCACACTGCAAAGGCCACACGCCCAAGCAAACTGGCGACACGCCCTCCTGGCCAAGGCCATGCTGGCCCATGGCGCTCATCTCCACGCCACGGAGGAGCTTATCAGTGCTCCGTGGTGCCTCCACGAGAAGCCACAGAAGCGAGCAGATCGGCTGCGGGAATGGCCGGATATAGCGCATCACCCGCCGGAGCCGCAGGAGGGACATCAGAGGGAGCTTCAGACGGTGTGGGGGCGGATATGGAATCTCCAGGAGGGAGGACACAAGAGAGGGCGAAGGCCCCACCACAGCCTTTGCCAGCGATGGAGAGGAGGGTTGAGCTGGTGAATTAGCGGCGGCGGGGGCTGAATGCCTCCGGAGTCGCATCATATTCTTTATTAAATTTCACTAATTTCTTAAATGAACGTCACAATTGTGATTAAATATTCCAATATATTAAGGAAAAGTCTATTTGAATGTTCAACTCTGGATCCAAGATTTCCTGGTTATTGATTATAGCCTTATTATACTTTCACACTTGGCAAAAACAATTGTCAAGTAAAAGCTCGCGCACATACATAGTAAAAAGTAGTATCACATGTACGAGGGAAAATCACGGCAGAAAAACAACCATTGAATTAATATATGTATCAGCAAGATACAAAGCTAACTTCACATGTCGTGACTTTTATTTCCTCGTATACCGTCGTGCAAGCTTCACTGATCACAAGTATTAATGTTATGAGCTCTTTATTTATTATTTTGTTTGTGAAAAGTCCATCTTGAACTCTTACTTCCTACTACTCCCTCCGTCCGGAAATACTTGTTATCAAAATGGATAAAAGGGAATGTATCTAGATGTATTTTAGTTCTAGATACATCTCCTTTTATCCATTTTGGTGACAAGTATTTTCGGACGGACGGAGTAGAAGGCAAGGGCAATTAATATGGACCGTATTTAGGTTTGAAGATGACACATTTAACTGGCAATTAGCAGTGATATATTAGAGGCTATTTTTCAAGACCATGTTAATCCTACCAAAACCATGGAAAATTTACCTATTGTCCCTTTGCAGCTGCTGGATGGAAATAGCATACGGCATCCTCACATGTTCTCTCGTGAGCGCACAACTCCTCTGCAGTCTTCCGTAAAGAACAAGTACCCCATCGACGCCCATGCCGTCAAGAACTGATTTAGCTGGTGTTTGTCAGCTGTTACTTCACTGGTATGATCCTCTTTTGCCACATTTTATATACTCATTTAATTTTGTATCTGTTCTGGTAGAGAAAATAGAACGAGATCTACCGGACTTTCCTACAGATACTTCATTGTTTGAGTACAAGGTTTAGTTTCCAATCCGCTAGATTTGTTATGTTATGAGTTAACTAGGAACCTTTTAGGCTTTCTGTATATATTCAGTTACTCTTATGGACAGTGGCGGAGACAAGGGGGGGGGGGGGGGCGAACAGGGGCCTGGCCCCCCCTAACCATCGAGGAAACTCCCCATTAGTTAGCGGTAAACGTGTCAATTATATCTACTTGCACGTACTAGGCCCCCCCTAATCTCAAGCAATCTGGAGAAAAGGAAAGGTCCATGAGAAGCCACGTACTGGGCCTTCTCTGTCTCAAGTATAAAAAAAAACAGGAAAAAGAATAGGCCCATGAGATGCCTACAGGCCTCTACTACGTCTCGTAGGCCCTAGCGTAGTAAGACTGCCGTGATTAACTCAAGCAGTTAGCGCTAACTGCTTGAGTTAATCAATGCTAATCAATGCCAGGCGTTCGAGAGACCAGAATTCTTGCTTCTTCCTACGCCCCGGCCATTGGCCCTGCCTACTCGCGATCAGATTTTAAGCATCGTTTTAATGGAAGATGACTTTGCTTTGGCATTGCATGATAATCCACATGAAAATAAAGTTTACCAGCTAAGTTCTCTTCCGATGAAACTATTTTTCTTTTTTATTTTATTGACATCGTCGGATTTTTTTAAACTAATACAAATAAACCCTGCTCTACAGCTCCTAAGTGATACAGTACATTTTTATAATATTATGGTAGTTATTTTTTAATCATTTTATAATGCGTCGAAGTGGCAAATTATTATATAAAAGCAAAAGTTGTTTTTATTTGCAAAAAGAAATACGAACTTAGCTTGGCCTCTATGTCAAAACCGTAGCTCTGTCGTTGAACTTGGCCCCCCCTATACTCAAATCCTGGCTCCGCCCCTGCTTATGGACACACATGAATTTACAGGAAAAAACATATGAAGTATTGTAACATTTTTTATATGCGTGAAGCATTGCAATTAGTGTGTAATGTGTTCATTTCGCAGGTGTGTGGTGTTAGAAGACATACTGTGAAAAGTGCTCCCTCCTGATTATATTTATTTTCACTTGTTCGTTTTGTGCCTCTTTTACAACAGATGCTCTTCCCGAGGCTTAATGTGGACACCTAAAAAGACACTCTTAGAGAAGTAGATCTGCACACTCTCCATTATATCACTCTGTTGAGCTAGATGGGTTACCTGAAGCTTCATAAAGAGCAAATTTTTTTAGCCTGCAATTATAGCTTAGAAAGAGTTACCTCCCCTGAGCTTATATACCAAATTGTTGGGTTCTCACAAGATTTCTTTGATGTGTATGAGTGTAATTATTTTTACCATCAATCCATCCTCCTTCACCCATTCGTATATGTGCACAAATATATATTGTGAAGAATATATCCAATGTTAAGAGAGATTTATCAACTTAGCTTACCTGATACATTAATCCTTTGGTTCCAGATGTTATTTTTGGTGGAAAAAATGAGTTCTTCAGCTTTAGAACAACAAACAAATATATGATAGTTGGACCAATATGCTTATGTGCTTATGTATATTGTGCTGCTTATATGTGCTGCCAAGAAAACAAGGTGGGCCAAGGAAACATGGTTTACCGTGTCTACAACTACCTCACTTTTTCCAAAAATAGACATATAACGATCTCATTTGCTATTTCCTTCTACCCCTGCGTGGTGCCTAATAACCTTATCATATAGGAACAAATTGCAAGAGATACAAAATACTCTTCCAGACCTATAGCAATATGGGCATCCAAGCGACCCATGTACCAATTAATCCACCCATGTCCCTGACGGACAAGCACGGTGGCGAAGGTGGAAACCAATGACTTAAATAAAGCTTCATAGCATACCTGAAATTTAGTTCACATCACATTTTTTAATTGCATTTCCATGTGTGACTTCTAATGCAGCTCGTATGTCTTGAATTTTCAAATACAGAACCTCTTTGGATCTTGGGAATTAGATAACTTAAGAATAGAAAAAAAAAGACACGATTGGTATGACATATGCTATGGATTCAACATCTCGAAACACGGTAAGATTTGAACTATTAAATTTGATTGTGTACAGGAATTGATGGGAGGGGAGGATTGAGAAAGGGGAGTGGGGCAATGCATTACAGTTAAAATGCTGCATTAAGGTTAATTATTTGTGAGGTGCTTGATTTTTCTAAGTTTACTGTTTTGATTATTCTTCAAACATTTACCACATAAGTTAATGTGATCATATGAACGCAATGAAGAAAGTAAACAGAAAGCAAGCTCCATCCAAACTACTATATTAATTGCTAGAAACTGCCATCAGTGGGTTTGCAATATTTATGCATTTCCTAAAATAGGTAGCACATGTATGCACATGGGTTCACGACTAGTGTTTTTAAATTTGATCACCAAAATTAGCTACACGCCCTGTAAAAATATACAACGCTTTTGATATACAAAAGAATATTTGGCTAAATGACAATAAAGTCAATATACGCCACGTGCATGAGACACAAGCAAAGAATGTGTGGTCCATAAATAATTGGCACACTGAACCAAAAGTAGCATATTTTTTTTTTGACAAGATCACTGCCACAAACCAAACACCTCCGACAGCGTGTGGCTGTCCAGGAAATGAAAATTATACGACTTTATTTGGCCCCACAGAATTACAGAGTTGACTACATTTTATTATTAGATCAACTAGAAAGTAAGCTGCACCAAGACATAGATATTTCAATATTATCCGGAGGTGAAAAGTCGACTTGGTGGGCTAATATATAATGGTATACAACAAAACATATATAAACCCACAACTTCAGTGGGGGTCAGATTATAGCGGTACATGCAGTAAGCAAAAAAATCAAAGTTTTAAATAGCAAGCTATGCCATTTAGCGGCAGCGGCGGCTTGACCAAAAGATACGAAAATCTATAGTAGAGCTATATGGAAGCTAAGAACCATTTTGCATTTTTCTAGAATCATTAAAATTGAAAAAAGCATAAAATCAGGCATCATATATTATACATCACATATACTTGATATACACATATTCATACATAAGAAAACCATCCGAATTTTATACTTGCTTTATTTATAAAGCGGGGCGAAAGCCTTTTTCGATAAACTTGAAAAACTAAGTTTTGCATCAATGCATCACATATATAGCAAAAACAAGGAGGAGTAAGACAGATGGATGGCTTTATGGAACCAACGTGCGTCCCTCCTCGGGCAGCAGCGGCTTAAGGTCGCTAAAAGACTCTAAAACTAGTGTTATAGTGGCATTTAGCAAGCTAAAAGCATCATTTTAGTTTAGTGTCAAAGTGCATAGCTTTAAAGGGTGAGGGATGACCCAAATCTATTGCAACACTATAGCAGGCTATTTAAAATTGGCCAAAATAGGTTACAACTCTATGTTTAGATAATTCTGGTAGTAATTCAAATTATACACAAAACAAGGGCATGCCAACCATAGTATTTTCTAACCGTTCAACACATGAAGCGACAAATAAGGTTAGAAATTATAGCTCATGAATAAGGAATGATGAATATGTTGTGAAATTTTCTTTACAATTCAAAAAGAATAGTTGTTAAGGATAACTAACATAGTACAGTTAAGAAGTAAACTTGCTAACATGGGACATAATTTCTAGATATTCAACTTATTTAAAGCTATTAGATTATTTGGGTGGCTAAGAATATTTATATCATGGAATTATTTATATTGGTACAATAACTTATATATTATAAATTTAATATCAAACACAATCATTGGTAAATCTAGGCATCTAGGTGCGTTAGTTTAGAACTTCAGATATATCTTAACATAAGTGTTGCATCTAGAGTATATGTCGCTTCTTTATTGGTACCGATATTTTTCTAGGTTCGTTCTTCTATACAAAGCATTTTTCCAAGTGTGTTCTTCTATATAAATCGTATTAAGGAATCAAGGAACTGATAGTATATGAGTTCATCACCGCTGTTTGTATGGTATGCTAAGGACATGGTCGGTGACTACATTAAGATTCATGGTAGGACTGCAATTGAGTGCTTCAAAAAGTTCGTGCAAGGGATGATTGAAATCTTTGGTGGAGATTATTTGTGAAGCCTTAACAATGAAGATTTTAACTCCTATCACATCAACGAGGCCATGGATTTCTTGACATGTTATTAAGTCTTGAATGTATGCATTGGCATTGGGGAAAACGTCACGTTGCATGGTCAGGTCAATCGCATTTCGGATAAATGGTGCTACACTTATGCTAGAGGTGGTTACAACACAGGATCTTCGGATATGTCATTCACTGTTTCTCTATTTTCTAGTCAAAGTTGTTCATTAAGCTCTTATGTCAGTTTAGATGCGTGTATTGGTTCTCAAATATTGCAAATACTAGCAATATATAGTGCAACAAATGTTTTGTCCAGCATATAAAATGCATCTCCTGGAAATGGAATGCTACTATATCTGGAACTCTCAGCCTTTTGGTTTAGTTTGCGCAATTTTAATAAGAAAATGCATGATAGTCATTATTTTTTTGTAACAAAACATTGAAGAAAATAAGGTCATAAATTATAGGCCGTTACTAAGAACAATGATTTGGTTGTACAGTTTTTCCTCGTGATTTGAGAAGATGAGTTGTAAAGGATAGTTAATATGGCCAGATATTTCACTTATATTCTTAAGCCATTATATTAGATCCGATGGCTAGGTTTAATCAAATAGTAAAATAAACTAATTGTTTCAAAGTAGATAGTACTACTCACTATACACGTAATGACCGACAAATCTAGCTGTGTTAGTTCAGGTGTAGCTTAACAAAAAAAATGTACACTCGGAGTAGGTATGTAATACTCACTTTGCCCGAAAATTCAATTAGGTGCCCAGGTTTATCTACACCCGGTGAATAGTAAAATCTTAAAAAATTTTGATCCTCGGAGTAGGTATGTAATACTCACTTTTTTGCCACAAGATCCTCGAATGTCCAAACAAGCTGAAATTTTGCGAACCTCACACATTTGAGCATCTTGCACCACAAAAAAAATTTGATTTTTTAAATTTGTTTAATAATTTTTTATTTTACTGTTCACACCCGGGTGCAGAATAGCCACTTCCTGCTTGTTTAGTGGTATTGTCATTTACCTAAGTTCAGTATATAAACTACATCTCCTACTAATAGCATACCATTAGATTCGGAGTTTCGTACACTCGGCCTTTTTTTAGATATCTAACTTCACACAACTATAATAAGAAAAGGCATTTTATAACAATTCATTGTTTGGAGCAACAAATAAGGTTAGCAACAATAGCATAGTAACTTAGTGGTAAGTAATGATGAACAGAGTATGCAATTTTCCTAACAATTTGAAATTAGTCATAAAGGATAACTAAATGTGCAATCCAAACCCAATTTCTGATAGTCAACTTAGTTTCAACCCATTACAATGATTTGTATGGCTAAGATTACACTGAAATGAGTGTATCTACACACTAAAACACGTCTAGATACACTCATTTTAGCTACACACTGAAACACGTCTAGATACACTCATTTTAGCGACAGTAAATTCCGGATGGAGGTTATACCATTTTATTTTGCTATATTTATAACCCCATAGAACAGATACAACGAACTGTGTGAAAGTATAAATAATTTTAATAACAAACATAAGCGTCGGCAGATCTAGCCCCGTCTGTTATACAGCTTACTGTATTAAAGAAATTGCACCAAGAGTATATGCACGCTGCTTCTTTAATGGTAGGATTTGTCTAAGTTCGTTCATCTTCGAAAAACATGTTTAGCAACTAAGCAAGTGATACTAGTATATGAGTTCGTTACGATTATGCTGGGTAACCACTGTGTTCGTACCTGGGAAACAACCACCTGACGAGCTTGGGACGGGCCCGCCTCGTTCTCGTGACCATGGCCATGGCCTTGGCCGTGGTCGTCGTGCACTGCTCCTTCACGCTTCTCGCCCCCTGCATTCCTCCCGTCCTCCAGCAGCGCCGCCGTCGTCTCATCTTGGGCGCTCGTTGCGGCAGCGGCGGCCGCCTCGCGCTGCTTGCGCTCGTAAAACTGGGTGCCGAGGAAGTCCACGACGAGCGTCACGAGGCTGGCGAGCATGGCGATGGAGCCCGCGAAAGGGAACCGCCGCCACGGCGAGTCCCGGAGGCAAGGGTCCTGGAATTTCTCCTCGGCGTCGTGCATCATGTGCACGAACCCCGTGGCCAGGATCACCCCCGCCGCGAAGGCCTTGGCGAGCACGAACGTGTACCCGCCTCCACCGGCTGCAACCCCACCACGCCACCTGCGGCCAACGAGCGGGATGGCGACGCCGGCGGCGCCCGCCACAAGGATGGCCGCGACGGCGACCATCTTGAGCCGCAGCGCCGCCTCCTCGTCGCGGCAGACATCGCCGCCCACCTCCCCCGCGTCGCAGCTCGCCGCGGACACCGAAGCTGCCACCAATCATCGAGATAGTTCAGATAGTACATCAAATCGATGCCACCCCCAAATCTATCAGTCAGTTGGCATGGCATGTAACATTCTACTACCTGCGAATCGGTGTAGGTAGGCGCGAAGATAGGGGGCGACGACGTACGGCTCCATTTCCTGAGATCGATGAATTACAACAACGGAATTACCGATCAAACTAGAGCCTCGGATGAATTGAAACAATACGGATTTCAGCCGGCGGCCGGCCGGCCGCTCGGGCAAACGAGAGAGAAAACACAAGGAAGAAGGCAGCAGGAGGACAAACACTAGCTGATTGTGCCAGCGAACTGCAGCATGAAGATGATTTCTCACCTCCAAGAAACGCCGCCGCTGCGCTCAATCCAGTTCCACTCGGCTTCCTCTTTTCCCCCGAAACAGTCGGACGAGAGTATTATTCACCAGAGGCGGGCGGAGTTTACACGCACGCCAGGAGAGAGAGGGAAGGACGCAAGGTACCTCGGCTAAGCTAGATCAGTAGGCAGGCGCACGCATGATTGTTGCCTCTCTCTCTCTCTTCCACATCGGCGCGCCGCATGTTGTCATCCCGCCCCGTCGACGCCCGGCGGGCCGTCGTGGGGTGGGCCAGGGCCGACGCGGCGGGTGACGCCGTGAGACGAGGACGTGCGCGTGGGCTGGGATTCTCCGTTTTTCTTACCGTTTGCGTGTGGATGTCCGGACGCGAAGGTGCGATGTCGACACAATGACGATGCCGTTGCACATCAACAGTTGCTGTGCCTGTGCGTGCCTGCCTTTTGACTTTCCGTGCATAAACTACAAGCCGATGCATAGCTGTGACCTGTGGCAGCTTTGGAGCCAAGCTGTTGATTTTAAACAACTACTAATATTTTTCGAAAGGTTAGAAACTAAAGAAAATAAAAAAGGTCGCGCTAACTGCCACACGTGTGGCAGGAAGGAAGACGCACCACACGTCTCTAATGTAAACAGATTGCCACGTCATCGCATGCATGCATGCAGAAATCTTTTTAGATTTTCAGTTTTTAAAATGTTTTATCTCTTAAACGAAAAATCCGATTGAAAATCCGTTTTCACCATTAAATCCCTCGCGATGAGATCTTCGAAACTAGATCCCATGTTGATATGTTTTGATGAAAAAAAAATTCGATTAAAAGTTGTCATGTCTATTGCATATGAATTGCCATGATGTTTACACTGAAGTTGCCATGATATGTTTCAGCTATTTTCTTCTACATTTAAAAGTAAATTTTGACATTTATAAAACAGGGAATCAAGAAACTAGACTTACCATGAATCATAAACTAAAATTGCCATGATACATGCACGTAAAATTGCCATGGTTCATACAAAAAATAATTTACATGGTCAAAGTACTGGAGTTGCCATCATCAAAATACTAAAATTGCCATGATCTACAAACTAAAGTTGCCATCCCACATGGCAACTTTAGTTTAAGCCCTATGGCAACTGCAGTGTAAACATCGTGGCAACTTCTGGCAAAAAAAAAATTCGTCGAAACATATCAACATGGGGTCTAGTTTTGAAGATCTTGTCGAGACGGATTTAATGATGAAAACGGATTTTTAGTTCGCTTTTTTATTTAGGAGATACAACATTTTTAAGCCGAAAGCCAAAAAAAATTCTGCTGATGTCATCTATTCATACGTGACAAAATGAGTGGTGAAGGAGGCGTGTGAGCGATGTGCAAACGCCCACACGTGTGGGCGTTAACATTTCCGATAAAAAAAGTCAGTATAACTAATGACTAGGAGCCAATAATTTTCACCAACTTGTTTCCCAACCATCATGTATTACATTCCCTTATTAGTTTACATGTTGACCATGTACCACTACTGGAATCACACCCTACGCCGAGTGCCAGAAACAGTCCGCAAAGTGCCCAAAACACTCGGCAAAGCCATTTTAGAGAATTGTTCTCGGCAAAGGCCACCCGACGTACACCTCTAAGGCAAACAAAAATTTGCCAAGAATCAACCGTCGGACACTCGGCAAAGAGTTTGCTGAGAGCCAAACAATGCGTCTCGGCAAAATAAAGTGACTACACGGCCGTTGGTTCCATCAGGTCTTTGCCGAGTGTCCCACTCGGCATAACTGCAAGAGACAAGTTCCGACAACTCCCAGAGCTTGCCACTTTTATGAGTGTCGCTCTCGGTAAAGGTATGTCTTCCGAGTGCGGCTCTCGATAAAGATTCGTTGCCAGTATTGTTTCTTCCTCTTTTCCATCGATTGCTCCACCAAAAACAGATATACATACACAAACTTCATATGATCCACCCAAGCTTATCATAACGGGTTTATATATGTCCACCCAAACTGAACAGGCGAACCCCTAGATCCGGCGCCAGGCACCCCCGCCCGCCTCCTCGTCCCTCCGCCATCGTCGGCGGCCGTCACGGGCTTCGCCCGTGCGGTTGCTGATGGCGGCGGAGCGTCCCTGCGTGCTCGCCTGCCCGGATCTGCGCCCCATCTATCCTCTCGTCGGTGACCCCTCTTCTCCGGCATCCTCTCCTGGGGGGTGCTCGGCCCCGGATCTGGCCTCTGCGGCGTCGGCCATGGCGGCTGCCGTCCCGGCCGTGCTTCGGGGTGGCTTGAGATCCAGCCGCCCGTCTGGCCGCCATGGTGGCCTCCCTTCCAGATCCATACTGGTGGGCACTGTGGTCCTTCTCTTGACCGACGGGGACGACTAGGGATGTGGCCCTCCGCTCGGCTCGGGCGTCTTGCCCTGCCCGGTTCTTGGGGTTGCCGTCCGGCTGGATCTGGGGTGTTTGAGCGCCACAGGCCCCCTTCCCCGGTGGATGTCGTGGTGGTCTGGTCCGCCATTCTGGCGTGGTGTCGGGGTTGCTCCCTGTGTTGGTGGAGATGCTCGTGGTGGGTGGATGCCGGGGCAGCGGCCCCTGGCTGTGCGGGCGGCGCCGGCTCTACGGCGAGCGGCGGCCGTGAGGGCTGTACCGCAACCGCGGGCGACGAGGTTGTGGCGGGAGTGCTCTGTCTGGTGAAGATCGAGTCCCTCCGCTCGTGGATGCACCCACCGGCCTGATCCGGCCATGGCGGCTTTGTCGCGTCGGCCCGTGCTCTCGGGTTCGGGTGGTTGGGAGTGGAGTGTGGGACCGGGAGAAACCCTTGGCCTTTGGTGGCTACGGCGAGGCCGTCTCCATTTTCTTGGAGTCAGTCCCCTTCTTGGAGGCCTCGTCGAGATCCCCGTCTGCTTCCTTCTTCCACGCTCCTGCATGGGGCGAATGTCCTAGATCCCCTTGTGGGTGGCAGCGACGTGTCGACGTCGCTCCCTTCTTGGAGGCGTCGTCTGGGGTTCGTGGAGGTGTGGATGGTGCTTTTCTGCTTGGTGAGGGCAGTGTGGCGGCGAGCTATTCCTTGTTCTTCGTCTTCTTCGTGCGGTCTTCATCTTGTGTAGGCGCTCTTCAGCTTGCGTCTGGTTGGGTGGCTGCCCAGGTGGTGGTGAGGTCGTGGGATCCCAGCGGAGGTGCTGCTCTGCTCCCTCATGCCCGAGCTGCCAGGCGGCATTGTCCAATCGGCTCTAGGGTGAGGACTCTACCTTCCGACGGTTCGGCGCCTTCGAGCCAGGGCGAGAGGATTGTGGTCTTCTTCGGAGGTAGAAGTGAGTGGCTTGTCGATCTTGGCATGATCTGCGGGAGTAGGCGAGTAGATGTTGGTTGTCGATGCTGGTTTCTCTGCCCTCACCCTGCTGCTGGTGTGGCTATTGCTCATGGCGTTTGACCTTGGTGATCTTGGCTAGGCTCCTATTACTATCTCTTGTTTGCCTGTATCACAAATTGGTCGTAAGCTGCTACAGCTCTCTGTATCTTTGCCGTTTCTGTTTCTATCCTATTGTACGCTTTCTTGTAATCCTGGCCGGTTGATGGCTTTGTTAATTCAAAGCCGGGTTAGGTTTGAGCCTTTTCTCGGGCTCGGCCGACACCTTTTCTCTAAAAAAACATACACATTATATAAATAGTTCACACAAGCTTCATTTGAAGTCACAAAGTAGCTCTTTAGCAGAAGTGGCTACTTACTAAACAATAAAGTGGTCAATACAGACATGTCTACATGCGACCAAATTATAAAAGAAACACCACAATTTGGACGAACTGAAAAAGAATTATCAAGTTCTTCCATCCACTCAACCCGATAAGACGTTTTGGCTTGCACCATTGCCTAATTCAACGTTTCTCTTCTGTTGAAGCACATACTAATTGTTTAATGATTCTTTGCGACCTCTCTAGTATTGGACGGGTCATGGGTGCTACCTGGGAAACAAAGCACTTGTTAATTGCATGCGGACCATGAATAATAGACTCCTGGACACCTACCTCTGTACACCACATACCACTTCATCTACAAAGAAAGAGAAAAGGAGGAAGAGAAGGAACGCAAGGTTAAAATAACACATCATACATAATCCACGTAAGTATTCCTCACTCATACACCCAAAAGCATCACAAGTGGCAATCAAGTCCAAATCAGCAACTATCTAACTATATCACTAAATTAAGATCAAACTATGTAGGTGGACTACTCCGAGGTGTAGTCGGTGAAACCAATGATCGTGGAGTGAGAGCACGTGCAGATATCCCCCACAATGGAGGAACCATCATCGTCGAGAATGATGGTCGGTGACTCAATGGTACCAGTTCGTCACTCTCCTTACGTGATAGGGCCTTGGTCTCCTTAGTTGGCAGATTCTTCTTGGCCAGATCCTCAAAATACTTTATTAGGATCAGCTGCGGGTTCTCCTCAATGAGCACCGCCAGGCGGTCCTCGGCGCGTTCTCCTTGAACACAGAGTCGACCATAACAGAAACCGCGTCGTCGAAGGAAGCCATAGCCGCGAAATCGATTGAAACACCTTTCATCACAAAAGGAAAAATAACATAAGAACCAAACATCAAAGAATACTTCTAAGCAAATTTATCATGGTGGAACTCTCACGGATATTTTGACTTTCAGTGATGCTCGAGCTGGGCAAGCCCATCATGTGTTATCAAGGTATAACAGGAAGAGCTCATCTAGATTGGCCGTCATCGTCAATAGTCGACTTTCTTCCTCCAGGATCAACTCGCATCGACTGTCAGTGATGGTCGCTCTTTCTCCGCTCCTCCCGCTTTACCAAGATTTCAGAGGAAGAGTAGGGGAAGAGCGAGACCCCCTACGACAACTTTCGGTGATGATCGAGCTAGGTGAGCCCATCATGTGTTATCAAGGTATAACATGAATAGCTGACCCAGATCGACCGTCATCGTCAAAAGATGATTTTCTTCATTCAAGAACAACTATCATCGACTGTCCGTGATGGTTGCTCTTTCTTTGCTCCTCCTGCTTTACCACAGTCTCAGAGGATGGGCAATGGAAGAGCGACCCCCATACGACAACATTCAGTAACATCTCTCATCTGTCAAATATGGCGGACACTCTGTCTGATGGTGGTATATATGGTGGAAACTCTCTCACGGTTATTTAGACTTTCGGTGATGGTCAAGCTGGACGAATCCATCGTGTGTGACAAATGTATATAACAGGACAAACTCGCCCAGATTGACAACCATTGTCAGAAGTCAATTTATTTTCCTCCAAGAACAACTCTTATCGACTGTAGGTGTCGACAATAATCGCTACCATTCCTCAGAAAACATCTCTCATCTGTCATATGGTTGACTAATACATAAAAACTACTACATAAAACTGCTACATAAACTACTACGGAACATACTAGATAAAAATTACTACATAAGTCCATACATTCATCCACCCATAGTGTCCATCCATAGAACATCATCAAAATTTATCTAATCTATTCATCCATCCATCTATGCATCTATTCATCCATACATAAATCCACCCATGGAATCCATCCATAGAACATCATCCAAACTTATCTAATCTATTCATCCATGCATACATCCACCCATAGCATCCATCCATCTATGCATCTATTAATCCATCCATGTAGTAGTGGGGAGGCGAAGCTCACCAAGTGGGGAGTGGGGGGGGGGAGGGGATGCCCATGGGGTGAGGGGGTGACGGCGGGGTGAAGGGGGTGGGGGGAGTCACTACAAGAAATATGTCAACTAGTGACCTTCTGTCAGTGACCCTGAAAGAATTGGTCATAGATCTATGACCATTTCAGACCAATTGGTCAAAAGCTGTTCGTGGGGCTCCAAACCCTAAACAATGACGACCATTTTGGTCAGAAAGGTCGTAATTTCCTTACACGAAATGGTCATAAAGCAGATAGCACAGGTCCGCTGCCTTATTTCTAGCTGATCATGACCAATATAGATGGTCATAACCTTGTAAATTGTGGTGGGTTACTATGACTAGGCACCACCTCATCAGTTTTGCCTATGTGTCATGTCCATGTGGCAGTTTTTGCCCTAGGTTGTGAAGCAACCTATATTTCTGTCACTCCCAAAATTCCCAAAAAATCTCATAAATTCTTTGGGTCATATCTTCGTCAAATATGTAAAGAAACCTTCCTTGCGTAGTTCAAAAATAATTCAAAAATATTCATTTTCCTATTCTGTTCAGAAAAACACTTTGTGAAGGAAGTACCACTTTGGCATGTCCAAATGGTATCCATTTTCTACAGTGCTTTCCTCTACCCAAATAACCATCCTCCACCAAATGCCAGCTCAATCCATTCATTATTTTGAGCCCAGCTTCAACATTCGTATTTATGTCCAGTGTGGTACTTTGCAAAGCAAGTACCACGTAGGCTCCTCCTTTTGAGATGAAAATTTGTGAAGACGGTCTTCCTAGTAATTGATCATCCTCAGCCAAAACTCACACCCATTAGCCATGTGCATTTCCCGTACCGCTAATCAAACAGTTGGCTGCTTATTCATGTTTGAGCATCGATCGGTCTCCTCGTGAGAATATTATGTTGTGATTTTATTCCTAGCACCTACCTGGGGAGTGCCCAACCCACTAGACATGCCTAGAAAACCTAGAACACATGGCAACACCACGGTCACGCGGTGACCACACAGCGGGCATGCGAGTTTACGCGCTCTAGAGTTGGGGCCCTCGGCCACCGTCCAAACCTCGACGTATCGCCACCAAACCATGTATTTATGATTAAATAGGTACTTATGTAACTAGAAATGATTTTTGGAAAAAAAATAGCAAACTATGAGGCAGCTGCAGTTCGAATTTGACCCGCTTCCAGCTGAATCAGCGGGAATTTGTCTTTTTCACCAGAGGTGGATCGAAACTTTTGACACCCAACCATTTTATCAATTGTGCATTAAATATGGCCTAGTATCTAAAAAATTGATTTGGTCCAATTTTGCAACAAATATATGGTAGGTCCTTCATAAAAAAACTCATTTCAGGCACTCGAAAAATGGAAAATGAATTTTCTGTGCAAAGAAAATGAAAACTTCCTTAGGCAACATTGTTTGCCATTCCAAGATGCACCCTTGTGCACAATATTAGATCATTTGAACAAACTATGCCATGAATGTGGCCATAAGATTGATCATTTGGCTTGAAAGCCATGAATCTTCACGCATGATAGCTCATTTCTAAAAACACTTTCTTAAAATAATTTCCGTATTATAAGTTTATTATTTTTCCTGGAAACTTGGTCACGTATAATGACACAATGAGAAGGTTTTCCAATTTTTTGATTTTTTGAATTTTTATGCCGTTTCAAATCTGCGGTCAAAAGCGGCAGCTTGACTGTTCTAGCTAGTGGTTGAATCTTGGAAAACTTTTGATGTTTCTCTAATTAAATAGATACTTATGTACCTAGAAATGATTTTTAGAAAAAATAAAGAGCAAACTATGAGGTAGCTGCAGTTCAAATTTGACCCGCTTCCAACTGAATCGGCGGGAATTTGTCTTTTTCATCAGAGGTGGATCAAAATTTTTTACACCCAACCATTTGGTCAATTGTGCATTAAATATAACCTAGTATTTTGGAAAACTGATTTGGTCCAATTTTGCAATAATTAGTTGGTAGGCCCTTCACAAAAAAACATCATTTGGGGCACTCGAAAAATGGAAAATGGCTCTTTTGTGCAATGAAAGTGAAAACTCCCTTAGGCAACATTATTTGGAATTCCAAGATGTATCCTTGTGCACAATATGAGATCATTTGAACAAACTATGCCATGAATGTGGCCATAAGATTGATCATTTGGCTTGAAAGCCATGAATCTTCACGCATGATAGCTCATTTCTGAGAACACTTTTTAAAACTAATTTCGGTATTACAAGTTTATTATTTTTCCTGGAAACTTGGTCACATATAATGCCACAATGCGAAGGTTTTCCAAATTTTTTGAATTTTTTTGAATTTTTTATGCCCATTTCAAAATCCGGTCAAAACGGCGGGAATGACCATTCCTAGCTAGTGGTTGAATCTTGGAATTTATTTTGGTGTTTCTCTGATTAAATAGATATTTTTGTACCTAAAAATGATTTTTTGAAAAAATATAGAGCAAACTATGAGGCAGCTGCAGTTCAAATTTGACCCGCTTCCACCTGAACCGGCAAAAATTTGTGTTTTTTCAGGAGAGGTGGATGAAATTTTTTGAGATCCAACCATTTGGTCAATTGTGCATTAAATATGGCCTAATATTTTAGAAAATTGATTTGGTGCAATTTTGCAACAATTATTTGGTAGGTTCTTCAAAAAAAAAACATTTTTGCCACTCAAAAAATGATTAAAAATAGCTAGAAATATGAAAAATGCATACAAATTGGTCCTAATGCATAAAATGTGGTCTAACTCTAGTGAAAGCTTGTGTGTTGCCCTTCTGCATAATATTTTTGATAGCTACTTCATAAAATCCCTCTATTTTTAGTATTTGAAAACGATTTTACATCACTGATTTTCTGAACCAATCATAACTCTGTCCACGGATCGATGACATGTCGTCCATCCATCCATCCATCCATCTCTCCACCCCACATCCATCCATCCATCTATCTACAGAAAAAAGAAAAAGAGAAAAGAAAAGAAGATACCCCTACCCGCAGCCCAAACCCTAGCTCAGATCGACCCCTCCCCCCGTCGCCCCCTTGCTCCCTCGTCCCCATCTCCTCGCCGCCGCCCCCTCCCCGATCTCGATCTACCGCCGCCCCCACCGCCACCATCAACGACCCGCCGCCCCCACCGCCCCCGCCGCCCTCTACTCCACAGCCGGCGCCCCTACCCTCTCCTTCTCCCCTCTCCCTACATCCATTCGACCGCGGCGCCCCTACCCAGATCCATTCGACCGCGGCGACCACCTCCTCCACGGCCACCGTGCCCACGACCACCTCCTCCCGCTAGCGACCGCGGCGACCACCTCCTCCACGGCCACCATGCCCACGACCACCTCCTCCCGCTGGCGACTGCATCCACTCCATCGCCGATGCCACCTCCCCTCCCCTCCCCTCCCCTCCCTGGCTAGAGGTCCCCTCCCCTTTAAGGGCCCGCCGCCGATGAAGTCCGGCAAGGCCGGCTTCAAGGGCCCGAAGGAGGCGCAACACCGCATCCGCATCACCCTCCTCTTCTGGTCTCATTGATCTCGTCGATCTGACTGACACGTGCGTGTTCCGTGTGTGTCGGCCACAGTGTGCTCCGATCTGGTGAGGGGCGCCAAGGACAAGCTTCCCTCATCGGCTCCCATGGAAGGGTGTACCTACACCGCCGCCCGAAGCCGGCAAATCATCTGACACGTGAGTGCCTTCTCTCCTTCTCCCTCCTCTACTTCTTCCTTCTTCCCCCAAACTAATGTGTGATGTGCATGCAGAGGCAGTTGAAGGGGCCAGGCCATGGAGAGGCTGCAGGGCCATGGACATGCCAGAGAGGAGGACATTCTTGGCCGATGTACAAGCTGCGGGAGAGGAGGGCTCTGACCTTGATGGATGCCATGCAATGGAAGGTAGCTCTCTCTCTCTCCCCTCTTCTTCCTCTTTGTGCAAGTCAGCAACCCCGAAGATCGATCTACCCAGTTGGATTACACACTATGGCAATGTTAGATTTAGGGAAATATGTATTGTTGCTCCTGATTGAACCAGTTGACCAGTACATTGCAGCTAGAACAAGAATATAACTATTTCTTTGTTGCCTCCCAGCCTTCCTGTTGATCTTTTCAACACGATTTTCTGATAATTGGAAACCAGCAACAATTGCACAAAAAAGATTATAGTGAAACCATATTATATCTGAAATAGCCAGGTGTATGTTGCTGCTGTGGCCTGAATCGGCTCTGTTTGGCACTTTGTTAGTCTTAGTTGGCAAGTTTAAACACTCATGTTCAGCTAGGTGACTGATGATACCCCACACTATCTGGCACCAATCAGCTTATTGTCCTTAGAACAAGTGTTGCTTTATCCTTCCAATTGCACTCCTGTTCAGTTAGGGTATGTGTAATCATTCTTTGTGATTACAGTTTGGCTGTATCTTCAATACACTCAATCATTCTTTGTGATTACAGTTTGACTGTATCTCCAGCATTGACAAATACCATTGCTTGTTCAAATTTATACTGGAGTTGCTTGTTCAAATTTATACTGGAGTTGCTTGTTCAACATTGATAAAATGTCATTGCTTGTTTAAGGACTCCACTAAACTGGACAAATGTATTAATCCACTATAAATCTCCAAGGAAGACATAAAGGAAGGGAGCAGATTTCTTCACATAAAGGAAGACATGTCTGTTTTAATAATAGTGTTCTTGATCTGGCCTCATACACCTTTTTTAGTAATATAAACAAATAAAATAAGATTGTTTGCATACAATAAGATTGGTGATGCTGGATCTTGAGTTTAATCCATTACTGGGATTCTTGTTGTTTGTCTTTGAACAATGCTTGCGTTTTAGCTAGTGCCACTTTGAGCTACTGTAGCTTGTAGTTATCAATTCCAACTGGGTTTATATATTGCATTTCAGGAGCAGTCGATCGACATTTATGAGTTTTTTTGTTATATAAGATGAACAATGCCTAATATTTTCTAAAATATTGTCTAAAATATTGTCTTTGGGGGCCATGACAATGCTAATGTTCTGTTCTTCTTTTCAGCCTTGCATGTGTACAATTTCTTCTTGATATGCTTCAATTTTAAACTGTACAGTACATGGTAAAATGGAATTGGGATGGTTATGTCCTAGTTGTGAATATGTTACTGCTGCTTTTGTTATTTACCGCCTTCCCTGTGTACAGTTTATCCCTGGTATGCTTCCCTGTTACTACTATATCATCATGGCAAAGCTAACATCTCGTTGTGCTATTTTTCATTTCAGAAGTGAGCCTCCGGCCATGGCGGATCTGTAGACGCCGCTGGTGCAACCAAAGAGGAAGAAGGTTCTGGTGGACTACCTGCTACGGTTTGCTTCAGCTCGTGTGGATAGGAGGTGGATGCTCGCACGGATCCGACGTCTTCGACCTTGGCATCCACAAGGAGGAGCGGCAACAATTACATACCAAACCATGGGGCAGCAGCAATTCATGGTTGAGCCTCCCTCTACCTCTCTCATGTTCCTTGATTTGGCTGCTGCTCTAATTCACTTTCACTTGACTGAATCTAGTGCTACTGCTATCAATCCCTTGTCCCTAGTGCTACTAGTCCCTTGTGCTACTGCTCTAAATTCACTTGCATGTTTGACTAAATTCACTTGGTATTGCACTGCTTGCCAAATTGAGTTGCTTTCTCGCTCCCAGAAAAAGTCAGTACTCCCTAGTGTCGAATCAGTATTTACATGCTTGCAAATATTGGTCTGAATCTGTGATGCTCCCTAAAGTTGACTAAATCTCATGGAGTAGATTTCATTTTACCAATTGGTCTGAATCTATTTATATGCTTTACTGAATTTTGCTTGGTGTTGTCGCCGTCGGACTCTCATGCTGAATTAGTTGGACAGTGCATTGTTTGCCAGTTCATTTTATCAATTCATGCTGAATTGTTGTTTAGTTGTAATTCCTTTTACCGTCCCATGCACAAGTGATATTCATGTCCAGCCAAACGTATTTGGGTGCCTTCGAGCCATAACTAACCCTGGATTTTGACCGCGACGAGGACGAGGCAATGGCGACGGTGGCCGCGACGGGTGCATGGCGCCGGCCACCTTGACCACAACCTGGACGGGGGCGATTTACCGGCCATTCGTTCGCTCCTCCTGCAATCCTGTCGTCGGCCATCCTGCAAGCGGCGTGGGCCTCGTGTTCGTCTTCAGCAGCAACACCATCCAGGTCCACTCCCGCTCCCTCTGTCCCCTGTCGCTCCATATTCCAGTCGGTTGGATGCTTCCGATTGATTGGTTCCTTCCAGCATTACCACGATCTATGTTTTTCTTCTCTGGTTAAAGTTTGCACGTGATGAGGCCAATTGACTAGTTCAACTAAAATCACTAGTATTGAATCCACTACAATAGTCGAATTAACTAGTTCAAGTTATTGGGTGGTTAAATGTCGGTAGTGATTGGTCCCAATCGGGTGATGGCCAATAGGACTAATTAACTATATCATGTTGAGTTCAGAAGCTAAATTAACTACTACTGGATACATTACAATAGGGCTAAGGTTCAGTTCGTGCTTTCTTCAGTGTCAATTCTGTGTTTGTAAATGCTTTTGTTAGTGAAAAATCTTGTGCTTCAGTGTGCTGCAGCAGTAGCATTTTGCTAACCTTTTGCCTAAATTGTCAAGCACAAAACTGGAGACATTATTGTGAAGACGTCTGCACCACCTGCCCCCATCAAATCTGTCAAAACCCACCTGCTTATATACGTATTTTGTTCTTTCCAAAGTGATATGTACCCTACTGCTTATATACGTATTCTGTTCTTCACTATAGATTTCCTCTCACAGTAGCTCCATCCAAAAGAAGGTTGAAAGGAGAAGGAGAGTTTGTGTCTGCTATGGAAGGACTGAAGGAGGTCCATGGTGAAGAAGGTCGATAGAAGCAGTAGAGCTTGTAATACTGTCATTGCCATTGTATTTGTGTTGTATGATGTATCCGTGTTTACCCACAAAAAATGTATTCACGTTGTAATACCGTGATTGCCATTCCGGCTACTATTCCAAGCAGTGTATTTTGCCAGTGCTGATTTAGATATTGGTTACTTATTTACTATTAAATGAAATCTAAAGAACTTGACCCTGACAACCGGGTCCCATTACTAGAAACTGACAAGTGGGACCAATCTTCTGAGAAAAAGAAAAACTGAAACTCTTGGGACAAATGTAAAACAGTGGAAAATAAAATGGCAAAAAATAAAAGATTATACGCTGTAAAAGGCCGCATCTAGAAATAAAAAGGCCGAATTGCTGGGCCAGCCCATGTAGCTAGCAAAAATTAATAGGAAAAATAAATATTAAAAAGGCCGAATTAATGGGCTCGGCCCATGTAGAAAACCAAATTGGACCGGGCTGATTCTTGTGCCACATCAGCTTGCCACACTGGATACCTACGTTGTCTGGGGAGGTTGCTTGTGACCAAAACGCCACAGTAGACATATTTTGGTCATAAACATCTACGACCATTCCAGAAGAAAGGTTGCTATAATCAGTTAACGACGGCCAGCTTTTGACCTTATGTTTTTGGTCACAAAAAGGTCACAAATTGAAAACAGTGACCATTCAGTGACCAATAGTTGTGGTCACAAGTTGACATATTTCTTGTAGTGAGTAGAGGAGGAGAGGCGTGAACACGAAATGAAAACGAGCGCAGGGATTTCACATAAGTGTCCCATGAAACTTTCACCGAGAGCCTGTCGGTGGGGCCTAGATCTAGGGTTTAACCTTTACCGAGAGCATCACTCGGGAAAAACAAGTTTGTCGAGTGCCGCCCCCGGAAAAAGCATGAGTCAACATTGTTTCTGCCTCCTTCATTTAACCATGCATCACATAGGAGTTTCCATGCTGCTTCCCGGCATGATTTCATGTGCCGCCTTGAAGATCTGCAATTTCCGGCGCTGAAACCCTAGCAGAGCAATAAATGTCTCAAATATTGCACGCGGGCCGAAAAATGCGGGGGCCTGACACGTGTCATGTGATGGCCTCCTTTGAGAGCATGAGAAGTTTCAAGGCCAATAAAGCAACAAGACCCTCACTTCCTGCACAAACCATACACGTTCCCTCTTGATACCTAGAGACTAGCTCAGATATGGTGCGGTTTAGAACTCAGGGGAGACTTATTCAGAACGCGTCCAAACTTTTACCACACCCTACATTGGCCATGTGATGACAATGTGCTAGTTATCGAGGAATGTCGGCATAGTATGATTTTCTGAGGACTTAAACGGTTGCATCAGGCATGGCACGGAGGTACTTTTGTTCCTGGTGGCAGGGGTCATGTGATGACACGAACGAATAACTAAATAATAATAATTGAACTAATAAAAAGCATCGGCATCCATCATTAGGAAGATGGCATTTCACTGTCAATCTTCTCTATCCGGAACAGGTGAAAGATTCAAAGTAATGCCACTACAGAAATCAACTTATTTGCCATCCACCATGGCAGACGGCAAAGGCACCAAAAGTGGACGGCAAAGCTCTTTGCCGTCTGCCACCTCGGCAAACCTGGACGCAGGGACGGAGCTGCTTGGTAAGCATTGGGGTCAATTGACCCCAATGAAATTAGGCAATCCTTCATTAGGACTATTCATTTATGGAAGATGACCCCACTGTCATAGAAATGACCCCATCAAACTTTT
Organism: Aegilops speltoides; assembly: GCA_021437245.1. NCBI lineage: Eukaryota > Viridiplantae > Streptophyta > Magnoliopsida > Poales > Poaceae > Aegilops > Aegilops speltoides. The sequence continues at coordinate 479,515,153 of CM038147.1, forward strand.
TTTCTAGCTTCGTCCTTGCCTGGACGACAAAGCGAGCGATGGTAAACGGGTTCTTTGTTGTCTGCTTCCGCATAGCGGACGACAAAGGACCTTTACCGTCAGTGGCGGACGGCAAAGAACATCGATGGCAAAAACCATGTCTTAGCCACGTTAGGTGGCTAACGGCAGCCTTTGCCATCCGTGAGCTGACGGCAAAGCTGCACAACCCTTTGCCATCTGCTTTGTGACGCCAGCAGACGCGTCAGCAGACCCAGCCGTTTGCCGTCTGCCACGGACGGCAAGCTGACCAAATGGGCCAGCTCCCAGGTTGCATAGGTTGCTACCGCATGGCTTCTTTACCGTCGGCGGTGGACAACAAAGGTCCCTTTGCCGTCGGTGGCGGGCGACAAAGTGCGTGTATTGTTGCCTTTTTTTTCTGTTTTCTATTATATCCTTGCATTTTCAAAAGATATATATGATATATATAGTTTCAACATCAAACATAGACCATGTATCAAACATGTAGCAGTCCATCAATGCAACAGAACACATGGGCTATTAAAAGATCCAATGCATACATAGTTTCACCGAGTTCATCCATATATACATACATAGTTTCACATTGTTCATCAATACAAACTAAAACAAGAACTAAACACTAGCAGTCCATCAATGCTGCTTCCATGAAGTGAATCAAACATGCAAAAATGAGGAAGAAGACTAGAAGAAGAAGAAGAAGAAGAAGAAGAAGAAGAAGACTAGAAGAAGAAAGAGGAAGAAGAGAAGACTAGAAGAAGAAGAAGAATTTTCTTCTTCTTCTTTTCTCATCTTTCTTCTTCTCCTCTATCTTTTTATCCCTTTCCTCCTCATTCTCATTCTTCTTCTTTTATTCTTTGTTTTTCTTCTCTTTCTTCTTCTATTCTTTCTTTTTCTCCTCTTTCTTGTTTTTCTTCTTCTTATTCCTTATTTGTGTCATTTTAGAGCTAACATACGTAATTACGCCATTTTTTAGCCAACTTAGTTTACTATGTAAATTTGGAGGAAAATAAGGCAAGTATCGGTCACTTTTGTGCTAGTCTAGGTGATGATGCCATTTTTGAGCTAACTTACGTAAGTATAGCTCATTTTTTTATCTAACTTAGGTAATTATGCCATTTAGGAGGAAAATAAGCTAAGTATGCATTTGTTAAGCAAAACACTAGAGAAAACTTACCCTCATCACAACAAATGTGATGAAGATCGCAACTAAGGTAACAATTGATCCAATGACATAATGATACCAAGCCTCATTATCAATGGCATATTTTCTAATCTTCTTAATCTTTAAGCGAGTTGGGATGCCGTCAGACCAAACACACTGAACCCATCCGTGCTGATGCCGACTCAAGGATGCCTTGTATCTGCCGCTTTTTCTGCATATAATGCATTGAAGCGCTTCCACGCTTCAACATCCGATTTGTGTACCATCATCAGATTTCCATCTGCATCTAGTTCGGTTCTTTTGCCCGTTTTGTGCCATGTCATCTGTCTGGCCGTCTCTTCGACCATGAAAAGATGTTGAAGTCTTGGTATGATTGGCATATACCGAAGAACATTAACCAGGATTTTGGTCTGCATCTTCTCACCTATATCGTTGTCTACCTTAATATACCTGGAAGACTTGCAAATGGGACAATAGTTCAAGTCCGCATACTCAAGCCTAAATAAGGCACATCCTTTCTCACAGGCATGTATCTTCTCATAAGCATCTTAAGAGCATGAAGGATTTTGTCTGACTGGTACAGGTTTGCAGGCAGTACATGGCCTTTGGGTAGAAAGCGTCCAAATACTGTCATCATCGCGTCGTAGAATTCTCTGCCCAAGTTGAATTGAGACTTTAGAGCCATTAGTTGTGAGATGGCATCCAGCTGACAAAACTTAGTGTGCTCGTGAAGATGACGTTTTGAAGACTCCAACATACCATTTAAGGCCTTTGCAGATTTCTCCATCTCTTCGTCCGAATCCCAAGCATCATCAAAGTTTTGCACTATGTCTTCCATCCCGGTACCATGCTCGTCGGTGCAACGACGAACCACCTTAGCTTTGGCACGTTGGGAAGACTCACCATGAAATGTCCACACCGTATAACCGGACGTAAAACCACTCTTCTGCAGGTGTTTGCCCATTTCATCTTGTGTCCTCTTTTCCCAATTGTTGCACCAGACATAGGGGCACCAGTTTTTCCTCTGGCCATTTGCAAATGCGTCTTTCACAAACACTTTGGTTTTTTAACCATTCATTGGTAATCTCTTTATGACTAGTGCGATCGGTGTACATCCACGCACGGTCACTCATCCACTACAACAAAAACACCATGTATGGTCGCTTTTTCTGGGACGCTATTTTATTCGTCTCTATGCCCAGGGACACTGGCGACCTAAAGACGCTTCTTAAGACGTTTATAAAGCGCCACGGAATTTTCTTTATAATTAGACTTTTCAGAAATAAGTATATAATTTTAATTAACTTAGAGACGAATTATGAGACGTTTTAGTGTGCGGCTCTGTTCTTATCTTAGACTCAAGCAAAGTTTGAATAATATATTTCATAAATTTGGCTAGTAGCTATTAAAAACAGAAATGTTAACGCCCACACGTGTGGGCGTTTGCAGATCGCCCACACGCCTCCACCACCACTCATTTTGCCACGTATGAATACATGACATCAGCAGAATTTTTTTTGGTTTTTGGCTTAAAAATATTTTATCTCCTAAATAAAAAAGCAAACTAAAAATCCGTTTTCACCATTAAATCCGTCTCGACGAGATCTTCAAAACTAGACCCCATGTTGATATGTTTCGATGAATTTTTTTTTTTGCCCAGAAGTTGCCATGATGTTTACACTATAGTTGCCATAGTGCTTAAACTAAAGTTGCCACGTGGCAATTTTAGTTTGTAGATCATGGCAATTTTAGTATTTTGATGATGGCAACTCCAGTACTTTGACCATGAAAATTATTTTTTGTATGAACCATGGCAATTTTACGTGCATGTATCATGGCAATTTTAGTTTATGGTTCATGGCAAGTCTAGTTTCTTAATTCCCCGTTTTATAAATGTCAAAAATTACTTTTAAATGTAGAAGAAAATAGCTGAAACATATCATGGCAACTTCAGTGTAAACATCATGGCAATTCATATGCAATAGACATGGCAATTTTTAATCCAATTTTTTTTTCATTAAAACATATCAACATGGGATCTAGTTTCGAAGATCTCATCGCAAGGGATTTAATGGTGAAAACGGATTTTCAATCGGATTTTTCGTTTAAGAGATAAAACATTTTAAAAACTGAAAATCCAAAAAGATTCTTGCATGCATGCATGCGATGACGTGGCAATCTGTTAGAGACGTATGGTGCATCTCCCTTCCTGCCACACGTGTGGCAGTTAGCGTGACCCATTAAAAATGGTTGTACTAAACTTTTAATAATCATACTTTTCTATTTTATTGTAACCTTAATTATCCGGCATGTAATATTCTCCTTTGTAATGTCTATTATATTACCTCTGTGATATTCTCCTACTATGTTAAACTAAAAACCTGATATCAGGGCCTCCTAGGGGAGTCCACCCTGGGCCGGCCAGTTAGTGAGTATGCACAGCACATGATCAAAAATCCAAAAAGGTGTGCACGCTTGCGTGGTATCGAACACGAGACCTTAAGGGACCGTGCACGCGATGCTAACAAACAGACCGAGCGAACTTTGTTGACCCATAACTAGCGCACCCCATTAAGAACTAGCTACCGGTACGGACATGCTGTAGGTAAGTAAAAAATATATTTTAGGAGTACTGTAGCTAATACATTTTTCTGAAACGATTTTTATTCAAATTTCAAAATGTTTTAGAAAAACACGTCTTTTAAAAATAAATTATTTTCAAAATTTTGATCGTTTTTCTAAAAACACGAGCATTTTTTCAAATATGCGAACATTTAAAAAAAATGAACATTTCTTTTCATTTTGAGAACCACTTTTTAAAATTGACGAACATTTCTTCAAAGCTCCCGAACATTGTTTGAATTTGTGAGAAAATTTTACAAGAACTTGAACATTTTATGCAAGCATGAACATTTTTCTAAATCTTTTGAACAAATTTGACCATGCGGACAATTTTGGGAAAGATGAACATTTTCTGAAATTCGCTGTGCGCCGTGAAAATTACAAAATAAGTTGTCTGCGTCTGGGATTCGATCCCCTGACTCCCTACTGACAAACGCTTGCTGCTAGCCACTACAACCTGCGAAATCTAGTGCAAAATAAACATCGCATGTGTTAAAAACTAATAGCAGTAGCAGACTTAACACTGTTAGATAAGAATCCCGAATAATATTCTCAAATTTGAGTTATTTTCTAAACTTACGAACAATGTTTGACAAACCCAGGCACATTTGAAATTTCTGAACTGTTTTGTCAACACGAACTTTTTTGAATTTGTGAACAAAACTTCAAACGGTGAAACAACTTTGAAAATCACAAACATATTTTAAATTTTTGGAACAAATTTCGAAATGGAGAACAATTTTGAAATTCCCCAACAAATTGGAATGCGAACAATTTCTGAACTTTTTTCTAAACATGAACATTTTTAGAATTTGTGATCAAATTTCAAATCAGGGACAATTTTTAAAATCACGAACAGATTTTGAATTTTGGAACAAATTTCAAAATGGAGAACAATTTTGAAATTCCCCAACAAATTAAAAATGCGAACAATTTCTGAACTTTTTTTATACATGAACATTGTAAGAATTTTGGGAAAAAAATCAAGTCGGGAACAATTTTTAAAATCACAAACATATTTTGAAATGGATAATTTTTTTGAAAATCCCCAAAAATTGAAATGTGAACAATTTTTGAATACTAGAACAGAAAATTGAAAACAAGAACGTTTTTTTAAATTTTGTGAACATTTTTCAAAAACATGAACACTTTTTGGAAATCAGAAAATTACTTGAAATATTCTGAAAATTTTGAACAAAAACATTCCGAACACTTTATGAAAAATGAGATTTTCTTTTGAAATTCTTGAACTATTTTATAAAAATGCAAAAAAAATTTGAATATATGAACAATTTTCAAAAACACGACCATTTTTTAAAAAATTGAACCTTTTTAAAGGACAATAATTATTTTAAGTTTCCAAACAATTTTTTAAACATGGAGTTAAAGAAAATAAACTTGTAAAATAAAAAAGAAACAAGAAAAAAAGGGAAAAAGAAAATGAAATTGAAAAAAAACAACGGTTCAGGAACCTCCTAGAAGGTTCCCAAAACCAAAAAAAAACACAGCTAGGAACCACCTAGAAGCTTCCCAAAACCGGGATGGCTGCAACCCTGGGCGGGCCGGCCCAGATCATTCCTCGCTGTCGAACCCTTGTGCGAAAGGTCGGCAACTCGCCGCAATGTGCGTCACATAGGATTTTCCCAAGATATCACCCTTAGAGCATCTCTAGCGGGCCCGTATAACGCGTGAACCCGCATAATTTCGGCGAGTATATGGGCTCAGCCTAATTTTCTGGCCAGAACAGAGTCCGTATACTCATCTAACCCATAATTTTTTTACCATGGCCCGCAAACCTTAGCCTCAAATCCTTATAACTACGGGTTTGCAGGGCAGATACGGGTCGAAATCCTATCCCCCGCCACCGTACGCCGCCGCGTTTCCTCGCGATTCCCACTCCATCCATTGCATTTCTTGACGCGGGTGAGCCTAGTTCCGCCTCCAGCCGCCATGTGTGGCGGTATGTGGAGCTCCAGCCGCAGCTCCGGTGGGGACGACGACCCCGAGCGCGAGCGGTGTGTCCGCGCGGACAGCGCGAGGAAGCGCGCGACCAGGAAGTGGACCAACCAAGGCCTCCAGCCGCCGGAAAGGCTCCTCCATCGCGAGACGGAGGGGTATGACCGCTGGCATGGGAGGACGCCCTCCTCGGCCGCGGGCTCTTCCTGTGCTGCGTGGCTCACCACCGGCGCGGGGGGCCCGCTTCTCCCGTGAAGAGGGAGCCGGAGGAGATCCCGCGTCGAGGCATCATCGACCCGGAAAATTACGTCGGCGACGATGTCGAGGCGGTCACAGCCACGATTGCCGCACGGAGCTTGCAAGAGGAGGAGCACCGCCGCCACGACGAGGAGATCCAAGAGCTTCTTTTCAAGCAGGCGGCCACGACCAACCTCGCCGTGAAGGACAAGGACGATGAGTGGCGGCGCATCCGCAAGGAGTAGAAGAAGATGTACATCGACCTCGCCAGCTCCTACAAGGAGGATTGACTGACGACTGAGCTCCTCCACCGCGTCGGCCTCGCCGCTGTGAGCTCGTCCATTTTCGTAGCTACCGTGTGCTCGCAGATCCCCCCTCTAGTGGTAGAATGTAGTATATATGAAGTATGTATGATCTATGTAGTATGTTGTGATGAACTATGATTGATCAGTGTGGTTGCAATTCTCCCGCGAAAGCTTTTTTTAAATTATATAGTTTCATATACGAGGTCTATTATGCAGCACACGATTTCGCCCCGCAAAACAGATTTTCCTTGAATTGTAAACGTGTTATGCGGGTCGGCTAGAGATGCTCTTACTGTTTGAAACAATGACTCCATCCCTTGATCTACGACTGCATCAACTTTATACTTTTTTTTATTAAAATAGAAATATGTGGATATCACATCGAATACGTGTATTATCGAATAAAGTTTGATCCGTTTTAAAAAAGAAAATGAATACAGATTGATCCAGTAAAACAAAACCTTGAAAATACTATTTATTCATAGATGGTTAATTTGGGCTTCTGAATTATTATTGTTAATCAAATTTTGCTTTCCTACACAATTTTCGCTTAACAAATTTGGCGCTCCAAATTATTTTCTTTACCTCCTGATACTTCCCGCGTTTGATTTTTTTTGCGCTCCAATATATGCCCGGATAATTTGCCCACGCCGCCATCTCCCCCACATCCCCACCTCCCCGTTTCTCCAACCTCTTGTCCAATCTACGCAGGCATCACCCACCCGCGCGCCGCCCCTTCACGCACCCCGCACAGTGGCTGCCTCAGCTAGAAGCTGTGCCCTCCACCGCTAGCTCCGCCGGCCGCTGACTTCTATTCTCCTCCATCGGCAATCTCAGTAGTTGGAGCCCCGTCGGCGTCCATCTTCCTCACTCCTCACCGTCGCTAACAACAACGTGCTCCTCCCCACGTCGTTATCACCGTCACCAAGACGCATCCAGGCCGATTACATCCTTCACCCGAAGGTCCGCGGCGTGTTCCGTCGCTACACCTCCCCGCATCTCGCCTCCATCCAACATCGTCAGCCTTCGGCACCTCAGCAGGTAATCCCTTGAATCCCATATCCTCTATGGTCTTTAGCATTAAATCATTCAAAGTGGCCTCCTTAATTTATGCATCTCAAGCCTATATTCCTATTGGTTCTCTTTCCTAAGTTCAATACTTCCACCTCCGTCTCCTTATTTCCCGCTGGTAGTCGCAATGCACTCTAAGTGTTTGGTGAATTGTTTGCTTGCCTCGAAATCAATCCTGACATGGTAATATATGTCATCAACTGTTTGGTCTAATAAAATTATATATAGTAAAACTGAAAGTAGTACAAGTGAGCAATATAATTCAGGTGGGGATCCTCCCCGGTGATATCTCAAAAAAAGTAGTACAACTGGTGTATGTTACCCTCACAGACGTAACAGCAAGTTTTTACCATGAATTTTCTGAATTTTCATTACCGACATTCAAGAAAAGACATGTATTAAAATCCATCGTCCAGAAAGGGGTTACATCTGGAGATAATCCTTTACATAAGAATTTTGAATTCACAATTGGACTGATGTTTAATTTAATTGAAAATGAATTACATTGCTTTACTCGGAATGGTCTATACTTCACATGCTTATTGCTCGGACAAATTGAAAATGGTGATTAGAAGTAATTTTCATCAGGTTGATCCATATGGTTAACTGTTGATAAATCATAAATCATCTCCACAAGGTTGATCCATTTGGTCTCATAATCTTCCCATTTGAAAACATAAATGACTCAGTGCTCTACCTTTTCAAAGTAAGCTACATGATACTGCTTCCTCGGTGGGCTTATGATAGAGGTGTAAGCAGTAAATTGATGGAAACAATCTGTAGTTACCTGGCTTGAACATCCAAATAGTGTTTTGTACTGGCTAAACTATATTTTGCAGACTATTTACAAAACATTTTGTGGACATTCAAAATGCTGTAACAAAGTGCTAGTGCTCTTAAGTTATTTGCTGTCCCAAGACATTCTTTGTGATGAAAAATGACACCTGCCAGTGTAGTACTAAATAAATCAAGCCATCTAAAGTTTCATGTTTCATTATTGACCAAACACAGCACCTAGTCACCTCCCTACAGGTGTCCGAAAATCACTTAATACAGATCACAATCAGCCTTGCAAAAGAAATAACGGGAAACAAGCCAAAAGTACAGATCACAATAGTTCTCCAAGTCAATTTGCCATCAGTGTCCACACCCATGGCATTGAATACCTAAACTGCAATGTGCTTCAGTAGCTTTTCTCTGACTCCAAGAATTTCCATTGTCCTCCTTTTCAATTGTTTTGCTAAATGGATGGCATTGAATATCTAAACTGCAATGTGCTTCAGTAGCTTTGCTCTGACTCCAGGAATCTCCATTGTCCTCCTTTGGGATGTTAAGAACTTAAGTTAATCCAGTAACAAATAGAACTTCACTTAAGTATTTGGACGTAGAAAAGCACTACTGGTGCATGAAATTGTGGCGTCTGTAGTTTTCCATTGGTCGTTTATTGTCAGTCAAGTTCTCAAGTTTTTATGCACCGCTACCATTCCGGATCAATGCTCACAACACGGCTTCTTTGTTTCACTTGCTATCTCGACTCGCTCCAAAGCAGGCAAAGCTCATGCGGCAGCCCCTCCACCTCTGGCAGTAGCAAGCTTATCTTACTTCTCATCCTAATATAGTGTGCAAAGTCTATACAAAAATTAACAGTAATGAGTATGCGTACCTCTTGTATTTTCAACACTTATCTACAGCAGAAATGAGGCTGTAGCTAATATTCATGTACCAAAGTAAAGTGAACAGTGAACTGCTAATTCTGGTAGAACTAAAACAAAAATCAACAAATTAGGAGATGCAATCCGCAACAACAAAACCTAATTAGCAATGACAATACACATATGTGGAGTTTCTAGTGTTTTAGAATTTTTTTGCATGGAAGCAGAGCTGTACCAGGATTCATGCCATTCTGATTGGAAACTTTGGGAGGGCAAAAATAATATGTTCTGCTTGTTCTACGAATTCAAAAATCTGAGTTGTTTATTAGATGACGCAGTGCAATGCGTGACCTTGACATGCATTTCTATGGACACATTACCTGTCATTAGCTTGTTGATTAACATATGATTTTAACATTCTTGTGGAAAATATTTTATGTCAAGGGTACCGAGACGGCTTCGAAGCCTGAACATCCCAGTGTAGGCTGCTGATAGTGTACAAGCAGATGAAGAAAATTTACAAGGCCCTCCAGCAAATTAATGATTTCTTACGAAGAAAGTGATGTTATACTTCTACTTGTGATTGAAGTAAAGGCTTTAATTAGTATAATGAGATGTTTATATTTATTTCAACAGCAGGAGAAACTGGAAGAAAGAAAACAAAAGATAGGGAGCCTTTCATGGGAAGATAATAGAGAAGTATTTAAAAGTGTGCATGGGGAAGAAGTATTGGAGCGAAATAGAGTCTCTCAGGGACTGACTTTTGTTCGGCATTCTTACAAAGGAGAAAATGCTCAGTTTGCACTGCGGGCACTAGGTGATAATGTAGAAAACATGGCAGATCAGGTGGCCATGATGAGTTCGTTCCTGAAGCAAAAATTCCTTGGGGAGGGTTGGAGAAATGAATTTGTAACCGAGGGAAGTGATGAAGTTGGTATCTTAGCTACATCTCTTTCTACAAAGATAAAAGTATGAGTATTAGTATATTATTATCATATTCTTGTTTTAGGTTGATCTGAATGGAAGAGTAGTTGGCAGTGACCTCCCACATGAATTAGACAACAAAGTTGAAGAATCACCTGGCAGTTCAGCATTTCTTCTTACACTAGACTGAAAGCTTATGTTCTGAAAGTTTCTATGTTATCTTTCTTTTTTCAGGGTAGCTGGAGATTTATAAAAGGAGTGCATTCCAGGAGCCAGGAGGAACTATAGACACAGGAGGAACTATAGACAGAAGATCTAGTCTTTAAGTGAACAAATATTATAGATATGTATATATTTTTGCTTCATAGGAAAACTTAGTTCTAGTTTTCAGTATAATTTCTTAATTATTTGCATCTTTCATATGAATGTCTGATTTGATTCAGTTGTGAACTCAAGATGTTTGTTCCTACTAACTAGAACACTGGATGTGTTACTAAGTATGCTAATTGTACAAATGGGATACTTGTGAATGCAATTTGTGATATGGGCGGATGCCTTTATGTGATGATATTTGTTGCTTGTGAATGCAAATGGTGATATGGGCGGATGCCTTTATGCAATTATGTTTGATGATTATTCTGAACATGCATATGTGGCGTGAAAGTAATTGAATTTGAAATTATGAAATGCAAATTCAACATAAATCAAAAAAATATTCAAAGTAAAATATTCCATAGTTACAAAGAAGCCTATGTATATTTAGAGACGAATATAGCGTCTCTACGTAGCGCGTATAAGCATTGGGCCCATGACAAATGAAACGTCCGTATGTGAGTAGAGACGTGATATGAACGCATCTAATAGAACGTCTTTATATATCTAGAGACGATTTTGAACGTCCCAATATAGCGTGTCATGCCATGTACACACGCTTTGCCGGCGTCTCTAGATGTTTTGAGACGGTCCGTGTGAAGACGCTCCAAAGACGCTTTACTATGTCGACTCTATGGTTGCCTAGAGATGAAATAACACGTCTCTAGCTATGGAATTGAATGTCTCTACACATAGATTTTCTTGTAGTGATCTTGCTTAGCTACTGGACAGACAAGAAATATATATAATTCAGCATGTATATTCATCAGTTAATCTAGTTTGTCAATTTTATTACGTCCATGCAACCTACACTCTAATAGGTAAAGATAGGTCCTAATCCCACCCGAGTATATGTAGATTGAGTACGTTCTCCATGCTCTACCCCATTCCGAGACAAATTTTCGGGGGCACCTCCCCGCTGTTCTCCTGATACATGTCTCAAAAAAGCCAAGAAAATGTGCATCCGGAGAACAACAGGGAGGCGCTGACGAAATTTTGTCTCGAAGTGGGGTAGAGCATGGAGAACGTACTCAATTTACACATACTCGGACTTTCCGTAGAAATCGCTGGACAAGCCGAATGAGTTACGGTGATAAATATGCAACTGAATGCATATTTATTGATGCAACCCTTTCAGACAAGAGACACATACTGGTTACGCGATTGTAGTTACCTAGCTAGTGTCATCGGCACGAAGGCCGGAACAGAGCAAATAATTAAGGGGGAAGGAGGAGATGTCATTTGTGCTCACCCACGAACGCAGGGGCGGAGCTCGTCAAACACCAGAGCCTCGCAGCGACGAAAGATGAGTAACGTAGCATTATTGTTTTTGCCATCAACCTAACTAAAATTAACCTAAAGTAAATCTAAAATAACAGAAAAAAAGAAGAAAAACGGAGAGAGGGCAGGGGTGGAGCTCACCAGAGAGAGGGCATCGGTGGCGACAGGCGGTGGTGGAGGAGGGGGGGCGGGTGGCGGTGGCGACTGAGTGGTGGTGGAGGAGGAGGGCGGCCTGGGGCAGCGGCGATGGGGTTCTGGGGCAGGGAGGGTGGGAGCGGGTGGCGAGGCAGCGTGGGCGACGGGCGGGCTAGTGTGGGAGGCGCTGAGCGACGGCGGGAGCGGGGGGCTCTGGGGCAAGGAGGGTGGTTGGGCGGCGGCGGTGCTGGGCGGCGTGCGACAGGGGTGACGGGACAGTGGGACCAGGAGGCTCTAGGGTAGGGAGGGTGGTGGGGCGGCGGCGGTCCAGGGTCAGGGGCGCGTGGGTGGAGAGAGGGGAAGAGAGAGGTGTTGGGGAATGTATCTTCCCAGTATGACATGGTGGTAGGCAGTATGACTTATATCGTCCACAACTCACTTGTGTTCTACTCGTGCATATAACATCAACGCATAAAACCTAGGCTCGGATGCCACTGTTGGGGAACGTAGTAATTTCAAAAAAAATTCCTACGCACACGCAAGATCATGGTGATGACATAGCAACGAGAGGGAGAGTGTTCGCCCACGCCCTCGTGAGACCGTAAGCGAAGCGTTAGCACAACGCGGTTGATGTAGTCGACGTCTTCACGATCCGACCGATCCAAGCACCGAACGACGGGCCTCCGAGTTCAGCACACGTTCAGCTCGATGGCGATCTCCGGCCTCCGATCCAGCCGAGCTCGGAGATGAGTTTAAACAAGACGACGGCGTGGTAGCGATGATGATGTTCTATCGGCGAGGGCTTCGCCTAAACTCATGACGATATGACCGAGGTGGAATATGGTGGAAGGGGCACCGACACGGCTAAGGAACGATCCGTAGATCAACTTGTGTGTCATGGGGTGCCCTCCTGCCCCGTATATAAAGGAGCAAGGAGGAGGAGGCCGGCCCTAGGAGGAGGGCGCCAAGGAGTCCTACTCCCACCGGGAGTAGGATTCCTTCTTTCCTAGTCCAACTAGGAGAAGGGGAAAGAAGGAAGTGGAGAAGGAAGGGAGAGGGGGGCCGCGCCCCAAACCCTTTATCCAATTCGGACTGGGCTTGGGAGGGGCGCGCGCCACCTCCTGGCTCCTTCCCACTAAGGCCCATAAAGGCCCAATACTATTCCCCGTATTCCCGTAACTCCCCGGTACTCCGAAAAATACCCGAATCACTCGGAACCTTTTCGAACTCCAAATATAGTCGTCCAATATATCGATCTTTATGTCTCGACCATTTCGAGACTCCTTGTCATGTCCCCGATCTCATCCGGGACTCTGAACTCCTTCGGTACATCAAAACTCATAAACTCATAATAAAACTGTCATCGTAACGTTAAGCGTGCGGACCCTACGGGTTCGAGAACTATGTAGACATGACCTAGAACTATTCTCGGTCAATAACCAATAGCGGGACCTGGATGCCCATATTGGTTCCTACATATTCTACGAAGATCTTTATCGGTCAAACCGCATAACAACATACGTTGTTCCCTTTGTCATCGGTATGTTACTTGCCCGAGATTTGATCGTCGGTATCCAATACCTAGTTCAATCTCGTTACCGGCAAGTCTCTTTACTCGTTCTGTAATTTATCATCTCGTAACCAACTCATTGGTCACATTGCTTGCAAGGCTTATAGTGATGTGCATTACCGAGAGGGCCCAGAGATACCTCTCCGACAATCGGAGTGACAAAACCTAATCTCGAAATACGCCAACTCAACATGTACCTTCGGAGACACCTGTAGTACTCCTTTATAATCACCCAGTTATGTTGTGACGTTTGGTAGTACCCAAAGTGTTCCTCCGGTAAACAGGAGTTGCATAATCTCATAGTTACAGGAACATGTATAAGTCATGATGAAAGCAATAGCAATATACTAAACAATCAAGTGCTAGGCTAACGGAATGGGTCATGTCAATCACATCATTCTCCTAATGATGTGATCCCGTTAATCAAATGACAACTCTTTTGTCCATGGCTAGGAAACTTAACCATATTTGATTCACGAGCTAGTCAAGTAGAGGCATACTAGTGACACTATGTTTGTCTATGTATTCACACATGTATTATGTTTCCGGTTAATACAATTCTAGCATGAATAATAAACATTTATCATGAAATAAGGAAATAAATAATAACTTTATTATTGCCTCTAGGGCATATTTCCTTCAGTCTCCCACTTGCACTAGAGTCAATAATCTAGTTCACATTGCCATGTGATTTAACACCAATATTCATATCTGTATATGATTAACACCCATAGTTCACATCGTCATGTGACCAACACCCAAAGGGTTTACTAGAGTCAATAATCTAGTTCACATTGCTATGTGATTAACACCCAAAGAGTACTAAGGTGTGATCATGTTTTGATCGTGAGAGAAGCTTAGTCAACGGGTCTGTCACATTCAGAGCCGTATGTATTTTTGCAAATATTCTATGTCCACAATGCTCTACACGGAGCTACTCTAGCTGATTGCTCTCACTTTGAATATGTATCCAGATTGAGACTTAGAGTCATCTGGATTGGTGTAAAAGCTTGCATCGTTGTAACTTTTTACGACGGGCTCTTTTATCACCTCCATAATCGAGAAACATGTCCTTAGTCCTCACTAAGGATATTCTTGACCGTTGTCCAGTGATCTACTCTTAGATCAAAATTGTATTCCTTTGTCAAACTCAGAGCAAGGTATACAATAGGTCTGGTTCACAACATAGCATACTTTATAGAACCTATGACTGAGGCATAGGGAATGACTTTTCATTCTCTTTCTATTTTCTGCCATGTTCGTGTCTTGAGTCTTACTCAACTTCACACCTTTGCAACACAGGCAAGAACTCTTTCTTTGACTGTTTCATTTTGAACTATTTCAAAATCTTGCGAAGGTATGTACTCATTGAAAATCTTATCAAGCGTCTTGATCTATCTCAATAGATCTTGATGCTCAATATGTAAGTAGCTTTTACTGAGGTCTTTCTTTTAAAGAACTCCTTTAAAACACTCCTTTATGCTTTGCAGAATAATTCTACATTATTTTCCGATCAACAATATGTCATTCACATATACTTATCAGAAATGTTGTCGTGATCCCGCTCACTTTCTTGTAAATACAGGCCTTTCCAAAAGTCTGTATAAAACCATATGCTTTGATCAATCTTATCAAAGCGTACATTCCAACTCCGAGATGCTTGCACCAGTCCATAGATGGATCGCTGGAGCTTGCGTATTTTGTCAGCACCTTTAGGATTGACAAAACCTTCTGGTTGCATCATATACAACTCTTCTTAAATAAATCCATTAAGGAATGCAGTTTTGTCTATCCATTTGCCAGATTTCATAAAATGCGGCAATTGCTAACACGATTCAGGCAGACTTAAGCATAGATACGAGTGAGAAACTCTCATCATAGTCAACACTTTGAACTTGTCGAAAACCTTTTGCGACAATTCTAGCTTTGTAGATAGTAACAATACTATCAGCGTCTGTCTTCCTCTTAAAAATCCATTTAATTAACATGGCTTGCTGATCATCGAGCAAGTCAATCAAAGTCTATACTTTGTTCTCATACATGGATCATATCTCAGATTTTATGGCCTCAAGCCATTTCACGGAATCTGGGCTCATCATCGCTTCCTCATAGTTCGTAGGTTCATCATGGTCTAGTAACATGACTTGCAGAACAGGATTACCGTACCACTCTAGTGCGGACCGTGACTGGAAGACCCACGAGGTTTCAGTAGTAACTTGATCGAAGTTTCATGATCATCATCATTAGCTTCCTCACTAATTGGTGTAGTAGTCACAGGAACAGATTTCTGTGATGAACTACTTTCCAATAAGGGAGAAGGTACAATTACCTTATCAAGTTCAACTTTCCTCCCACTCACTTCTTTCGAGAGAAACTCCTTCTCTAGAAAGGATCCATTCTTAGCAACGAATGATTTGCCTTTGGATCTGTGATAGAAGTTGTAACCAATAGTTACCTTTGGGTATTCTATGAAGACGCACTTCTCCGATTTGGGTTTGAGCTTATCAGGATGAAACTTTTTCACATAAGCATCGTAGCCCCAAACTTTAAGAAACGACAACTTAGGTTTCTTGCTAAACCACAGTTCATATGGTGTCGTCTCAACGGATTTAGATGGTGCCCTTTTAACGTGAATGCAGCTGTCTCTAATGCATGATCCCAATGCGATATTGGTAAATCGGTGAGAAACATCATAGATTTCACTATATCCAATAAAGTGCGGTTACGACGTTCGGACACACCATTACATTGTGGTGTTCTGTTGACATCGGATTTTGGCAAGATACAAAAGGCAAGTAAGATGGCCTCAAGTAAAAGAGTTTTCGGCATGCAAAGTTTCAGGTCGCCGAGTGGAATAACTTTGATGTTTAACTTATCGCCATTCGACCTTATCTCGGTGGCCGAAGTTGTACTCCGAGTGACAAAATTCAACATTCCGAGTGGTTTTCGGCCGACCATGCCTTCAAGACGACCTCGGATGAAGGAGTACTCTAAAGGAATTGTCTTCGTCTCGTCGAGGCGATCGATTTTGATATATAAATCATCTCAATCCGAGTTCATATGCAAAAGTTAGAGGCAATACACTGCAGGCCGAAGCTGAGTGGAAATCTGGCGCAAAGTACCAGACGCCATGTCTGATGGGCCGCGCGAGCAATTAGGCCCTTAAGAAGTCCTTGAATCGAAAAACCTTCAACACGAAAAGGTTTCGTCTCGTCGAGCCGATCGATTTTCATATATAATTCGTCTCAATCCGAGGTCGTATGTAACCTGGAGAGGCAAATCAAGATCAGGCTATGTTTTTGGTCGAGTGAAAACTTACCATCCGAGTGAAAACTCACGGTCGAGTGAAAACCTACCGATCGAGCCACGGTCGAGTGAAAATTTACCGATCGAGTCACGGTCGGTGAAAACCTACTGATCGAGTCACGGTCGAGTGAAAACCTACCGATCGAGTCAAGGTCGAGTGGAAACCTACCGATCGAGTCACGGTCGAGTGAAAACCTACCGATCGAGTCAAGGTCGGTGAAAACCTACCGATCGAGTCACCGGTCGAGTGAAAACCTACCGATCGAGTCAAGGTCGAGTGAAAGCCTACCGATCGAGTAAAGATTGTCTTCCGAGTGAAAATATAGCCATCCGAGTGAAAAGTCCGATCGACCATCCGGTGAAAGACTCTAATATCCGAGTGGATGAGCTCAAATCCGAGTGAAACTGAACATGTGCCCAAAAGTTTATCAAGATGATCTCGGATGAAGAAGTGTTCAATACAGAAGTTGTGCGCGATCGTCAAGGCGGTAAACTTTTCTTTTGGAGTCATCGTCATCAGAGATAGTATATGGCCTGCAAATTCATTACAAGACTCGGATGATTCAGTCTACCGCAAGACCGAGTCCATTGGAAGGTAAAGATGACCTCGAAAAGTGTTCAAGATGGCCTTATTTGAAAAAGTGATCAACATGAGAGTTGTTCAGTATCGTTGAGGCGCACAAGTTTGGTATTTGGGCCATCTTGATCGGAGGTCATATGGAGGATCGGCGGCCTGCACAAGGAGGAAGACAGAAGTTGGGCCAGATTCAGATGGATCCGAGTTGGAATAGAACTAGGACTCTAGGACGCGAATTGATGTAATTTTTCTTGTAAGGAAAGCCTAGATGAATCCTTTACTTATGCGGGAAGTCCAGCCGCCTCTTATATATGTTGGGGTGACGGCCGATTGAACAACACACAATCGAACAAATCAATATACTACTTTTTCCTGTCTCACGTTTTATCTCTCCACCGCTTTTTCTCTCTCATTCTTCGCTGTTCTTCGTGTTTGAGGGCTGCGAATCTCGAGGCTCTAGGGGCGGCGAATCGACCTAGGGCAGCCCATAGCCGCCGCACACGACGGGGTCCCTCCCGGGTGTGGGGTTTGGTCTGCAAAAGCACCCGTCGATCGTCTTGCGTGTCGCTATGTTGTCGGTCGGGTCTCCTTCGACGTGAGCTGCGGTGCATCACCCGGCGTCGAGGGTACACGTGGCGTGTTAGTGTGTCGACACACTTTTGGCGACTCCGCTGGGGACCGAAGATCAATCATCATCATCCACCATGTCCGATCTTCCCAAGCCATCGAGGTGACGCCGATAACATCATTAAGCCCGATCTTGATGAGATATCGGCCGATCATCGCCAAGTCTATGAGGAGTACAAGAAGGCGCGAGGAGAAGGACTTGCAGGAGTTCCTTGCAAAGTTCAAGAAGGATCGCCAAGGCAACATCACTCCGATTGAAGAAATCAAGTTCCTCCTTTGCAAGCCAAGCGAGGTTAAACCCTCTGTAAATCTTGCCTTTTCTCTGAGCGGTGGGCTGAGATTGAAAGTCGTATTGCTGATGGTAACAATCTAGTCTATCAAACTTTCATAGAAAATACTAATGCTCGAGAAGAATACATCTCAATCGACTAGTGGTAATGATGGTATAGCTGCTAGTGTGCAAAACCCTAATCTGCTTTACCTATCTCATCGGCGCCTCCGTGCGATGACTTATTATCCTACCCAAACAAATCAGATTGTGGCTGCACCCATCAATCCTATTATGAGCATGCCAGGTTCGGTGGTGACGCCGAACCAAACCCTACCTACAGCTACAACCACTCGACCACTAGCAAATTATGGGTCGACATACCTGCCACAATTCCTACCTACAGCTAGTAACCCTACTCCTCCTATGCCACTGCCACAAGCTCCATCGTCCACTATGGACGATGGTCTAGCTAATCTTAGAGAGGAGATGGCTAAGATGCTTCGAGAGAATTTTGTAGTCGAGTTACCTCGGAATCGGATTTACCAAAAGCCGTACCCCGAGTACTTTGATGCTATCCAGTGCCCTCCAGGATATAAAATTCCCGATTTTGTTAAGTTCAATGGAGAGGGCACAAAAACCACATGGGAGCATGTTAGTCAATACTTAGCACAATTGGGTGAGGCAGGCTCATTGAATGAATTGAAAGTGCGTTTATTTCCTTTGTCATTAACTGGTACCGCATTTTCATGGTTTTCTTCTTTACCACATGGTTCCATTCGAGTTTGGTCGCAGCTAGAGCAGAAATTTCATGATCACTTTTATAGCGGTGACAATGAACTCAAGTTATCACATCTAACATCGGTTAAGCAGAAGCATGATGAATCGGTATCCGATTACGTCAAGAGATTCAGAGAAATGAAAAACCGGTGTTTTAGTTTGGTGATAACCGAGAGAGACTTGGCAGACCTAGTCTTTGAGTGGTTTGAGAACTCCCATTAGAGAAAAGCTAGAAGGCTATGAGTTTTAAATATCAACCAAGTCTTACAAAGGGCTTTGGCTCGGAAAGCGAAGCAAAGACCTCAAAGAAGTGCATAGATACAAAGCCGATCGTCCAAAGGTGAATATGGTGGAATATGATAGTGATCACTTTCGGACGATGAGTGTGATGTTTTTGCTCTTGAATTTGTTTGGCCATCTAAGGCCAAACCCTTTACTACAATGATCTGAAACCGATTCATAAGAATCGTGATGAAGAGATGAAGTTTACTTTTAACATTGCTAAGTGTGATAGAATATTTGATGCTTTGCTGCAGGCTAAGATTATTAGAATATCTCATACTTTACCGCCGTTTGAAGAGCTGAAGCGGCGTGCTTATTGCAAGTATCATAATTCTTTTCTCATGCTACTAATGATTGCAATGTTTTTCGACGACAGATACAATCGGCCATTAATGATGGACGATTGAACTTTCTGAGATGCAAGTTGATAAACAGCCCTTTCCAATGAACACCATGGATTTAGAAGGAAGAAGTTACTCATTCGGCGGAGGTAGCGAATCTGCTAATAAAGCTAATGTCATTGTTGGTGAGCCGGGAAAGACAAGGAGGACAACAAGGTCTTGGGGAGACAGGTTGTGCTTGATAAGCAACCCGATGGCAAGGAAGTGATCAAAATCACCATCAAGAATCCTACACTGGGGCAACCGCAGTGCAAGAAAATACTCGTGTTAAATTTGTCAAGCCCAAGAGTCCAGAAGTTGGCAAGTGGAAGAAGAATGAAGTTAAAGTGCAGCGCAAGCGGATCAAGCCAACTTTTGATATGTTGCTGTCCAAGTATGCTAACCAGTCGGCCGGTTCTAGTTTTAATCGACCGACTCAGCTGAAACGACCAAGGTCACCATCAGTTGATATGTTCAGTCGGTATGCAAAACCGAATGGACCAAAGGCACTGTTTCCAGAAGAGCAGAGGCAAACTGTTTGGGATCGACTTGATTACTCATATAATGGCCGACTCAACATCGGTGACTATCAGTCGGCTGGTCAAAATATGTGACCGGATGGAAATTATCCGAGTGTAAGAATGCACCCAGGTGGAAGCTATCCGAGTGAAAAAATGTGGATGGGTAGATTCCATCCGACTGAGTTCCATCCGAGTGGATACCATCCGAGTGACATCAATCCGAGTGGATTCCATCCAAGTAAAAGGGTGCGCCCGAGTGGAAATTTTATGCATCTGGAAAGTCGAAAAGAATGGCGTGTTAAGTCGCCGAGTGTTGCAGCAGTTGAGTCGGGAAAAGGCAAGGAGAAAATGGATGCTGACTCACTTATCTTGGGCACCGAAACATTCCCCATACAGCAGCCGACTGTGCATAACCACTCGACTGAGCCGATACTTTCTATCGCGCCAAAGCACTCGGCTAATGACCATGAAGCAAGCACCAGCCAGGTAAAGGTGAGAGATGCTAAATACACTCGACCAAAGTGGTGTCCTCGGGGCTAACAAAGACACGTAAGAGGAAACTACAGAGGTTAAGGAATCAAGAGATGGCGGAGCAGGAGGCCGAGAAGCAAAGGGATAAGTTGTTCAATGACACTCGGCCCATGGTTCCAGCAAAACAAGTGTGGAGGCCAAAACAAATACAAGATACATCAGCTTCTACATCTATCCCAGAAGTGCCTACACCACCCAAAGAGGACGATGTGACAGCTATTACATCGTCTGCGACACTTCTTACTTCTCCTTCACTCGACCAGATTTCAGAATCGGTCGATCCACTTGAAGAAGAGGTTGATATGTTGGATTACGAGTCTACGCCGGTTCATGAAGGTATGGGTATCAATATGGTGTATTACTTACCTGCTGAGTTTCGTGCTGTAGATGAGGAAGGGGAGGTGGCTCAGCTGGATTTTGGCCCTAAAAATGCAATATTCGAGAAGCCAAAAGAACCAGTAACGCATCTGAAACCGTTATATCTCAGAGGTCATATCAATGGGTCACCGCTCACTCGGATGCTTGTTGATGGTGGTGCTGTGGTAAATCTTATGCCCTATTCGGTCTTCAAGAAATTGGGTTTGCCTGATGAAGAATTGATCAAGACCAATATGGTGCTCAACGGGTTTGAAGGCAAAGAGAAAACTGAAGCCAAAGGTGTAATGTATGTGGAGCTTACAATCGGAAGCAAAACTTTGGCTACTGCATTCTTTGTCGCTGAGGTGCAAGGTAACTACAATGTTATACTAGGCCGTGATTGGGTTCA
This sequence comes from Aegilops speltoides, assembly GCA_021437245.1. Lineage (NCBI taxonomy): Eukaryota > Viridiplantae > Streptophyta > Magnoliopsida > Poales > Poaceae > Aegilops > Aegilops speltoides. Next base: position 479,536,496 of record CM038147.1, read on the forward strand.
TGCAAACCGGTCGTGCCATCCACTATGCACCAGTTTTTGATTCGATGGGTTGATGATGAAGTGGAAGTCATTCATGCGGATAACTCGGCCTGTGTTGCTTTGGCCGATGCATCGGTGGATTGGCAACATCCCAATGCTACTTGCTTGACGGGGCGTGACTTATCAGAGTTTGATTTTCTTAGCGCGACCAAGAATGGTTTTGTGCCCGTGTCTTTAAAGCCGACTGAATGCAATCGGCTCCAAGGTATGATATGTTTAAATGGATCCTAATTCCGAGTGGTTACAAAAACGTCTTGCAAAATATCGGTCCAGCGAGAACGATATGTATGAGTCTATTGAAGAATTGGATGACATGGATAAACTTGGACAAGGTTTTACATCGGCCAATCCGTTAGAGGAGGTAGATATCGGAGACGGATCAGTCTGTCGACCGACATTTATAAACAAAAATTTGAAAGCCGATTGTAAAGCTAAGTTAATCGAGCTATTGAAAGAATATGTTTGTTGCTTTGCATGGGAATATCATGAGATGCCAGGGTTGAGCCGAGAGCTAGTGGAGCATCGGTTGCCTATAAAGGCGGTTTTAGACCTTATAAGCGATCGGCGGAAAGTTTAATCCGAAAACATATGACCGGATCAAGGAAGAGATCGGTCGATCGCTTGAAGCTAAATTCATTCGACCTTGCGGGTATGCCGAGTGGATTTCTAATATTGTCGAAGGAGAAGAAGGATCCGGCAAGTTGAGGGTGTGCATTGACTTGAGAGATGTGAATAGGGCTACACCCAAAGATGAGTATCCCATGCCAATAGCCGATATGCTTATTAATGATGATTCGGACATAAGGTTATTAGCTTTCTAGATGGTAATGCGGATACAATCAAATTTTATGGCGAAGAGGACATGTACAAAACAACTTTCCGATGTCCTGGTTTCCTTGGTTTATTCGAGTGGGCGGTGATGACATTCGGATTGAAAATGTGGGGCCACATATCAGAGGGCTATGAATTTGATTTTTCATGATTTACTCGGTGTCATACTTGAAGTTTATATTGATGATATTGTTGTCAAATCGGATGCTTTTGAGTCTCACTTGGCCGATTTGCGTTTAGCCTTTGAAAGAATGAAAAAGTATGGACTGAAGATGAATCCTTTGAAGTGTGCATTCGGCGTGTCAGCTGGCAAATTTTTGGGTTTCATTATTCATGAAGATGGCATCGAAATCGATCCGAAAAATATAGAAGCCATACAGAAAGTGGGGGCTCCAACATGCAAAAGAGATATGCAAAAGTTCCTTGGCAAGGTCAATTATTTGAGAAGGTTCATAGCTAATCTGTCAGGGAAAGTTGATGCATTTACTCCTATCCTTCGGTTAAAGAATGATGTTGATTTCACTTGGGGGGCAAAACAGCAAGAAGCCTTTGATATGATCAAGAATTATTTGTGCACTCCTCCGGTGATGAAAGCACCCAAGCATAGAAAGCCTTTTAAACTTTATATCGCAGCAGAGGAAGGTGTTATTGGTGCTGTTTTGACTCAAGATACCGAAGGAAAAGAGCATGCCATTACATATTTGAGCAGACGTTTATTGGACCTTGAGACAAGGTATACATTTATTGAGAAACTGTGTTTATGCTTATATTACGCTTGCACAAAGTTGAGACATTACCTAGTGCCGAGTGCTTGTGTAGTAGCTTGTCAAACCGATGTCATTAAGTACATGTTGCATAGGCCAATTCTTAGTGGTAGAATTGGCAAGTGGGCTTATGCTTTGATTGAGTATGATTTGGCTTATGAATCTCTAAAATCCATGAAAGGCCAAATTGTTGCTAATTTCATTGTTGAACATCGGATTAATGACAAGTATGATGTTGATATGAACCTTGTTTCATTAGTGCCATGGAGATTATACTTTGATGGTTCAGTTTGTAGCAATGGCCAAGGTGTTGGTATTGTTTATATATCTCCTCATGGTGCTGTTTTTGAAGCCTCATGCCGCTTAGAATATTTTTGCACAAACAATCAAGCCGAATATGAAGCATTGTTATTCGGTCTAGAGATGTTACTTGCTATAGGTGTTACACATATTGAGGCTTACGGTGATTCGTTACTAGTGGTGCAGCAAATATCCAAAGTCTTTCAGTGTTTGGACGAATCACTTAATGTTTATCTTGATAGATGTCTAGATATAGTTTCTACTTTGGATTGTTTTAGCATTGCACATATATCTAGACATGACAATTGAAAGCAAATGAGTTGGCACAGCAAGCATCTGGATATCATGTTGATCATGGCATGTTTCATATTTCTCAAAGTCCGATGTCTTGTCTTACCAAGATAGAAGAGGCGAACCTGAACCCACCGATTCGCCATTAACAAAAAATCTAGTGCAGGTGATAATTCCATTGGAGGAAGCCCATTGTTGCTTACTTGCATAATCCGAGTGAAAGGGTGGACAGGGCTGTTCGGCGATGGCTTTTAAATATACTATAAGGGATGATGACCTTTATCGCGAACAGTTGATGATGTTCTTTTAAAATGCTTGGATGAGGACCAAGCAAGAGTTGCTATGGGAGAGGTACATGAGGGCATTTGTGGTACTCACCAGTCGGCTCCTAAGATGAAATGGTTATTACGACGTGCTGGATTTTATTGGCCGACTATGATTAATGATTGCTTCAGATATTATAAAGGGTGTGAAGCTTGTCAAAAGTTTGGTGATATTCAATTGGCTCCTGCTGCTATGTTACATCCTATTATCAAACCGTGGCCTTTCAGAGGTTGGGGTTTAGATTTCATTGGACAAATCCACCCGTCTTCCTCAAAAGGGCATCGGTTCATATTGGTGGCAACTGATTATTTCACTAAATGGTGAAGCAGTACCTCTCAAGAACATGACACATACGGAGGTAATTCGATTCATAACCGAACACATTATTCATAGATTCGGTATTCCTCAAACGTTAACTACAGATCAAGGTTCATCTTTTATGTCACACCAAGTCAGAGAGTTTGCCGAATCTTATAATATAAAGTTGCTCAATTCCTCTCCATATTATGCCCAAGCTAATGGACAAGCTGAGTCTAGCAATAAAATTCTAATCAAGCTCATCAAGAAGAAGATTGAGGATAATCCGAGGAGATGGCATGAGTTGTTATCGAAGCTTTATGGGCACACAGAATTTCAAGACATGGTGCTACGAAGGTGACTCCATATGAGCTAGTATATGGTCAGGAGGCTGTTTTACCAGTGGAGGTAAATTTGAATGCTTTGAGAATAGCCAAACAAAATGATTTATCGGCAGTAGACTTTTATAACTTAATGATGGACAATATTGATGAGGTTGCCGATAAACGTTTGGTTGCTTTGGAGTCCATAGAGAGATAAGTTGAGGGTAGCAAGAGCTTACAATAAGAAAGTCAAGTTGAAAAATTTTCAAGTTGGTGATCTCGTTTGGAAAGTGATTCGCCGATTGGTTCAAGAGATAGAAAATTAGGAAGTGGTCTCCAAGTTGGGAAGGTCCTTTAGGATTACAAGAGTTGTTCCGGAAATTCATATTTGGTGGAATCAATACAAGGGCATTGTTACCCCGAGCTCTCAACGGAAAATATTTGAAGAAGTACCACCCGAGTGTGTGGCAGGAACCTGAGTAGGCAATGGCCGATATCGATTATCGCCCTTAGCACAAACATGGCCGATACATAATTATCGCATACGAGGAAAATAAATGGCCGATGGAGTGTTGACATCGTCCTTAGAACAAACACCGTGCATATTATTTTTCGCGTGCAAGCATTGCCGAAAAACAGGGGGCATGTGTTGACATCGGATTTTGGCAAGATACAAAAGGCAAGTAAGATGGCCTCAAGTAAAAGAGTTTTCGCATGCAAAGTTTCAGGTCGCCGAGTGGAATAACTTTGATGTTTAACTTATCGCCATTCGACCTTATCTCGGTGGCGAAGTTGTACTCCGAGTGACAAAATTCAACATTCCGAGTGGTTTTCGCCGACCATGCCTTCAAGACGACCTCGGATGAAGGAGTACTCTAAAGGAATTGTCTTCGTCTCGTCGAGGCGATCGATTTTGATATATAAATCATCTCAATCCGAGTTCATATGCAAAAGTTAGAGGCAATACACTGCAGGCCGAAGCTGAGTGGAAATCTGGCGCAAAGTACCAGACACCATGTCTGATGGGTCGCGCGAGCAATTAGGCCCTTAAGAAGTCCTTGAATCGAAAAACCTTCAACACGAAAAGGTTTCGTCTCGTCGAGCCTATCGATTTTCATATATAATTCGTCTCAATCCGAGGTCGTATGTAACTTGGAGAGGCAAATCAAGATCAGGCTATGTTTTTGGTCGAGTGAAAACTTACCATCCGAGTGAAAACTCACCGGTCGAGTGAAAACCTACCGATCGAGCCACCGGTCGAGTGAAAATTTACCGATCGAGTCACGGTCGAGTGAAAACCTACTGATCGAGTCACCGGTCGGTGAAAACCTACCGATCGAGTCCAAGGTCGAGTGGAAACCTACCGATCGAGTCACGGTCGAGTGAAAACCTACCGATCGAGTCCAAGGTCGAGTGAAAACCTACCGATCGAGTCACCGGTCGAGTGAAAACCTACCGATCGAGTCCAAGGTCGGTGAAAGCCTACCGATCGAGTAAAAGATTGTCTTCCGAGTGAAAATATAGCCATCCGAAAGTGAAAAAGTCCAATCGACCATCCGGTGAAAGACTCTAATATCCGAGTGGATGAGCTCAAACCGAGTGAAACTGAACATGTGCCCAAAAGTTTATCAAGATGATCTCGGATGAAGAAGTGTTCAATACAGAAGTTGTGCGATCGTCAAGACGGTAAACTTTGCTTTTGGAGTCATCGTCATCAGAGATAGTATATGGCCTGCAAATTCATTACAAGACTCGGATGATTCAGTCTACCGCAAGACCGAGTCCATTGGAAGGTAAAGATGACCTCGAAAAGTGTTCAAGATGGCCTTATTTGAAAAAGTGATCAACATGAGAGTTGTTCGTATCGTCGAGGCGCACAAGTTTGGTATTTGGGCCATCTTGATCGGAGGTCATATGGAGGCTCGGCGGCCTGCACAAGGAGGAAGACAGAAGTTGGGCCAGATTCAGATCGATCCGAGTTGGAATAGAACTAGGACTCTAGGACGCGAATTGATGTAATTTTTCTTGTAAGGAAAGCCTAGATGAATCCTTTACTTGTACGGGAAGTCCAGCCGCCTCTTATATATGTTGGGGGTGACGGCCGATTGAACAACACACAATCGAACAAATCAATATACTACTTTTTCTGTCTACTTTTTATCTCTCCACCGTTTTTCTCTCTCGTTCTTCGCTGTTCTTCGTGTTTGAGGGCTGCGAATCTCGAGGCTCTAGGGGCGAGCGAATCGACCTAGGGCAGCCCATAGCCGCCGCACTCCCTGACGGGGTCCCTCCCGGGGGTGTGGGGTTTCGGGTCTGCAAAAGCACCCGTCCGTCTTGCCTTTGCGATCGTTGTCGGTCGGGTCTCCTTCGACGTGAGCTGCGGTGCATCACCCCCGGCGTCGAGGGTACACGTGACGTGTTCGTGTGTCGACATGTTCCAGGTGGCGTGAGTTTGTGAAACTATTCCATATTGTTTTAATTGAAGACCAAACTCATAACTCAAATATTCATCTCCATGATCAGATCGCAGAAACTCTATTTTCTTGTTACGATGATTTTCCACTTCACTCTGAAATTCTTTGAACCTTTCAACTATTTCAGACTTATGTTTCATCAAGTAGATATACCCATATCTGCTCAAATCATCTGTGAAGGTGAGAAAATAACGATATCCGCCACGAGCCTCAACATTCATCGGTCCACATACATTCGTATGTATGATTTCCAACAAATCTGTTGCTCTCTCCATAGTTCCGGAGAACGGTGTTTTAGTCATCTTGCCCATGAGGCACGGTTCGCAAGTACCAAGTGATTCATAATCAAGTGATTCCAAAAGTCCATCAGTATGGAGTTTCTTCATGCGTTTTACACCGATATGACCTAAACGGCACTGCCACAAATAAGTTGCACTATCATTATCAACTCTGCATCTTTTGGGTTCAACATTATGAATATGTGTATCACTACTATCGAGATTCAATAAAAATAGACCACTCTTCAAGGGTGCATGACCATAAAAGATATTACTCATATAAATAGAACAACCATTATTCTCTGATTTAAATGAATAACCGTCTCGCATTAAACAAGATCCAGATATAATGTTCATGCTCAACGCTGGCACCAAATAACGATTATTCAGGTCTAAAACTAATCCCAAAGGTAGATGTAGAGGTAGCGTGCCGACCGCGATCACATCGACTTTGGAACCGCTTTCCACGCGCATCGTCACCTCGTCCTTGGCGGCTGCTCGCTTATTCCATAGTCCTGCTTTGAGTTGCAAATATTAGCAAGCAGTAACCAGTATCAAATACCAGTGCTACTACAAGCTCTAGTTAGGTACACATCAATAACATGTATATCACACATACCTTTGTTCACTTTGCCATCCTTCTTATCCGCCAAATACTTGGGGCAGTTCCGCTTCAAATGACCGACCGCTTGCGGTAGAAGCACTCGATTTCAGGCTTAGGTCCGGACTTGGGTTTCTTCTCTTGAGCAGAACTTGCTTGCCGTTCCTTTTGAAGTTCCCCTTCTTCTTCCCTTTGCCCTTTTTCTTGAAACTAGTGGTCTTGTTGACCATCAACACTTGATGCTCCTTCTTGATTTCTACCTCCGCGGCTTTAAGCATTGCGAAGAGCTCGGGAATAGTCTTGTTCATCCCTTGCATATTATAGTTCATCACAAAGCTCTTGTAGCTTGGTGGCAGTGATTGGAGAATCCTGTCAGTGACACTATCATCAGGAAGATTAACTCCCAGTTGAATCAAGTGATTATTATACCCGACATTACGAGTATGTGTTCACCGATGTAACTATTCTCCTCCATCTTGCAGCTATAGAACTTATTGGAGACTTCATATCTCTCAATCCGGGCATTTGCTTGAAATATTAACTTCAACTCGAACATCTCATATGCTCCATGACGCTCAAAACGTCATTGAAGACCCGGTTCTAAGCTGTAAAGCATGGCACACTAAACTATAGAGTAGTCATCGCTTTGCTCGCCAGACGTTCTTAACGTCGTTAGTTGCATCAGAAGCAGTTCGCACCCAGCGGTGCTTCGGGGCGTAACTCTTACATGCAGCAATGAGGATAATCCTCGAGTTACGGACCCGATCCGTGTAATTGCTACCATCATCTTTCAACTTTGCTTTCTCAAGGAACGCATTAAAATTCAACGGAACAACAAAGACGAGCCATCTATCTACAAACAAACATAGACAAGCAAGATACTATCAGTACTAAGTTCATGATAAATTTAAGTTCAATTAATCATATTACTTAAGAACTCCCACTTAGACAGACATCTCTCTAATCATCTAAGTGATCACGTGATCCAAATCAACTAAACCATAACCGATCATCACGTGAGATGGAGTAGTTTTCAATGGTGAACATCACTATGTTGATCATATCTACTATATGATTCACGCCGACCTTCGGTCTCCGTGTTCCGAGGCCATATCCGCATATGCTAGGCTCGTCAAGTTTAACTGAGTATTCTGCGTGTGCAAAACTGGCTTGCACCCGTTGTAGATGGACGAGAGCTTATCACACCCGATCATCACGTGGTGTCTCGCACGACAAACTTTGGCAACGGTGCATACTCAGGGAGAACACTTCTTGATAATTTTAGTGAGAGATCATCTTAAAATGCTACTGTCAATCAAAGCAAGATAAGATGCATAAAGGATAAACATCAAATGCAATCAATATAAGTGATATGATATGGTCATCATCATCTTGTGCTTGTGATCTCCATCTCCGAAGCACCGTCGTGATCACCATCGTCACCGGCGCGACACCTTGATCTCCATCGTAGCATCGTTGTCGTTTACGCCATCTATTGCTTCTACGACTATCGCTACCGCTTAGTGATAAACTAAAGCAATTACAGGGCGTTTGCATTTCATACAATAAAGCGACAACCATATGGCTCCTGCCAGTTGCCGATAACTTCGGTTACAAAACATGATCATCTCATACAATAAAATATAGCATCACGTCTTGACCATATCACATCACAACATGCCCTGCAAAAACAAGTTAGACGTCCTCTACTTTGTTGTTGCAAATTTTACGTGGCTGCTACGGGCTTAGCAAGAACCGTTCTTACCTACGCATCAAAACCACAACGATAGTTTGTCAAATAGACTCCGTTTTAACCTTCGCAAGGACCGGGCGTAGCCACACTCGGTTCAACTAAAGTTGGAGAAACTGACACCCGCCAGCCACCTGTGTGCAAAGCACGTCGGTAGAACCAGTCTCGCGTAAGCGTCTGGCGTAATGTCGGTCCGGGCCGCTTCATCCAACAATACCGCCCAACCAAAGTATGACATGCTGGTAGGCACTATGACTTATATCGTCCACAACTCACTTGTGTTCTACTCGTGCATATAACATCAACGATAAAACGAGGCTCGGATGCCATCTGTTGGGGAACGAGTAATTTCAAAAAATTCCTACGCACACGCAAGATCATGGTGATGACATAGCAACGAGAGGGAGAGTGTTCGCCCACGCCCTCGTGAGACCGTAAGCGAAGCGTTAGCACAACGCGGTTGATGTAGTCGACGTCTTCACGATCCGACCGATCCAAGCACCAAACGTCACGGGCCTCCGAGTTCAGCACACGCTCAGCTCGATGACGATCTCGGCCTCCGATCCAGCCGAGCTCGGAGATGAGTTCCACAAGACGACGGCGTGGCAGGACGATGATGATGTTCTACGGCGCAGGCTTCGCCTAAACTCCGCGACGATATGACCGAGGTGGAATATGGTGGAAGGGGGCACCGCACACGGCTAAGGAACGATCCGTAGATCAACTTGTGTGTCATGGGGTGCCCCCCTGCCCCCGTATATAAAGGAGCAAGGGAGGAGGAGGCCGGCCCTAGGAGGAGGGCGCGCCAAGGGAGTCCTACTCCCACCGGGAGTAGGATTCCTTCTTTCCTAGTCCAACTAGGAGAAGGGGGGAAAGAAGGGAAGTGGAGAAGGAAGGGAGAGGGGGGCCGCGCCCCAAACCCTTTGTCCAATTCGGACTGGGCTTGGGAGGGGCGCGCGCCACCTCCTCGCTCCTTCCCACTAAGGCCCATAAAGGCCCAATACTATTCCCCGTATTCCCGTAACTCCCCGGTACTCCGAAAAATACCCGAATCACTCGGAACCTTTCCGAACTCCGAATATAGTCGTCCAATATATCAATCTTTACGTCTTGACCATTTCGAGACTCCTCGTCATGTCCCCGATCTCATCCGGGACTCCGAACTCCTTCGGTACATCAAAACTCATAAACTCATAATAAAACTGTCATCGTAACGTTAAGCGTGCGGACCCTACGGGTTCGAGAACTTTGTAGACATGACCTAGAACTATTCTCGGTCAATAACCAATAGCGGGACTTGGATGCCCATATTGGTTCCTACATATTCTACGAAGATCTTTATCGGTCAAACCGCATAACAACATACCTCGTCCGCGATCACATCGACTTTGGAACCGTTTCCCACGCGCATCGTCACCTCGTCCTTGGCCAGTGCTCGCTTATTCCATAGTCTCTGTTTCGAGTTGCAAATATTAGCAACAGAACCAGTATCAAATACCCAAGTGCTACTATGAGCTCTAGTTAGGTACACATCAATAACATGTATATCACACATACCTTTGTTCACTTTGCCATCCTTCTTATCCGCCAAATACTTGGGGCAGTTCCGCTTCAAAGGACTACCGCTTGCGGAGAAGCACTCAGTTTCAGGCTTAGGTCCAGACTTGGGTTTCTTCTCTTGAGCAGGAACTTGCTTGCCGTTCCTTTTGAAGTTCCCCTTCTTCTTCCCTTTGCCCTTTTTCTTGAAAATAGTGGTCTTGTTGACCATCAACACTTGATGCTCCTTCTTGATTTCTACCTCCGCGGCTTTAAGCATTGCGAAGAGCTCGGGAATAGTCTTGTTCATCCCTTGCATATTATAGTTCATCACAAAGCTCTTGTAGCTTGGTGGCAGTGATTGGAGAATTCATCGGTGACACTATCATCGGGAAGATTAACTCCCAGTTGAATCAAGTGATTATTATACCCGCACATTCGAGTATGTGTTCACCGACAGAACTATTCTCCTCCATCTTGCAGCTATAGAAATTATTGGAGACTTCATATCTCTCAATCCGGGCATTTGCTTGAAATATTAACTTCAACTCTTGGAACATCTCATATGCTCCATGACGTTCAAAACGTCATTGAAGACCCGGTTCTAAGCTGTAAAGCATGGCACACTAAACTATAGAGTAGTCATCAGCTTTGCTCTGCCAGACGTTCTTAACGTTGTTAGTTGCATCAGCAGCAGGCCTGGCACCCAGCGGTGCTTCCAGGACGTAACTCTTCTGTGCAGCAATGAGGATAATCCTCGAGTTACGGACCCGATCCGTGTAATTGCTACCATCATCTTTCAACTTTGCTTTCTCAAGGAACGCATTAAAATTCAACGGAACAACAAAGACGAGCCATCTATCTACAAACAAACATAGACAAGCAAGATACTATCGGTACTAAGTTCATGATAAATTTAAGTTCAATTAATCATATTACTTAAGAACTCCCACTTAGACAGACATCTCTAGTCATCTAAGTGATCACGTGATCCAAATCAACTAAACCATAACCGATCATCACGTGAGACGGAGTAGTTTTCAATGGTGAACATCACTATGTTGATCATATCTACTATATGATACACGCTCGACCTTTCGGTCTCCGTGTTCCGAGGCCATATCTGCATATGCTAGGCTCGTCAAGTTTAACCTGAGTATTCTGCGTGTGCAAAACTGGCTTGCACCCGTTGTAGATGGACGTAGAGCTTATCACACCCGATCATCACGTGGTGTCTCGGCACGACAAACTTTGGCAACGGTGCATACTCAGGGAGAACACTTCTTGATAATTTTAGTGAGAGATCATCTTAAAATGTTGCTGTCAATCAAAGCAAGATAAGATGCATAAAGGATAAACATCAAATGCAATCAATATAAGTGATATGATATGGTCATCATCATCTTGTGCTTGGGATCTCCATCTCCGGAGCACCGTCGTGATCACCATCGTCACCGGCGCGACACCTTGATCTCCATCGTAGCATCGTTGTCGTTTACGCCATCTATTGCTTCTACGACTATCGCTACCGCTTAGTGATAAACTAAAGCAATTACAGGCGCTTGCATTTCATACAATAAAGCGACAACCATATGGCTCCTGCCATTCGATAACCGGTTACAAAACATGATCATCTTATACAATAAAATATAGCATCACGCCTTGACCATATCACATCACAACATGCCCTGCAAAAACAAGTTAGACGTCCTCTACTTTGTTGTTGCAAATTTTACGTGGCTGCTACGGGCTTAGCAAGAACCGTTCTTACCTACGCATCAAAACCACAACGATAGTTTGTCAAATAGACTCGTTTAACCTTCACAAGGACGGGCGAGCCACACTCGGTTCAACTAAAGTTGGAGAAACCGACACCGCCAGCCACTGTGTGCAAAGCACGCCGGTAGAACCAGTCTCGCGTAAGCGACGCGTAATGTCGGTCCAGGCCGCTTCATCCAACAATACCGCCAACCAAAGTATGACATCTTTGGTAGGCAGTATGACTTATATCGCCCACAACTCACTTGTGTTCTACTCGTGCATATAACATCAACGCATAAAACGAGGCTCGGATGCCATTGTTGGGGAACGAGTAATTTCAAAAAAAATTCCTACGCACACGGAAGATCATGGTGATGACATAGCAACGGAGGGAGAGTGTTCGCCCACGCACTGCACTCGTGAAGTGGAAGCGTTAGCACGACACGGTTGATGTAGTCGTGACGCCTTCACGATCCGACCGATCCAAGCACCAAACGACGGGCCTCCGAGTTTAGCACACGCTCAGCTCGATGACGATCTCCGCCTCCGATCCAGCCGAGCTCGAGATGAGTTCCCACAAGACGACGGTGGTGACAATGATGATGTTCTACCGGCGCAGGGCTTCGCCTAAACTCCGCGACGATATGACCGAGGTGGAATATGGTGGAAGGGGGCACCGCACACGGCTAAGGAACGATCCGTAGATCAACGTGTGTGTCATGGGGTGCCCCCTGCCCCCGTATATAAAGTGGCAAGGGAGGAGGAGGCTGGCCCTAGGAGGAGGGCGCGCCAAGGGAGTCCTACTCCCACCGGGAGTAGGATTCCTTCTTTCCTAGTCCAACTAGGAGAAGGGGGGAAAGAAGGGAAGTGGAGAAGGAAGGGAGAGGGGGGCCGCGCCCCAAACCCTTTGTCCAATTCGGACTGGGCTTGGGAGGGGCGCGCGCCACCTCCTGGCTCGTTCCCACTAAGGCCCATAAAGGCCCAATACTATTCCCCGTATTCCCGTAACTCCCCGGTACTCCGAAAAATACCCGAATCACTCGGAACCTTTCCGAACTCCGAATATAGTCGTCCAATATATCGATCTTTACGTCTCGACCATTTCGAGACTCCTCGTCATGTCCCCGATCTCATCCGGGACTCCGAACTCCTTCGGTACATCAAAACTCATAAACTCATAATAAAACTGTCATCGTAACGTTAAGCGTGCGGACCCTACGGGTTCGAGAACTATGTAGACATGACCTAGAACTATTACCGGTCAATACCAATAGCGGGACCTGAATGCCCATATTGGTTCCTACATATTCTACGAAGATCTTTATCGGTCAAACCGCATAACAACATACGTTGTTCCCTTTGTCATCGGTATGTTACTTGCCCAAGATTTGATCGTCGGTATCCAATACCTAGTTCAATCTCGTTACCAGCAAGTCTCTTTACTCGTTTTGTAATGCATCATCTCGTAACCAACTCATTGGTCACATTGCTTGCAAGGCTTATAGTGATGTGCATTACCGAGAGGGCCCAGAGATACCTCTCCGACAATCGGAGTGACAAAACCTAATCTCGAAATACGCCAACTCAACATGTACCTTCGGAGATACCTGTAGTACTCCTTTATAATCATCGATTACGCCAGACGCTTGGTAGTACCCAAAGTGTTCCTCCGGTAAACGGGAGTTGCATAATCTCATAGTTACAGGATCATGTATAAGTCATGAAGAAAGCAATAGCAATATACTAAACGATCAAGTGCTAGGCTAACGGAATGGGTCATGTCAATCACATCATTCTCCTAATGATGTGATCCCGTTAATCAAATGACAACTATTTTGTCCATGGCTAGGAAACTTAACCATCTTTGATTCACGAGCTAGTCAAGTAGAGGTATACTAGTGACACTATGTTTGTCTATGTATTCACACATGTATTATGTTTCCGGTTAATACAATTCTAGCATGAATAATAAACATTTATCATGAAATAAGGAAATAAATAATAACTTTATTATTGCTCTAGGGCATATTTCCTTCAAGAGGGAGGGGTGGTCATTAGAGGCCATTAGTGGGCACGTTCCTAGCGGACGACAAAGAATCTTTGTCGTCCGCCAGTAGACATTAAAGAGGGGGGCTGGGGGCCATTAGGGTTTGGGCCTCCACTGGACCCCACCCACCTCTTTGTCGCCCGCCAGCAGATGGCAAAGAACTGACTGATGGCAAATATGGTCTTTGTTGTCCGTTTTTTGGAAGTAGAAGACAAAGACCTTCTTTGTCGTCCGCAAGCTGGTGGCAAAGAACTGGCTGATGGTAAATTCTCTGTTTCCATTAGTATATGGTCCATGTTCACAACAAGAGTGTAATGAAGACCTAAGCTTATTGCATCTGACTATCCGACTATTTAAACCGGTCATATTGCTTATCTCTGGACGAGGTGGGACTAAAATTTTGTTGAGAGCCGGAGCTTTGCTGAGAGCTGCTTGTGGCAAAGCATTGCCACCATGATTGTGTCGTTATTTGCCGTTGTATAAGACACGTGGAAACACATTGCTTTGCGATGGCTGTTTGGCTCTTTGTAAGTAGTTCCTTTGCCGAGTGTCAACATTTCGCCGAGTACGACTCTTGGCAATATCTTGTGTTTTCCGAGCTCCGCATGTTGCTGAGATATACTCTCAGCATTTGTGAATTTGCCGAGCGCCCGTACTTTATCTATCGGCGAAGAGCCTCGCACTCGGCGTATAAAAAAATTCCAGTAGTGTACAATGCAAGGTGCTAATATAAGAAAGGTTCTTGCGAAAATAAATGTGTTTTTAGCGCATGTGCTTATATGTATAACTCAAATGCTTACCTAAGCTTAGATGCTTGGGTCTTCCTTGGGGTGCCTTGGGAATCCCCAACCTTAGGGTCTTGCCACTACTTATTCCTTTATCCATCGTGGTTTCACCCAAAATTTGAAAACTTCAGCACACAAAACTCAACAGAAACCTCATGAGATCCGTTAGTATAATGGGATTTCTATCGTGTCCCTGGTGATGAAGTCATGTACCTAGGGTAGGGTCACAGACCTGTCTTAAGTACCCTTCCCAAGGACACCCTCCGAAGAAGCTGCCTTCCAATCGACCAAGAGAGACTTCACTCGACGGACTCAAAGGACTCGACCATGAAGACTCACTCAACCACCAGGAGATCAAGAGCCACTCTGCATCCAACGGTCTGTAATTAAGTAGTCTTTATGGCCATGATGACACTTTATGTAAGGCGTTACCAGTAATGCTAGGCCTTAATGTACTTTAAACCCCTGATAATCGAGGGCGGAGGGTCCGCGACACTATATAAGCCACCCCCCTCCTCAGTGTAAAGGGTTCGCACCCCTGTAATCTATACACACATAATCCAGTCGACCGCCTCCGGGCTCCGAGACGTAGGGCTGTTACTTCCTCCGAGAAGGGCCTGAACTCGTACATCCTTTGTCTTCACAACTGCTCCATAGCTAGGATCTTGCCTCTCCATACCTACCCCCATTCTACTGTCAGACTTAGAACCACGACAGTTGGCGCCCACCGTGGGGCAGGTGTCTTAGCGATTTTTGGAGAAGTTGCAATTGTTCCGATTGCCTTCATCATGGTTTCTGGTTGAGTTTTGGTCGAGGGCCGCGAGATCCGTCTCAGCACGCTCACCTTCATCGCCGACGACTCCTCTTGGCTCCAGGAGGCTCCACTCGACATCGACGCGCTCCCCGTCCACGGTGCGACGCATTTTCAGGCGTGTGTCCGCCGCGTTCTACTGCGGCAATCGTCGACTCCATATCAGTTGACTCCCCTGTCGTCCTCCCTCCTTGTCTCCCGCCAGCGCAAGCACTCTGGTCGGTCGAGGCTCCAGCGGTGGGTGAGGCACGCGGTAGCTCGCCAGTCAGCCACCACCCAAGTCGCGACAATCGAGCCCGACGAATCTCTCTACGGCCTGTTCGATCTGTCGACTGGCTCTGTAGAGATCGCATCCGAGTGCGACAGCAGCGATCCGGTGGCGGAGGTCTTGATGGTCAATGGGCCTCGTAGTCCTCCCGACTTCCCCAGCGACGACGGGATAGACGGTGGAGGCGACCCTGCTCAAGCCCATGAGGAATATCAGCCCGAGCCACTTAATTCCCTGCAATGGGAAGAACTTCGCCGCAGGAACATGGATGCCCTGCATACTCCCATCGCAGGAGAAACCCCCAAGGCTCGCGCCTTGGAGGAGGCACGCCATTAACCAACTTGAACGCACTCGTCTGGAGAACCTCCAGCGAGCACTCGACGAATGCCAGCGCAACGAGTACCGACTCAAATGACATCAACTCTTCCCGCAGCCGACTCAGGTATATCAAACCCCGATTCAGAATTTAGCAGCTGCAGCCCGTATAGCAGAGTCAATTCATCCCTCTCAGTCAGAGGCTGGCAAAGGCTTGATGCAGATTAGGGATTTGCTCCGGGCAGCAGGAGATCAGAATTCAGCCGTGTCACAGTCACGCAACAGGATTCACAGTCGATCTGTCGCTGTGAATACGGTTCAGTCGGCTCACAGCCCTAGATCGCCTCCGCGGCGTGAGGGACGCAAGAATCGATGGGACCAATATGGTGACCAATACGATCGTGATGGTAGGCGTCGAGTGCCCACTCCTCCCCCAAGAGGTGGGTCCTATGCTCATCGGCAGCAAGATGACAGGCGCCAGCTCAGTGTGGGGCGAAGAGCTCCGGTCGACCCCAGGGAACCAGGCTTTGACGTGCGATCCATCATCGTGCAAGGCCTGGTCGATCGGAACAGGGCTCATCGGGGTGGCCACGACAGAGATGCGCCCACTAGCAGCCGAGTACATGTTTCAGGTCCGGAATGTTTCAGCAGGGCTATCAGAGCCGTGGTGATTCCCCCAACTTCAAGTTGGCGATCGAGTAAGTAAGTTCACCGGTGAGTCTAAGCTCAAGCTGGCTTGAGGACTACCGAGTGGCGGTACAGATCGGCGGGAATGACGAGGTGGCTATGAAGCATTTACCGCTCATGCTGGAAGGTTCGGCCCGGGCGTGGTTGAATTAGTTAGCTCCTAGCAGCATTTACACTTGGGAAGATCTTTCCCGAGTATTCGTCAGAACATTCGAGGGAACTTGCAAGCGACCAGCTGGATTGACAGAGCTGCAAGTTTGCGTGCAGAAGTCGAATGAGACCTTAAGAGATTACATTCAGAGATGGATCACTTTGCATCATACCATGGAGAACGTGTCTGATCATCAGGCAGTCTGCGCCTTCAAGGATGGCGTTATGAACAGAGAATTGAGTTTGAAGTTTGGTCGGACCGCAGATATGACCCTGATTCGAATGATGGAAATTGCTACCAAGTACGCCAACGGCGAAGAGGAGGACCGACTCCGGAGTGGCAAGTACAAGGCTAGTCAGTCGGAGAAAGGAAACTCCAGTCGGAAGCAGAAGCGGAAGGCCGAGCCAGCGGCTCCTGGGGAGGCTCTGGCCATGACTCAGGACAAGTTCAAGGGAAAACCCAAAGGATCCTGGAACCCCAAGAAGGTGAAGGATAAAGAAGGAAATGACGTGATGGATCTGTCGTGTCACATCCACATGAAGAAAGACGAATAGGGTAATTTCATCTACCCGAAGTACACCACTCGCCAGTGCCGGCTCCTGATCCAGCAGTTCCAAGGTAAACAGCCCAAGGACAAGAAAAAGGAGTCGGACAAAGCCGAAGACAAGGAGGACAGTGATGGAGGATATCCTCATGTTAACTCCACTCTGATGATCTTTGCTGATGTGGAAAGCAAAAGTCGACTGAAGGTTATCAACCGTGAGGTGAATATGGTCGCCCCAGCGACGCCCAGTTATCTGAGATGGTCCCAAACTCCCATTACATTCGACCAGTCCGATCACCCGACTCACATGGCCACCCCTGGAAGGAAAGCTTTGGTGGTCGACTCGGTCGTCGAAGGCACTCGGCTGACGAAGGTGCTAATGGATGGTGGTAGTGGACTGAACATATTATATGTGGAGATGCTGAAAGGGATGGGCATTCTGATGTCTCGACTGAGCACCAGCAACATGAGTTTTCATGGAGTTATACCTGGAAAGAAGGCTGAGTCACTCGGCCAAATAGCTCTGGACGTGGTGTTTGGTGACTCGAAGCATTTCCGCAAAGAGAATCTGGCATTTGAAGTCGTGGATTTTCAGAGCGCTTACCACGCTATTTTGGGGAGACCAGCTTATGCATGGTTCATGGCTCGACCATGTTACGTGTACCTCAAACTGAAGATGCCCGGCCCCAAAGGCATGATCACTATCACTAGTAATCGGAAGAAGGCAGAAGAATGTTTCCAGAAAGGCTCGAAAATTGCTGATTCCTAGATAACAATGGTCGAGCTGGAGGGGTACAAGAAAAATGTAGATCCGAGTGATTTGTTGCGGGCCAAGAAGCCTGCCACAGAATCAGCATTTCAGTCGTCCGGTGAGACGAAGCCTGTTCACATTCACCCGACCGACCCCAATGCAGCTCCGACCCATATTTCAACAACACTCGACCCTAAATAGGAAGAAGCGCTCATCCAGTTCCTCCGTGAGAACTGAGACATCTTTGCATGGAAGCCTGCTGACATGCCGGGTGTTCCCAGGGGGCTAGCTGAGCATCGCCTTAGAGTCGACTCAATGGTAAAACCAGTCAAAGAACATCTTCGACGGTCCGCTGTCCAGAAGAGAAAGGCCATTGGCGAGGAGGTGGCTCGACTGTTGGCGGCAGAGTTTATCCGAGAGATATACCACACCGAGTGGCTCGCCAATGTCGTCATGGTTCCCAAGAAGGACAAGTCACTCCGCATGTGCATTGATTTCAAACACATCAATCGGGCCTACCCGAAAGATCATTTTCCTCTTCCTCGCATCGATCAAATTGTCGACTCGACCGCGGGATGTGAGAGATTGTCTTTTCTGGACGCCTATTCCGGGTACCATCAGATCCATCTGTATGGACCAGATGAGATCAAAACAGCTTTCATCACTCCATTCGGGTGCTTCTGCTATGTCACCATGCCATTCGGCCTCAAGAATGCCGAAGCCACGTTCATGCGGATGATTGAAGTGTTTACTCACTCAAATCAGTCGGAACGCTGAAGCGCACATGGATGATATCGTGGTCAAATCACGAAAGGGTTCCGACTGTTGGTCGACCTCGCTGAAACATTTGCCAATCTCAGGAGGTATGATATCAAGCTCAATCCATCAAAGTGCACATTCGGAGTTCCTGATGGAAAGTTACTCGGTTTTCTTGTTTCCGAACGAGGAATCGACGCTAACCCAGAAAAGTTCGCACTATACTCCGAATGAAACGCCTCGCGGGTGCACGGCGAGCTTCTTATGGATGCTTGGCCGCATTAAGTCGATTCATCTCGACTCGGTGAAAAGGCATTTCCTCTTCCGGTCGATGAAGAAGGCGCAAGTTCGAGTGGACTCCAGAAGCTGATGCAGTGTTTGCCGAGCTAAAAGATCTGCTCTCCACCCAGCTGGTGCTTGCTGCTCCAATCAGCAAAGAGCCTCTGTTGCTTTATATTGCAGCCACAGGACAAGTCGTCAGTACAGTACTTACGGTCGAGCGGGAAGAAGGGAAAGCCTTCAAAGTTCAGTGCCCAGTGTACTATCTGTCTGAAGTTTTGACTCCATCAAAGCAAAGATATCCTCATTATCAGAAGCTTGTGTATGGGATCTACATGACCATGAAGAAGGTTGCTCATTATTTCTATGATCATTCCATTACAGTCGTCAACGACGCTCCACTTTTAGAGATTCTGCACAACAGAGATGCAACTGGTCGAGTGGCGAAATGGGCGATTGAACTCCTTCCCCTTGATATCAAGTTTGAGGCAAAGAAAGCCATTAAGTCTCAAGCAATAGCAGATTTCCTTGCCGAGTGGATTGAATAGTAGCAGCCGACTCAAGTTCACTCGGAGCATTGGACCATGTTCTTTGATGGCTCTAAGATGTTAAATGGTTCTGGTGCTGGGGTAGTCTTGGTTTCCCCCAGAGGAGATAAGCTCAGATATGTGCTCCAGATTCACTTTGATTCATCCAACAATGAGGCAGAATATGAGGCCCTTTTGTATGGATTGCGCATGGCCATTTCACTCGGCGTCCGTCGCCTTATGGTTTATGGCGACTCAGATTTGGTGGTCAACCAAGTGATGAAGGAGTGGGACGTGAGAAGCCCAGCCATGACTGGATACTGTAATGCAGTGAGGAAGCTTGACAAGAAGTTTGAGGGGTTAGAGCTCCATCATATACCCCGACTAAAAAATCAAGCGGCTGATGATTTGGCAAAGATAGGTTCCAAGAGAGAAGCCATTCCCAGCGATGTGTTCTTGGAGCATATCCATACTCCATCAGTCAAAGAAGATCCATCTACCGAAGAAGCTCCGCAGCCCAAGAGTGCCACAGATCCGACTGAGGTTGAAGTTCCAGTAGTGGTCGAGTTGGTCATGGAGGCTTTAGTGATCACTCCCGATTGGATAGTTCCATATATTGCGTATATCCTGAGAAAAGAGCTCCCGGAGGATGAGGAAGAGGCTCGACAGATCGTCCGCCGATCCAAGGCCTTTACTGTGATCAAAGGGCAGCTATACAGAGAGAGCGCGACTAGAGTTGGTCAGAAGTGCATAACGCCAGAAGAAGGTCGGATAATTCTTGATGACATCCACTCGGGGACCTGTGGCCATCATGCGTCCTCTAGGACCATCATGGCAAAAGCATACCGAGCCGGATTTTATTGGCCAAGAGCGAATTAAATGGCAAAGGAAATAGTCGACAAGTGCGAGGGATGTCAATTTTACTCCAACATGTCACACAAGCCTGCGTCAGCTCTGAAGACCATACCACTCGTCTGGCCCTTCGCAGTATGGGGGTTGGATATGGTTGGTCCCTGGAGAACAGGTCGAAGCGGTTTCACACACGTACTGGTAGCAGTCGACAAGTTCACCAAGTGGATTGGGGCTAAACCCATCAAGGACCTTGACGCTCGTACTGCTGTCAGCTTCATCAGAGAACTGATATTTAGATATGGAGTCCCACATAGCATCATCACTGACAATGGACCAAACTTCGATTCGGAGGAATTCAGGGTGTTCTGCACGTCTCAGGGCACACGAGTCGACTATGCTTCAGTCGCCCATCCCCAGTCGAATGGACAAGCGGAACGGGCCAATGGCTTGATCCTCAAAGGGTTGAAACCCCGACTGATGCGTGATCTCAAGCATGCGGCCGGAGCATGGGTCGACGAACTTCCCTCGGTGCTTTGGGGTTTAAGAACCACGCCTAACCGGTCGACTGGAAGAACTCCATTCTTCTTAGTCTATGGAGCTGAAGCGGTCTTGCTGAGTGATCTGCTCCACAACGCTCCTCGAGTCGAGCTCTACACCGAAGCTGAAGCAGAACAAGCGCGGCAGGATGCAGTCGAACTTTTAGAGGGAGAAAGGGAGATGGCTCTGATCCGATCGACCATCTACCAACAAGACTTGCGTCGCTTCCACGCCAAAAATGTGAAGAGTCGAGCCTTCTAGGAAGGGGATTTGGTTCTCCGAGTGGATAAGCAGAAACCACACAAGCTTGCTCCTTCTTGGGAAGGTCCCTTCATCGTCACCAAGGTCCTCCACAACGGAGCGTACCGACTCTACAATGTCGAGCACAACATCGACGAGCCCCGAGCTTGGAACGCGGAGTTGCTCCGCCCCTTTTACACCTAAGTATTCACTCGGATGAGTTGTAATAAAAGTACTTCTGTAGTTCATGTTTCACAAGATAATAGTGTTATAATTTCCCCAATGATTGATGTGATTTTTATTTATTTAATAAAATTCCCCCTCAGTGGGTGGCTTAGCTGCGAATCCGTTTCGCCTAAGTTTGTAAAAAAAATCCTTGCCGAGTGGAGAGCCAGCCTCCCACTCGGGGGCTTAGCTGGAAATCCGTTTCGCCTAAGTTCCAATAAAATCCTACCAAGTGGTGAGCCAGCCTCCCACTCGGAGGCTTAGCTGCAGTCCAAGTACTCGCCTAAGTTTCAATAAAATCCTACCGAGTGGTGAGCCAGCCTCACACTCGGGGTTTAGCTGCAGTCCAAGTACTCGCCTAAGTTCCAATAAAATCCTACCGAGTGGTGAGCCAGCCTCCCACTCGGAGGCTTAGCTGTAGTCTAAGTACTTGCCTAAGTTCCAATGAAATCCTACCGAGTGGAGAGCCAGCCTCCCACTCGGAGGCTTAGCTGCAGTCTAAACACTCGCCTAAGTTCAAACTCAAACGTGCGCTCTGCAAGGAGGACGAGGTGCAGGTCGATTGCTACCCTCTCCTCCGAGCTACGCCACAAGTACAACGTGCACTCTGCAAGGAGGACGAGGTGTAGGTCGACTGCTACCCTCTCCTCCGAGCTACGCCACAAGTACAACGTGCGCTCCGCAAGGAGGACGAGGTGCAGGTCGACTGCTACCCTCTCCTCCGAGCTACGCCATTAAGTATAACGCGGCGCTCCGCAGGAGGACGAGGTGCTTGGTCGATCGCTACCTCTCCTCCGAGCTACGCCACAAGTACAACATGCGCTCCGCAAGGAAGACGAGGTGCAGGTCGACTGCTACCCTCTCCTCCGTGCTATGCCACAAGTACAACATGCGCTCTGCAAAGAGGACGAGGTGCAGGTCGACTGCTACCCTCTCCTCCGAGCTACGCCACAAGTACAACATGCGCTCCGCAAGGAGGACGAGGTGAAGGTCGACTGCTACCCTCTCCTCCGAGCTACGCCACAAGTATAATGCGTTCTCCATAAGAAAGACGCCATAAAAACCCTACCGAGTGGAGAGCAGACCTCCCACTCGGGGGCTTAGCTACAGCCCAGTGCTCACCTAAGTTTTGAAAATCCTACCGAGTGGAGAGTAGACCTCCCACTCGGAGGCTTAGCTGCAGCCCAGTGCTCGCCTAAGTTTTGAAAATCCTACCGAGTGGAGAGCAGACCTCCCACTCGGGGGCTTAGCTGCAGCCCAGTGCTCGCCTAAGTTTTGAAAATCCTACCGAGTGGAGAGCAGACCTCCCACTCGGGGACTTAGCTGCAGCCCAGTGCCTGCCTAAGTGTATTGGGGAACAAGTCGATTGCAATAAACACCTTGCTTTAACCTGCAAAAGACACCTCAAACCAAATGCAAGCACATTTAAACATCGAATCCAAGTTTGGATAAACACCTAACGGAACCGAGAGTGCTCAGGCACTAGGCCTGTTAAGGTTTGTCGGTTACAAAAATCACTCGGCATACCGAGGCAAATTTAAAGTATGGAGCTCAGAAGTTTTTTAGCCCTCCTGTGGAGGGCTAGAAGGTGCAACAAACTCGTCAAGGTCGATTCCATCAGCAATCCGAGTGGCAGCGGCGATGAAGGTCTCCATGAAAGACCGGAAATCGTGCTTCTTGGTGTTAGCCACCCGAAGGGCCGCCAACTTGTCTTCTCGTGCATCCTTGCAATGGACTCGGGCCAGAGATAGAGCAACATCAGCGCCACACCTGGCAGAAGACTTCTTCCACTCCTGCACTCGACTTGGGACTGTGTTCAGTCGAGTCATCAGAGACTCGAGGTCATTCTGGAGCGTCTCTCTGGGCCAGAGCGTGGCGTCGATGCGGGAAGTGGCGACCTTCAGCCTTGCGAGATAATCAATAATGGCAGCAACACAAGATTCGAGCCGGAGCACGTTCATGGCGACTTCATCCTTCACAGGAGAGTTGATGGGGTCCAGGTTTGGCTCCAGTCGACCAGTCTCCTCTTGAAAGTTCTGGCAAAATTCTGCAAGCACAACCACCGAGTCAGGACAACAGTCGAATGGAAAGATCACAGTTAAAATACCTGTTTGGTGCAAAAGATTACCTTCGAGCATGAGGAATAGCTTCTTGGCGAGTCCGCCTAGATAAGCCTCCAGATCGTTCTTCTTCCACACCAACTCACTGGCCTTGTCACTCAGGGCAATCTTATCACTTTTCAGTCGACTGACCTCTTTGTTGGCAGCATCAAGAGCAGCTTTCAGATTGGTGTTTTCTTCTTCAAGCTTGGTGACCGAAGCCAACTTCTCATCTGCGAGCTTGGTTTTCTCTAAAGCCGCTTTACGATTTCAGCCAACTCAAGGTCTTTCTTCTTGTGGCATCCTTCACTTTGCCCGCAGTTACAAAGAAGGTCATACTTTTGAAACAAACGAGGGGCAAAGCAGTCGTCGAAAGCCTCACCAAACATACCTTTAGCTTCCTCCTTCGCCTTTGTTAAATTCTCCTGGGCCAGCTTCAGATCAAGCTCGAGCTGGATGTGTTTGTTCTCCAGCTCAGTATAACGAGCCGCAAGGTCACAGGATTTCAACGAAGAACCAGCCGACAGATGTCAAAGACAATTCACTTCCGAGTGACTAAGGAAAAATCATACATTTCTAAGACTACGGCCGAATACAAACATTCGACCATAGTCTCGGGGACTACACCCAGTGGGTGCACTCAGCGTGCCCCCACTAGTTCTAGTTCTATCAGTTAGAGTCAATCAGTCGACCAACAAAAAAACAACAGAGAGAGGTGTTCTCAGATCAGAATCGATCGCCAAAGTGACGACCACGCCTCGGGATTACACCAGTGGGTGCACTCAGCGTGCCCCCACCGGTTTATGAATCCATTCGACCTAGTCGAATAAAGGAAAATTTTAAGACATAAAGACTATGGTCGACTGCCAGCAGTCCACCATAGCCTTGGGGACTACACCTAGTGGGTGCACTCAACATGCCCCCACTAACCCGGAATATCAATCGACACACCCAGTGGGTGTAAGAAGGCAAACTCTAGGAATTTCAGAAAGAAGAATCTTCAGACATCATATCCTAATGTAAGCAGCGGTGACCGATCGACCAACGCTACTCAAGAGCTGAACTGGCTTCATAGGCTGCCTGGCTGGCTTCTCAGATGGCCTTCACTTGCTCCATCATGACTCCCGCCTGGCGTATTGCTGCTTTCGCAGCACTGGCTTGGTCCTCTGGACATAGTGGGTCGAGAAAAGCGAAGGTTGTGCAGCACTCGACGACGAAGGGCGAGCACTCGTCAACGGCACCGCAAAAGATACGGTAGGCCGAGTGATGTTCTCTCCCTCCGCGACCAGTGTCTCGGGTGCTGGCACGTCTTGAGTCGTCTTGCCAGCAGACGCTTTCCTGCTCCTCCTTTGCCTCAGTGGTTCCTCATCGTTGTCGTCAGGAAGGGTACTAACGACATTAGACGGAGCTACAAAAAAGAATCAAAATTAGAGACAAAGAGCCAGTCGACTCAAGACGGAACTATGAAAGTCATACTAGGTTTTGAAGTGGCAGCGTCTTCCATCTCATGATCTTCAGCCCTAGCTGAGGTATCAGAAGTAGCAGCGATGCAGTTCCAGAAGTCAGTCGGTTGATTCATGAGTTGACCAAGAATAAGTTCATGTGGAACAGAAAAACTCAAATAGCATCATTACCCTGAGATAGTGGGGATCACCATCTTCATCTTCGGCAGGACCTTAGCCGGCTTCGACGGCGCCACTCTGGATTGCTTCGGAGCCTTCTCAGTCGGTGCTGGAGAAGTGGTCCTAGGGCGCTTGGTCGATCAAGGCGACGCCACGACCCCTTATCAAGGCTTCGGTTGCAGGATCATGGACGAGCTTCGAGCGTCTCTCCGAGAGAGGAGGTGCAACTTCCTCCTCCTCTTCCTCCTCTTCCTCTTCACCAGAGTCATCACCCTCATCATCATCGACAGCATCCAAATCCCACTCCTCCTGGCTTTCGCCCCCACTTCCTTCCTCCTCCTTAGTCGGCATCTGTGCTCCATTGGGCATCGAGTATAATTCAGTTGTGGCTTGACAGACAACAAAACAAAGATCAATCGACCAATTTGCAGTAGAAATAGGATGAGTAAAGCAAGGTTACAATTGGGGATAAAGTGGGCATACCGTGTCCGGAGTGTAGGAATGGTCGAGTGGTGGAATCCTCCTGGCTCCTCGAGGGTTGTCCTTATTCCCTGTGATCGCGGTCATCCACCTCTCTAGTGTGGCGTCGTCGACTGCTTCTGGATGGACCCGAGTTTCATCCTCGGTTCCACAGTACAGCCACATCGGGTGGCCTCGGTACTGAAGTGGTTGGATGCGCCGCCTAAGGAAGACCTCCAGAAGGTCCATACCCGTCACTCCTTCCCGAACTAGCTGGACTAAACGCTCGATCAACATTTTTACTTGGGCTTTCTCCTTAGGGAGCACCTTCAGAGAAGAGGGCTTGTTCACTCGGTCCATGGAAAACGGAGGGAGACCAGTCGACTGCCCCGGCGTCGACTCGTCTTGGCAGTAGAACCAAGTCGACTGCCATCCTCGGACCGACTCAGGAAGAGTCATGGCCGGAAAAGTACTCTTGCTCCTCATCTGAATCCCAAGACCCCCACACATCTGAATAACCTTAGTCCTATCGTCATCCAGACTCGCCTTTTTCACTGTCTGTGAGCGAGAAGTAAATATGTGTTTCAACAGACCCCAGTGTGGTCGACAACCCAGAAGTTCTCGCACATGGACACGAAGGCAGCAAGGTAGGAAATAGAATTTGGATTGAAATGGTGGAGTTGCGCCCCAAAGAAATTCAAGAACCCACGGAAGAAAACACTCAGAGGCAGGGAGAACCCACGGTCTACGTGAGTTGCTAGAAGAACGCACTCACCCTCCTGCGGCTGCGGTTGCCACTCGTTCCCCGGGAGCCTTGCTGCCCCGTGAGGGATCAAGCCCTCGTTGGCCAGGTCATTGAGATCCGTCTCGGTGATGGTCGAGCGGATCCAATCCCCTTGGACCCAACCTTGCGGCAGGCGGGACCTTGATGAGGATCCGCCCCGACTGGACGCTCTCCATTTCGCCTTCCCCGTCGTCGTCGCCTTCTTCACGCGCTCCAAGGCCGCCGTCTTCTCCTTCACCATTGTTGCCGGCGAAGCGCGTGAGGAGTGGATGGGCGGGGGCGAGAGCAGGCACTGCAGGCGGAGATGGAGAGGGCAGAAGGAGAAATGGGGAGGTACTGTTCAAAAACCCTCGCCCGACGCATTTTATAAGAACGCTTCCGAGTGGATGACAAGTGGGCCCGGGCGATCCTATCACATCCTGAAACAGTCACGCACGCGTGATTCGTGGCGAAAAAGGCGGCATAGAAATCGAGGCGTCTATGCCCTATCCCATCCGAGCGCCGTGGTCCGCCCCGCTTCGCGCGCTTCCCAAAATATGGATCCCACAAAATCCGCTAACAGCAGATCAATCTGTCAGACGGTGGATTTCCTGCGATCCGGCGCTCGGAAGTTTATTAAGTGCAAAAGTTCACTCGACATAAGAAAAGAATGGATCAAGGCGACTGAAAGAAAAGTTGCTGCCATCAACAAAAAGATTATTGGTCCAAGATGAGACATGCTCAGAACACAAAAGCAGGTCGGAAATATTATCAACTCCTTCCTCACTCAAACCTCGATCCATTCGGGGGCTAATGATGAAGTCATGTACCTAGCGTAGGGTCATAGACCTGTCTTAAGTACCCTTCCCAAGGACACCCTCCGAAGAAACTGCCTTCCAGTCGACAAGAGAGACTCACTCGACGGACTCGAAGGACTCGACCATGAAGACTCACTCGACCACCAGGAGATCAAGAGCTAGTCTGCATCCAACGGTCTGTAATTAAGTAGTCTTTATGGCCATGATGACACTTTATGTAAGGCGTTACCAGTAACGCCAGGCCTTAATGTACTTTAAACCCTGCATAACTGAGGGCCGGAGGGGTCTGGCAGACACTATATAAGCCACCCCCCTCCTCAGTGTAAAGGGTTCGCACCCTTGTAATCTATACACACTAATCCAGTCGACCGCCTCCGGGCTCTGAGACGTAGGGCTATTACTTCCTCCGAGAAGGGCCTGAACTCGTACATCCTTTGTCTTCACAACTGCTCCATAGCTAGGATCTTGCCTCTCCATACCTACCCCCTATTCTACTGTCAGACTTAGAACCACGACACCTGGTTCCTTAGTTCTACTCAGTTTCACCCCGCCACATTAACACTCCTCACTTTTCCCCTCCGCCCTTGGCTGCAACCTCACAAATGCCCAAACGGATCATTCCATTGGGTCAAAGCCCATTGACCATTACTTGGACGATGTTCTGACGTGTGGGACGACCTACAAAATGCACCATCCACGTTGCATCCCAGCCCGTGGATATGACTCTAGGCCCGGTGCGGCATGTTTGCGTATCTGGTTAAGCGCCGCTTGGTGGGTGTTTTATGTAATTGGGTCGGCCTGTTCATGATACCTGAACAATGTCGAATACATTTTTCCATTTCCTGTCAATTTTAGAAATTCATAGAATATTCATTTCAAATCTAGTTGAGTTGATTCATTTTCCTAAATTCATCATTTCTTCAGGCCTATTTTATAGCCAATTTTCATAATTATACATGAAGCGTTTCTGTGTATCTTAGATTTAAATCTATATTTGAGATATATAGGGCTTATTTATAAATTCCTAATCAATTTTCAGTTCGTCCAACTCCAGTACAAAAATGTCTCTAAATTCTGATTTTACCTCAGTAATTTAATAAAATTTGCTTCACAATTTTCGGAGAATTGTATTAAAAGAGAGCACTAAAGATATAGCTTCCAAAAGAGGGAGTTTCCAATTTTTTGTCACAATAAAAATGATTTTTTAACTGCCGAAAGAGGTATTTTCTGTGAAACAAATAGCACAAATAAGATGCAAAAAATGTACTTTTCCATTTTTCAACATATTTTGCCACTTGCTTCACAAATAACCCTACAAATAGTGAAAAATTGGCACAGAGTACAACACACTTGAAGTTCAAAGTTGAATTACTTTATTAAATCTCAAGAAATAGTGAAGGATTTGGCACAGGTTCAAATTTGGCCATTTTGTGAAGGATTTTTTTTTGATATTTTGTGGTATTTCAAGTTTAAAATTTGTCTTACGAACAAGGAGTTTCGAAAATAGTTCATGATAAGGTGACCATATTTGGCAGAAACATGGGGCTCAGATAGTTTGATGTAATGTTATTTGTACTTTGATGTTTATTGGTACGCAATTGTATTCCCGTCTTTCTGTCCAAACTTGTTCTTAGTTTGTGGTACTGAAAGTTGTGTGATTTAATGCTATTTGTACTTTGATGTGTATTGTCACACACTATTCAAATTTGAGCTGAATTTTACATTTTAGCCAAAATTCAAATTTATACTTTGATGAGTATTTATGTTCCAATGCTTTCTCAAATATTATGCACTTTAGGGGATCAATCCAAGCAATTTTGTGAAGTAAAACTCATAGTCATGAAAAATATGCTCCAAATGAGCACAACGGCTAGGTTAAATAGACCCATTTCTATGCAAGTGTTTTTTTGACCTTCTCTATATGAGCCAAAAAATTCATTGACATCTAGTGTGCAAATATAGGGTCCATGCCCAATATGGGATCTTTGGGACAAACTATGCCATCCTTAACCCCAAACCCTAGTTCATTTCCCTTGAAAACCCTACAACCTACACTACTAGGGAAAACCTTATGCACAGAGCTTTATCAGTAGCGCGTGTTAAAAAAGCACGCTGGTGCTAAGTAGCAGTAGCACGCTGGTGTAAACGGCGCTACAGATACAGTTGTAGCAGTAGCGCGTCTGAAGATAAAATCGCTACTACTAAAATACCCACCGCTTAGCCGATAGACTACACATAGTAGTAGCGATCGATGTCGAACCGCGCTACTGCTACTTGCTTTGTAGCAGAGTGTTTACGCTGAAAGGCGCTACTGCTAAAGGAAATAAAATAAAATGAAAAGCAAATAGAAAAGTAAATGAAAATGAATAGAAAAAGGTGAAAGGAAAAAAGTTAAATGTAAAGAAAAATAAATGAAAAAGGGGAAAAAGAGAAAGGAATTGCAGTAGTGCGTATAGCGGAAAGCGCTGTAGCTAACTTAGCAGTAGCGCACTTCCTGGAACGCGCTACTGCTACTTCTGACTTAACCGCGTGGTTCGTTCTTCCTCACGGCCACTTCTCCCAAATCCAACTCCTCCGTTGTCGCCCGTCGGCTGCCGCGCGCTCTCCCGTCGCTCCCCGCACAACCTCGACACCGTCCCCGACCTCGAATTCAACGCCGCCCCCGACCCCGACCTCGACGCTGCCCCAACCCTGACCTCGACGCCACCTTCCGCCGCGCGCCCGAGCCCCGACCCCGACCTCGACGATGCCTGCCCCTCCCTCGCCGCAGGCACCCGAGGTGAGCACGCCTGCTCCTCCCCCTCCCCTACCTCTACCTAGGGTTCTTCAAATTTTAGTTGCATCAAATTAGTTAGGGTTTAGATGTTATCGGATACGGATGCAGCTCAGATGTTTTCTTAGATGATGTTTTCTTAGATGATGAATAAACACTATTGTAATGCATTTCTAAGATTAATCATAAAACGTGTAAAATTTGACCACTTATTTTTCTTTTAAGTTGGATAATTGGAATATTCGCAACCACTTTCCACCCCTAGGTTCATCAAATTAGATGGTAATTAGGGCAGTAGTTCCTAGGTACTAATTAGTTAGTAATAACTAGGTACTAATTAGGTACTAGTTTATTTTTATTTATAGTAAGTTTATTTTTAATAAGAACTAGTTGAATTAATGGAACTAGTTGAACATGTCATATTTGTTGTTTTTTAGTTAAAGCATTTTTCCCGCATCGACGTCGACGAAACCTATCCCGCATCCTCGTCGTCGACTCGGTGGAGGATGCCTGCTTGACCAGATGGACCATGTCCGGGACTGGGCTCCGTCGGGCTGGTACTGGGATGTGCTACCTACCGGGGGGCGCAGCTTGGTGAGGAGTCAGCCCATCGTTGACCCGAACCTTCTTTGGTGGCGGTCGTGTGGGCCAGAGACGGTCGAGAGGATTGAGGACCCCGCGGAGGTGGTACGTCACCGTGTCAGCGAGGAGGACGCGCACATCCGTCGCTACTTGTTTGCGCTGGAGCACAGGTTCTCCAATACCTGGCAGGTTCTCCAAGGATCTCACTGGAGCTATGGTCCTGTGATGGTTCCTCCGCTTTGGGTGTCCACCGCCCGCGCCGATACCCGTCGTCCGCTAGGGTTTTAGTTGTATTAGTGATGTTATATGTATGATACTATTCGGGATATATTGGTGATAATATTCGACGATGTACGTAGGCAAGAGATGATTTACTTTTGCTTATTGAATGCATGCTAATTTGAATACTTATTTATTTTACGATTTTGTTTTGCTTATTGAATGCTCATGTCAATATGAGTCCTATAAGATATTCTGAAATGTATATCTTGTGTTGCTCAAATAGGATATGTGCTTGCCCAAGTGGCCGGTCATGTTTGCAGGTTGCACCTTCGAGTGACCTATGTTTTGCTGGATGTTGATTCATTTCCTTTCCGGCAAATTTTGAGCGCTCGATATGTCCTATTTTAGCAAAGGTCATGCTGGATTTTTCCTAAAATTTTGGCATGGCTTGTGCCAGAATATGTAGGAAATATCGAGTGCCCCGGATTTGTGTGTTGAGTATCCTGGTAGTTTCCTTCGATCGATTTTCAATTAATGTTTCAACTATGAACATTGGAAATGTCTGACAACGAAAAGGATTTCGATATTTGCAAATACTGCGAAGACGAGTGCGACCGGTGCGACATAATCTTCCTAGATGATGATAGGCGCTCAAAGATCAAGTCGACGAGAACTTCAAGTGGATCTGATGAAGTCACAACAAAAAGTCTTTTTTCATAATTAAGCATGACATCTGCTTCATTTGCTTCAACTTATAATTTATTTATTTTTACTATTCTACTAGCGTATCCCCTGCCATGCAAGAGTTTTTGTCTTGGATAAGATAGGTTTCAGTCCTATGAAAACTACTATGGAGGTAAAGAGAGTTTACTTGAAGACCGATCATGGTTGTATTTTCCATGCAAAATTATACAACGCAGACACCTACACCTATTTTGGATGCAAAACTTGGCAAGCACTATGCAAGACTTATGCATTTGAGCCTGATATGGTTATCACCTTTGATATTCATCCGGAAGATGATATTGAAGGTAATATCGACATCTGGGTCGATGTGCAGATGCTACGTCTTGAGCTTGCGTTGGTTTTCCTTGAAGAGTAAAGGGTGATGTAGCAATAGTAGCGTAAGTATTTCCGTCAGTTTTTGAGAACCAAGGTACCAATCCAGTAGGAGGCTCCTCAAAAGTCCCATGCACCTACACAAACAAACAAGAACCTCGCAACCAACGCAATAAAGGGGTTGTCAATCCCTTCACGGCCACTTGCGAAAGTGAGATCTGATAGAGATAATATGATAAGATAAATATACTTTTGGTATTTTATGATATAGATGGAAAAAGTAAAGATGCAAATAAAAGTAGATTGAAAGCTTATATGATAAGAGATAGACCCGAGGCCCATAGGTTTCACTAGTGGCTTCTCTCAAGATAGCATAAGTATTACGGTGGGTGAACAAATTACCGTCGAGCAATTGATAGAAAAGCGAATAATTATGAGATTATCTAGGCATGATCATGTATATAGGCATCATGTCCGTGACAAGTAGACCGACCCCTGCCTGCATCTACTACTATTACTCCACACATCGACCGCTATCCAAGATGCGTCTAGAGTATTAAGTTCATAAAGAACAGAGTAACGCATTAAGAAAGATGACATGATGTAGAGGGATAAACCCATGCAATATGATATAAACCGCATCTTTTTATCCTCGATGGAAACAATACAATACGTGCCTTGCTGCCCCTGCTGTCATTGGGAAAGGACACCACAAGATTGAACCCAAAGCTAAGCACTCCTCCCATTGCAAGAAAGATCAATCTAGTAGGCCAAACCAAACTGATAATTCGAAGAGACTTGCAAAGATAACTTAATCACATATAAAAGAATTTAGAGGAGATTCAAATATTTCTCATAGATAAACTTGATCATAAACCCACAATTCATCAGATCTCGACAAACACACCGCAAAAAGAGTTACATCTAATAGATCTCCAAGAAGATCGAGGAGAACTTTGTATTGAGATTCAAAGAGAGAGAAGAAGCCATCTAGTTAATAACTATGGACCCTAAGGTCGGTGGTAAACTACTCACAACTCATCGAAAGGGCCTTGGAGATGATCTAGAGGCCCTCCGTGGTCGATTCCCCCTCTGGCGGAGCACCGACGAAGGCTTCAAGATGGGACCTCGCGGATACAGAAGGTTACGGCGGTGAAAATAGTTTTTTGTGGTGCTCCTCGATGGTTTCAGGGTACGTGGGTATATATAGGAGGAAGAAGTAGGTCGATGGACACTCGAGGGGCCCACGATGGTGGGGGGGGGGGCGCCCACTTGTAGGGGGCGCGCCGGGCACCCTCGTGGCCGCCTCCTCTGTTGCTTGACGTCCACTCCAAGTCCCCTGGATCACTTTTGTTCCAAAAAGATCGCTTTCGAAGGTTTCATTCCGTTTGGACTCCATTTGATATTCCTTTTCTTTGAAACACTGAAATAGGCAAAAAACAGCAATTTGGGATGGGCCTCCGGTTAGTAGGTTAGTCCCAAAAATGATATAAAAATGTAAAGTGAAGCCCATAAACATAAAAAACGGGTAATATAATAGCATGTACCAATCAAAAGTTTAGAAAAAAATCAAAAAAATTGGAAAACCTTCGCATTGTGTCATTATATGTGGCCAGGTTTCTAGGAAAAATAATAAACTTGTAATACGGAAATTATTTTAAAAAAAGTGTTCTCAGAAACGAGCTATCATGCATGAAGATTCATGGCTAGCTTTCAAGCCAAATGATCAATCTTATGGCCACATTCATGGCATAGTTTGTTCAAATGATCTCATATTGTACACAAGGGTGCATCTTGGAATTCCAAACAATGTTGCCTAAGGGACTTTTCATTTTCTTTTCACAAAAAATATATTTTTCATTTTCCGAGTGCCCGAAATAAGTTTTTTTTGTGAAGGACCTACCATATATTTGTTGTAAAATTAGACCTAATCAATTTTATAAAATACTAGGACATATTTAATGCACAATTGACAAAATGGTTGGGTGTCAAAAGTTTTGATCCACCTCTGGTGAAAAAGACAAATTCCCGTCGATTCAGCTGGAAGCGGGTCAAATTTGAACTGCAGGTGCCTCGTAGTTTGCTCTTTATTTTTTCAAAAAAATCATATCTAGGTAAATAAGTATCTATTTAATTAGAAATACATGGTTTGATGGTGAGACATCGAGGTTTGGACGGTGGCCGAGGGCCCCAACTCTAGAGCGCATAAGCTCTCATGCCCGCCACGTGGTCACCGCGTGACCGTGGCGTTGTGCTACGTCTTGAGCTTGCGTTGGTTTTCCTTGAAGAGGAGAGGGTGATGCAGCAAAGTGTAGCGTAAGTATTTCCCTCAGGTTTGAGAACCAAGGTATCAATCCAGTAGGAGGCTCCTCAAAAGTCCCACGCACCTACACAAACAAACAGAGAACTCGCAACCAACGCAATAAAGGGGTTGTAAATCCCTTCACGGCCACTTGCAAAAGTGAGATCTAATAAAGATAGTATGATAATATAAATATATTTTTGGTATTTTATAAGATAGATGCAAAAAGTAAAGATGCAAATAAAAGTAGATTGAAAGCAAATATGCTAAGAGATAGACCCGGGGGCCATAGGTTTCACTAGAGGCTTCTCTCAAGATAGCATAAGTATTACGGTGGGTGAACAAATTACTGTCGAGCAATTGATAGAAAAGCGCATAGTTATGAGATTATCTAGACATGATCATGTATATAGGCATCATGTCCATAACAAGTAGACTGACTCCTGCCTGCATCTACTACTATTACTCCACACATCGACCGACTCCTGCCTGCATCTAGAGTATTAAGTTCATAAGAACTAAGTAACACATTAAGCAAGATGACATGATGTAGAGGGATAAACACATGCAATGTGATATAAACCCCATCTTGTTATCCTCGATGGCAACAATACAATACGTGTCTTGCAACCCTTTCTGTCACTGGGTAAGAACACCGCAAGATTGAACCCAAATCTAAGCACTTCTCCCATGGCAAGAAAGACCAATATAGTATGTCAAACCAAACTGATAATTCGAAGAGACTTGCAAAGGTAACTCAATCATACATAAAAGAATTCAGAGAAGATTCAAATATTATTCATAGATAAACTTGATCATAAACCCACAATTCATCGGATCTCGACAAAAACACCGCAAAAAGAGTTTACATCGAATAGATCTCCACAAGAGTGGGGGAGAACATTGTATTGAGATCCAAAAAGAGAGAAGAAGCCATCTAGCTAATAACTATGGACCCGTAGGTCTGTGGTAAACTACTCACAACTCATCGGAGGGGCAATGATGTTGATGTAGAGGCCCTCCATGGTTGATTCCCCCTCCGACAGAGTGCCGGCGAAGAATCCAAGATGGCATCTCGCGGATACAGAAGGTTACGGCGGTGGAAATTGTGTTTCGTGGTGCTCCTGGATGTTTTCGGGGTACGTAGGTATATATAGGAGGAAGAAGTACGTTGGTGGCTGCCCGAGGGGCCCACGAGACAGGGGGCGTGCCCTACAGGGGGGGGGGTGAGGGAGTCCTGGACTAGGGGGTGTCCGGATAGCCGAACTATCATCATCGGCCGGACTCCAAGACTATGAAGATACAAGATTGAAGACTTCGTCCCGTGTCCGGATGGGACTTTCCTTGGCGTGGAAGGCAAGCTTGGCAATACGGATATGTAGATCTCCTACCATTGTAACCGACTCTGTGTAACCCTAGCCCTCTCCGGTGTCTATATAAACCGGAGGGTTTTAGTCCATAGGACGAACAACAATCGTACCATAGGCTAGCTTCTAGGGTTTACCCTCCTTGATCTCGTGGTAGATCCACTCTTGTACTACCCATACCATCAATATCAATCAAGCAGGAGTAGGGTTTTACCTCCATCAAGAGGGCCCGAACCTAGGTAAAAACATCGTGTCCCTTGTCTCCTGTTACCATCCGCCTAGATGCACAGTTCGGGACCCCCTACCCGAGATCCGCCGGTTTTGACACCGACATTGGTGATTTCATTGAGAGTTACTCTGTGGCGTCACCGATAGGCTTGATGGCTCCTTCGATCATCAAAAACGATGCAGTCCAGGGTGACTTTTCTCCCCGGACAGATCTTCGTATTCGGCGGCTTTGCACTGCGGGCCAATTCGCTTGGACATCTGGAGCAGATCGAAAGCTACACCCCGCCATCAGTCGATTTGAAGCTTGAACTTCACGCCGACATCCGCGGAGACTTGATCTTCGATGGATTCGAGCCACAGCCGAGCGCGCCGCACTGTCATGATGGGCATGATTTAGCTCTGTTGCCGGACAGTGCCCTGGAGGCCGCACACGAATCTGCTCCGACCCTTAATTCGGAGTCGACTGCGCAGATCGAGGATGGGTGGCTAGACACTGCCTCGGGGGCTGCAACCCCTACGGTGATGGAGCCGAATTCTGACCTTGTCCCTTGTGAAGCTCGTGACTCCGAGGTGCCGGACTCCTCGCCGGACTCCGAACCTCCCGCGCCCCCTCCAATCGAATCCGATTGGGCGCCGATCATGGAGTTCACGCTGTGGACATCCTTCAACACTCACCTTTTAGCGACATCCTAAATTTGCTAAAGTATCTCTCGTTATCAGGAGAGCCCTGGCCGAACTGCGGTCAGGACGGTTGGGATGCGGACGACGAAGAAATTCAAAGCCCACCCACCATCCACTTTGTAGCCACTGTCGACGACTTAACGGACATGCTAGACTACGACTCCGAAGACATCGACGGTATGGACGACGATGCCGGAGACGACCAAGAACCAGCGCCAACGGGGCACTGGAAGACCACCTCGTCATACGACATATACATGGTGGACATCCCAAAGGATGGGAATGGCGAGGAAGTAGCGGAGGAAGACTCCTCCAAGAAACAGCCCAAGCGCCGGCGTCAGCGGCGCCGCTCTAAATCCCTCCACAGCAAGAATGGAGATTCCGGCACCGGAGATAATAACACCCCAGAGAGTGCCGAAGACAACCCTCTCCAGCAAAATTCAGCACAGGAGGACGGAGAAGCCAACCCTCATGAGAGTGCGGCAGACGAAGAGGTAGAGGATGACAATTACATGCCTCCCTCCGGAGACGAGGCAAGCCTCGACGACGACGAATTCGTCGTGCCTGAGGATCCCGTCGAACGAGAGCGTTTTAAAC
This sequence comes from Aegilops speltoides, assembly GCA_021437245.1. Classification (NCBI taxonomy): domain Eukaryota; kingdom Viridiplantae; phylum Streptophyta; class Magnoliopsida; order Poales; family Poaceae; genus Aegilops; species Aegilops speltoides. The sequence continues at coordinate 479,573,412 of CM038147.1, forward strand.
GCAGGATTATGGCCACGGCGAACATCCTCAAGAAAAAGCAGCAACAGCTTAGAGCTGATCAAGATCTGCTAGCCGACAGATGGACTGAAGTCCTTGCGGCCGAAGAGCATGAACTCGAACGCCCCTCCAAAAGCTACCCCAAACGCAAGCTGCTCCCCCGATTAGAGGAGGAGGCATATAAACCTACATCACCAGCGCACAATACGGCTGACCGACCACCTCGTGGCCACGACAGAGAGGCCTCTAGGCCCTCCACTAGAACCGCATTCGCACCGCCGAAAAGTACGGGTTACGGGGAATGCGCCGAACTTGCAAGACATACTGGAGGATAAGGCAAGACAATCAAGATCGATCTATGGATCGTGTGGGTGCCCCACGATGCGCGACGATGACCGTCGCGCCGGATACAGCAACTCCGACCGGGCCGAACACATTAGACAAAGCTCGCTTGAGCTACGTCGTGATATAGCCCAATACAGAGGCGCCACACACCCATTATGCTTCACAGATGAAGTAATGGATCATCAAATCCCCGAAGGGTTTAAACCCGTGAACATTGAATCCTACGATGGCACAACAGACCCCGCGGTTTGGATCGAAGACTATCTCCTTCATATCCACATGGCCCGCGGTGACGATCTTCACACCATCAAATATCTCCCACTCAAGCTTAAAGGACCAGCTCGGCATTGGCTCAACAACTTGCTAGCAGAATCAATTTGGTGTTGGGAGGACCTGGAAGCCGCATTCCTTGATAACTTCCAGGGCACGTATGTGCGACCACCAGTCGCCGATGACCTAAGCCACATAATTCAGCAGCCAGACGAATCGGCCAGACAAATCTGGACACGGTTCTTAACAAAGAAAAATCAAATCATCGACTGTCCAGATGCAGAGGCCCTTGCAGCCTTCAAACATAACATCCGCGATGAGTGGCTTGCCCGGCACCTAGGACAGGAAAAGCCGAAATCCATGGCAGCCCTCACATCACTCATGACCCGCTTTTGCGCGAGAGAGGACAGCTGGCTAGCCTGCAGTAACAACCTCAGCAAAAATTCTGGCAGTCCCGATACCAAGTACCGCAATGGCAGGTCGCGTCGCAACAAGAACAAACGCTGCGTTAACAGCGATAACACTGAGGATACGGCAAGTCAACGCCGGATTCAGAGGCTCCAAACCCGGTCAACGGAAAAAGCCATTCAAAAGAACCACTCCGGGTCCGTCCAATTTGGACCGAATACTCGACCGCTCTTGCCAGATACACGGCACCCCCGAAAAGCCAGCCAATCACACCAATAGGGATTGTTGGGTATTCAAGCAGGCAGGCAAGTTAATTGCCGAAAACAATGACAAGGGGCTACACAGCGATGACGAGGAAGAGACCCGGCCGCCGAACAATAGAGGACAGAAAGGTTTCCCCCCACAAGTGCGGACGGTGAACATGATATACGCAACTCACATACCCAAGAGGGAACGGAAGCGTGCACTCAGGGACGTATACGCGATGGAGCCAGTCGCCCAAAAGTTCAACCCATGGTCCTCCTGCCCGATCACTTTTGATCAAAGGGACCACCCCACCAATATCTGCCACGGCAGATTCGGCGCATTGGTTTTAGACCCAATCGTCGATGGATTTCACCTCAGTAGAGTCCTGATGAACGGCGGCAGCAGCTTGAACCTGCTTTATCAGGATACAGTGGGCAAGATGGGCATAGACCCCGCAAGGATTAAACCAACAAAGACGACCTTCAAAGGCGTCATACCAGGTGTAGAGGCCAATTGTACAGGCTCAGTTACACTGGAAGTGGTCTTCGGATCCCCGGATAACTTCCGAAGCAAGGAGTTAATCTTCGACATAGTCCCGTTCCGCAGCGGCTATCATGCTCTGGTCGGACGGACCGCATTTGCAAAGTTCAACGTGGTGCCGCACTACGCATACCTCAATCTCAAGATGCCAAGCCCTCGAGGAGTCATCACGGTCAACGGAAACACTGAAAGCTCACTCTGAACGGAAGAACACACAGCAGCTCTCGCGACAGAAGTACAGAGCAGCCTCTTAAGGCAATTCTCGAGTCCGGCCGTTAAGCGACCGGACACGGCTAAACGCGCCCGGAGTAACCTACAACAAGACCACCCGCACGCATCGAGCATCGCAGCAGAGTAAAGGCGGCCCCAACCCCAGCCCCGGCAAAATATCAAGACCGGTACTTCGCGTACATCATTACGCTCTGGAGATACCATGGGCATAGGGGGAGGGGCACGACCACAACAGGCCTAGAGTGCGGCTCAACCACACCAGGGGCTCCCAAGTGTGTCATCCTCTTTTTTCTTTTCCTTTTTTTATCCACAGGACTCCATTTACTAGAGGCCCTGTCTGGCAGTAGACCTGCCGAACTCACGATGCAACAGCCAGGGAAGGAGAAAAGCTACGACGAGTATCCAGGTGGTCTCCATTACGAGCATTAAATCTGTTTTATACACCATTCCGCAGCCTACCCCTGGAGGGGGACATGTTTAATAGTCCTATCCCTTGCTTACCGCACTATTTGTATCATTCTGCATTCATGGAAGTATTTCTTGAATAAACAATGCATCGCTTTTTTGCTTATAACTGCATTTCGTTCTTATACATATGTTCATTTATGACATGTTGCATCCATACACTTTGGTACGGCTAAATACACCAGGGGCTTAGGTTCCCCGCATTATGGTGTGATAAGTCCGAACACTTTCACACGTGCGGCACCCCGAAATTATAGCATTATATGCATTGGCTCCGAATCATGTCTTGGGTCAATAGTTGGGTTTGCCCGGCTCCCATGTTTTGGTACCTTACGTTCCGGTGTATCGGCTAAGGTAGCACTGGGAGAACCACTGCGATTGCGCCCCGGTTGAGCTGGGCGAGCGCCTCAGTGGAGAAAGCTAAAACTGACCGTCATGATAAGGCGAGAGCTGGTCGCTATTCGAGAGGTTTTTTTGAGTCCCTAAAGACTTATGCCGCTTATAGCGAGGAACCGGCTTTGTCCGGCCCAGGTGTGGATAGCGCCCCGAACTCGGTCTTCCGAACACTAGGGGCTTCGCCAAAATTTAAAATTATAGAGTTCTATGGCTAAGTGAGAGTGTTCAAGCATTATAAGTCTGGTTGCCTCATTCGTTGTGTTGAGCGCCTCCCTAGATGGACCCAAAAATGGGAACAAGAGCGCTCAAGCTTATCCCGAACACCCCAAAGACTCGTGGCATGGGGCTGAAGCCAACGACTTGCCATCTCTCGATTTGATAAACAGCCGCATGTAAGGTAATATTTTAAATTAACAAGCGTTGCTTAGTGCATATGAACAAAGTTTTCAGCAAGACAGATAACAAAATGCGAGTCTACTCAAATATTACATCTTTGGAGCACTCACTGCAATCATGCGGGCACCCTTCAGACACTCTTATAATACATTTCGGTGTGCGATACTCCATGCCTGTCGCTGGCGCGCCCATCACAAGCTTCTCAGCGTCCATCCTGCCCCAGTGCACCTTTGCACGGGCAAGGGCCTGCCGGGCACCTTCAATGCAGGCGGAGTGCTTGACGACTTCAACCCAGGGACATGCATCCACCAGCCGCCGCACCTGGCCGAAGTAGCTCCCAGGCATGGCCTCCTTGGGCCACAGCCGAACTATGAGGCCATTCATGGCCTGTTCGGACACCTTGTGGAGCTCGACCAGCTGCTTCAGCTGGTCGCTAAGGGGCACCGGATGTCTGGCCTTAGCATACTGAGACCAGAAGACCTTCTCCGTCGAGCTCCCCTCCTCGGCCCGGTAGAAAGCGGCAGCATCGGACACGCTGCAGGGCAGATCTGCGAACGTTCCTGGAGAGCTCTGAATCCGGGTAAGTAATAGGTAATTCACTTTAACATGCTTGCTTTGCATGAAGAATGCCTTACCCGCCGCTATTTTCTTCAAATCATCGATTTCTTGGAGGGCCTTGTGGGCTTCGGCCTTAGCAGCTTTGGCACTCTCAAGAGCCAATGCAAGCTCGGACTCTCGAGTCTTTGAGTCACGCTCGAAACTCTCATGCTTTTCCACGAGAGCCTGGAGCTCTTGCTGTACCTCCGCCACCCGCTCCTCCTGCTTCTCTCGCTCGGCTTGTTCCGCGGCCGCATTGCGTTCGGCCACGGACACCGTCTCCTTCAAGGTCACCACCTCGTTCGTGGCCCCTGGAGTACCCACGTTATCCTTGTTATTTCTCTTGCAACCAAATCCTTTTCTGTAAGGTACAACTTTAGTACGCTGTTACTCACCTTCCTTGTCCTCGAGCTGCTTCTTGGCACGGCCGAGCTCTCTCTCGGACCGCCGAGGCTCGCTTCAAAGCATTGACCTCCGCATGATCGCCAAGGGCAGAGGTCAAGAAGCGCAGCCTGCAATCCCATATTGACATATTTTTAGACTCCTCACAGATATCTTTTAGATCCTTAGTCCGGCTCTTCTTTCCGAACACCGAACCGAGCATCAGGGGCTACTGTCTATGCAGTATTATATTACACATCTTAAATTTTTTACCTCAAGGCCTGTTAGAAGGCTACTGCAGGCTTCGGTCAGCCCGCTCTTGGCGAGCCGAACCTTCTGAATCACCGCACTCATGACAGTGCGGTGTTCTTCTTCAATGGAAGCGCCGTTGAGCGCCTCCAGCAAGTTATCCCGGCGCCTCCGGTTGGACGGAGGTCGCCAGTGTCACAGTCTTTCCCTTCTTACGAAGGGTCCGCTCGCCGGACTCCGGAACCACTGCAGGTTCCGGTGTGGAGTCCGGTGCAAAGTCCGGGAGGTTGCCCTGCGGTACCTCCGGGGCCTCCTCCTCCTGGCGGGTCCCTTCCCGGGATCCCACCTCGAGGTCGTCAGCGTCACGGGGGGTGGAGGCGGTCGGAAGAGAATCCATATCTGACGTGCCCAAGGACCCACTCGACGAAGCGGGAAGATCGTCCTTGGGCGGACTACATGTTGTATGCGGCATTAGAAAGACACCATGTGACAAAAAGAAAATTATAAATCATCTAGGAGTCCGGATACTTACGATCTCGCCAGGGGCTTGGCCCTTGAGGGCCACTCCTCGTTGCCGTCGCCAACGTTGGCAGGACAGTCCGGGGGAAGGATCCTTCCCTTCTTGGACCCTTCGGCCTCCCTAGTTGGGGAGGCCTTCCTCTTCTTCTCTCCCCCGCTGGGGGAGATGCCTCTTTCTTATCCTCCTTGTCCTCATGGGAGGAGTCCGCCTCGGAGTCATCGGACGATGAGTCCGATACCACCTGACGCCGGGAACTCCTTCGGGTTCTCGTGGGCTTCTTCTCCGGCACTACGTAAAGTGTCGGGACCAGCAGCCCTGTCAAACGGGCATCCGCAGGATCCTCTGGAAGGGGAGCCGGACAGTTAACCTATCCGGACGTCTTCTATCAGTCCTGTTAAAGGAATTGGGAGTTTAGATCCCGCATAGAGTCAAACTATGAAAAGCAAGAGTCCCATAAAGGATAACATAGCTTACCTCGCCAGCCGGACGCTGCGTGCTGAATCCGCGATCTTCGGTAGCGGATGCGGGAGCTTCGGCGCCCTTGAACAACACCCTCCAGGCAGCTTCGTACATAGTGTTGAAGAGCCTGCTTAAGGTCCGGTGCTGTGCCGGATCGAACTCCCACAAACTGAAGTCCCGTTGCTGGCAGGGGAGAATCCGGCGGGCGAGCATGACCTGGATAATGTTGACAAGCTTGAGCTTCTTGTTCACCAGGGTCTGGAGACAGGACTAGAGTCCGGTCAGCTCCTCCAAACTACCCCAAAGCAAGCCCTTCTCTTTCCAGGAGGTGAGCTGCATGGGGATGCCAGATCTGAATTCGGGGGCCGCTGCCCATTTAGGGTCACGCGGCTCGGTGATGTGGAACCACCCCGATTGCCACCCTTTGATGGATTCCACGAAGGCACCCTCAAGCCAAGTGACGTTGGGCATTTTGCCCACCATGGCGCCTCCGCACTCCGCTTGGCTGCCCTTCACAACCTTCGGCTTGACATTGAAGGTCTTTAGCCACAAGCTGAAGTGGGGCTGGATGCAGAGGAAAGCCTCGCACACGACGATAAACGCCGAGATATTGAGGATGAAATTTGGGGCCAGTCGTGGAAATCCAGGCCGTAGTATTACATGAGCCCCCGGACAAAGGGGTGGAGTGGGAAGCCCAGTCCGCGGAGGAAATGGGGAAGGAATACGACCCTCTCATGGGGCCTGGGGGTGGGGATGAGCTGCCCCTCGTCGGGGAGCCGATGCGCGATGTCGTTGGACAGATATCCAGCGCTGCGCAGCTTCTCTATGTGCCCCTCTGTAACGGAGGAGGCCATCCACTTGCCTCCCGCTCCGGACATGGCTGGAGGAGGTCGAGGTGAGATGTGCGGACATGGGCGCTGGAGCTCGAGTGCGCGGAGATGGATAAGCAAAGGAGGAAGAAGGCGTAGGTAAAAGAGGTGGATCCTTATCCCCTTATATGGGCGGACGAAAACTATGCGTCCCCACCGGCCTGGTAAAACTCGCTTATCTCCCAAGCGCCGCAATCAATGGCGCAGTTGGGTTATCCACGTCCGTATTGATGGGAATACCGGAATAAACGGAACACGATCTCTGCTTCGACAAGACGTGCCAAGGAAACCGCTTCACTAAACGCGCTGAGGTGGTATAATAAAAACGATTCAAGAAAAGGCTTGGTAGTGGTGTGACGTCACGCCACAAAATACGTCAGCAGATTGAACTTGTGTAAATATTATTCTCTCTACGGTGGTATGTGGAATTTATTTTGCAGAGCCGGACACAATCCTGGTGTTCACAATCTTCTATGAATTATTCGAAGGAGGAACCCGCCTGGCAATGCCGAAGACAATATGCACGCCGGACTCGTCGTCATTGAAGCCTGGTTCAGGGCCTACTGAGGAGGTCCTGGACTAGGGGGTGTCCGGATAGCCGAACTATCATCATCGGCCGGACTCCAAGACTATGAAGATACAAGATTGAAGAATTCGTCCCGTGTCCGGATGGGACTTTCCTTGGCATGGAAGGCAAGCTTGGTAATACGGATATGTAGATCTCCTACCATTGTAACCGACTCTATGTAACCCTAGCCCTCTCCGGTGTCTATATAAACCGGAGGGTTTTAGTCCATAGGACGAACAACAATCGAACCATAGGCTAGCTTCTAGGGTTTAGCCTCCTTGATCTCGTGGTAGATCCACTCTTGTACTACCCATATCATCAATATCAATCAAGCAGGAGTAGGGTTTTACCTCCATCAAGAGGGCCCGAACCTGGGTAAAAACATCGTGTCCCTTGTCTCCTGTTACCATCCGCCTAGACGCACAGTTCGGGACCCCCTACCCGAGATCCGCCGGTTTTGACACCGACAGGGGGCGCGACCCCTATCTCGTGGGGCCCTCGGAGGCTTCTTGACTTGCACTCCAAGCTTTCCGGATCACGTTTGTTCCAAAAATCACGCTCCTGAAGGTTTCATTCCGTTTGGACTCCGTTTGATATTCCTTTTCTTCGAAATACTGAAATAGGCAAAAAAAACAGCAATATGGGTTGGGCCTCCGGTTAGTAGGTTAGTCCCAAAAATGATATAAATGTGTAAAATAAAGCCCATAAACATCCAAAAGGGGTAATATAATAGCATGGAACAATACAAAATTATAGATACATTGGAGACGTATCAAGCATCCCCAAGCTTAATTCCTGCTCGTCCTCGAGTAGGTAAATGATAAAAAGAGAATTTTTGATGTGGAATGCTACCTAGCATAATCATAATGTAATTTTCTTCATTGTGGCATGAATGTTCATATCCAGATGAATACAAAATAAAAGTTCATATTGACATAAGAAATAGTAATACTTCAAGCAAACTAATCAAAGTAATCATGTCTTCTCAAAATAACATGGCTAAAGAAAGTTATCCCTACAAAATCATATAGTCTGGCTATGCTCTATCTTCATCACACAAAGTATTTAATCATGCACAACCCCGATGATAAGCCACGCAATTGTTTCATACTTTAATAATCTCAAACTTTTTCAACTTTCACGCAATACATGAGCATGAGCCATGGACATAGCACTATATGTGGAATAGAATGGTGGTTGTGGAGAAGACAAAAGGGAGAAGATAGTCTCACATCAACTAGGCATATCAACGGGCTATGGAGATGCCCATTAATAGATATCAATGTGAGTGAGTAGGGATTGCCATGCAACGGATGCACTAGAGCTATAAATATATGAAAGCTCAACAAAGGAAACTAAGTGGGGTGCATCCAACTTGCTTGCTCACGAAGACCTAGGGCACTTTGAGGAAGCCCATCATTGGAATATACAAGCCAAGTTCTATAATGAAAAATTCCCACTAGTATATGAAAGTGACAACATATGAGCCTCTCTAACATGAAGATCATGGTGCTATTTTGAAGCACAAGTGTGGAAAAAGAGATAGTAGCATTGTCCCTTCTCTCTTTTTCTCTCATTTTATTTTTTTCCTTTTTTCCTTTTTTTTCTTTGGCCTATCTTTTTTTCTTTTTGGCCTTTCTCTCTTTTTTTTTCTTTTTTTATTTTCGTTTTTTTCTTTTTGTAAAGTCCGAAGTCTCATCCCGACTTGTGGGGGAATCATAGTCTTCATCATCCTTTCCTCACTAGGACAATGCTCTAATAATGAAGATCATCACACTTTTATGGATTTACAACTCAAAGCTAGAACAAGATATGACTCTATATGAATGCCTCCGGTGGTGTACCAGGATATGGAATGAATCAAGAGCGACATGTATGAAAATTATGAAAGTGGCCTTGCCACAACTACAATGTCAACTACATGATCATGCAAAAAGCAATATGACAAAAGTAATGCGTGTCATATGAACGGAACGGTGGAAAGTTGCATGGCAATATATCTCGGAATGGCTATTGAAATGCCATAATAGGTAGGTATGGTGGCTGTTTTGAGGAAGGTAAATGGTGGGTGTATGGTACCGGCGAAAATTGCACGATACAAGAGAGGCTAGCAATGGTGGGAGGGTGAAAGAGTGCGTATAATCCATGGACTAAACATTAATCAAAAGAACTCATATACTTGTTGCAAAAATTTAGAAGTCATCAAAAACCAAAGTACTAAACGCATGCTCCTAGGGGGATAGATTGGTAGGAAAAGACCATCGCTCGTCCCCGACTGCCACTCATAAGGAAGACAATCAATAAATAAAATTGTGCTCCAACTTCATCACAAAGCGGTTCACCATACGTGCATGCTACGGGAATCACAAATTCAACACAAGCATTCTTTAAATTCATAATCACCCAACTAGCATGACTTTAATATCACTACCTCCATATCTCAAAACAATTATCAAGCATCAAATTGATCATAGCATCCAATTCACTTTCTATGATAGTTTTTATTATACCCAACTTGGATGCTCATCATTCTAGGACCAACTTTATGATCATAGCAAATACCATGCTGTTCTAAAATAATCTCAAAATAATATAAGTGAAGCATGAGATACTAGCAATTTCTTCAAAATTAAGACACCACCGTGCTCTAAAAGATATAAGTGAAGCACTAGAGCCAAAACTATTAAGCTCAAAATATATAAGTGAAGCACATAGAGTATTCTAGCAAATTCTAATCAAATAGGATTCTCCCAAAAGGTGTGTACATCAAGGATGATTGTGGTAAACTAAAAATCAAAGACTAATATAATACACGACGCTCCAAGCAAAACACATATCATGTGGCAAATAAAAATATAGCTCCAAGTAAAGTTACCAATGAACGAAGACGAAAGAGGGGATGCCTTCCCGGGGCATCCCCAAGCTTAGGCTTTTGGCTATCCTTGAATATCTTGCGGTGCCATGGGCATCCCCAAGCTTAGGCTCTTGCCACTCCTTATTCCATAGTCCATAAAAGCTTTACCCAAAACTTGAAAACTTCACACAAAACTCAACAGGAAATCTTATAAGCTCCGTTAGTGAAAGAAAACAAAACCACCACATAAGGTACTGCAATGAAATCATTATTTATTTATATTGGTGTTAAACCTACTGTATTTCAACTTTCTTATTGTTTATAAACTAATTTACTAGCCATAGATGCCTTGAAATAAGCAAACAACACACGAAAAAAACAATGTGTCAAAAACAGAACAGTCTGTAGCAATATGTAACTAACGCAAACTTCTGGAACTCTAAAAATCCTACCAAAATAGGAAGTCCTGGACAATTGTTTATTGAACAGAAGCAAAAAGAATCAACGAAAAATCACGTTCCTGTGATTAAAAAAATTATATTCGTGCGTGCAAAGTTTCTGTTTTTCAGCAGAATCAAATCAACTATCATCGTAGGTTATCCTATAGGTTCTACTTGGCACAAACACTAATTAAAAGATAAAAACACATCTAACCAGAAGGTAGATGCAAGATTTATTACTAAACATGAGCAAAAACAAAAAAAATAAAGAAAATTGGGTTGCCTCCCAACTAGCGCTATTGTTTAACGCCCCTAGCTAGGCATAAAAACAAAGATAGATCTAACAAGTGCCATCTTTGGCACTAAATTCATAAGTAGCACGCATGATAGATTCATAAGGTAATTTGACTTTCTTTTTTGGAAAGTGCTCCATGCCTTTCTTTAATGGAAATTGGATCTAATGTTCCCTTCCTTCATATCAATAATCGCACCAATCATTCTAAGGAAAGGTCTACCAAGAATAATAGGGCAAGAAAGATTGCAATCTATATCAAGAACGATAAAATCTATGGGCACCAAATTTCTATTTGCAAAAATAAGAACATCATTGATCCTTCCCATAGGCTTTTTAATGGTGGAATCCGCAAGGTGCAAATTTAAAGAGCAATCATCAAGATCATGGAAACCTAGAATATCACATAAAGTTTTTGGAATTATGGAAACACTAGCACCCAAATCACACAAAGCAAAACACTCATAATCTTTAATTCTGATCTTTATAGTAGGTTCCCACTCATCATTAAGTTTTCTAGGTATAGAAACTTCCAAATTAAGTTTTTCATCATAAGATTGCATCAAGGCATCAACGATATGTTTGGTGAAAGCTTTGTTTTGACTCTAAGCATGAGGAGAATTAACAACGGATTGCAACAAGGAAATACAACCTTTTAAAGAGCAATTATCATAATCATATTCCTTGAAATCTGAGATAGTAGGTTCAATATTATTAGAAGTTGAGGATTCTCCAATCTCACTTTTACCAAATTAAGCATCAAGATCTAAAGACTCCAAATTTTGGGGATGCCTTCTAGGCAAAGAGTATTCATTATCACTCCCATAATCATCAAAATTCATATTGCAAAACATATATCTAATCGGAGACACATCAATAACTTTAAGATCCTCATCATTATTTTCATGAAGACTAGAAGAACATGCTTTTATAAAGCTTTCTTTTTTAGCACGCAAGCTAGCGGTTCTTTCCTTGCACTCGTCAATGGAAATTCTCATTACTTTGAGAGACTCATTGATATCATGCTTAGGAGAAGAAGATCCAAGTTTAAGAGAATTGACATCAAGCAAAAGTCTATCAACATTCCTAGCTAAATCATCAACTTTGAGCAATTTTTCTTCAAGCAAAGCATTAAAATTCTTTTGAGAAATCATAAATTATTTCACACTATTCTCAAAATCAGAGGGCATCTTATTACCATAAGAATTATTGTAGGAATTTCCATAATTATTAGAGAGATTACTAGGGAACGGTCTAGCATTAAAATTTCCTCTATAAGCACTGTTTCCAAAACTATTCCTACCAACAAAATTCACTTCCATAGATTCATTATTATTCTCAATCAAGGAAGACAAAGGCATATCATTGGGATCAAGAGGAGTATTTTTAGTAGCAAACATCTTCATAAGTTCATCCATCTTTCCACTCAGAACATTAATTTCTTCTATAGCATGCACTTTTTTACTAGAAGATCTTTCGGTGTGCCATTGAGAATAATTAGCCATAATATTATCAAGCAATTTTGTAGCATCTCCTCACGTGATTTCCATAAAGGTGCCTCCCGCGGCCAAATCTAAGAGATTTCTAGAAGCAAAGTTCAAACCGGCATAAAAATTTTGTATGATCATCCATCAATTCAAACCATGAGTAGGGCAATTGCGAAGCATCAATTTCATTCTTTCCCAAGATTGGGCAACATGCTCATGATCAAGTTGTTTAAAATACATAATATCGTTCCTAAGAGTGATGATCTTAGCGGGAGGAAAATACTTAGAGATAAAAGCATCTTTACACTTGTTCCAAGAATCAATACTATTTTTAGGCAAAGACGAAAACCAAACTTTAGCACGATCTCTAAGTGAAAACGGAAATAACTTCAATTTGACAATATCGTTATCCGTATCTTTCTTCTTTTGCATATCACACAAATCAACAAAATTGTTTAGATGAGTAGCGGCATCTTCACTAGGAAGGCCGGCGAATTGATCTTTCATAACAAGATTCAACAAAGCGGCATTGATTTCACAAGACTCAACATCATTAAGAGGAGCAATTGGAGTACTAAGGAAATCATTATTATTGGTATTCTAGAAGTCACACAATTTGGTATTATCTTGCGTCATGGCAACAAGTAATCCAACACACAAGCAAAAAGAAAAACGGCAAGTGAAAAAGAGAGGAGGAGATTGGGAAAGAGAGGGCGAATAAAATGGCAAGGGTGAAGTGGGGGAGAGGAAAACGAGAGGCAAATGGCAAATAATGTAAATGTGAGGGAGATGGGTTTGTGATGGGTACTTGGTATGTCTTGACTTGAGCGAAGACCTCCCCGGCAGCGGCGCCAGAAATCCTTCTTGCTACGTCTTGAGCTTGCGTTGGTTTTCCTCGAAGAGGAGAGGGTGATGCAGTAAAGTGTAGCGTAAGTATTTCCCTCAGTTTTGAGAACCAAGGTATCAATCCAGCAGGAGGCTCCTCAAAAGTCCCATGCATCTACACAAACAAACTGAGAACTCGCAACCAACGCAATAAAGGGGTTGTCAACCCCTTCACGACCACTTGCTAAAGTGAGATCTAATAAAGATAGTATGATAAGATAAATATATTTTTGGTATTTTATCAGATAGATACAAAAAGTAAAGATTCAAATAAAAGTAGATTGAAAGCAAATATGATAAGAGATAGACCCGGGGGCCATAGGTTTCACTAGAGGCTTCTCTCAGGATAGCATAAGTATTACGGTGGGTGAACAGATTACTGTCGAGCAATTGATAGAAAAGCGCATAGTTATGAGATTATCTAGGCATGATCATGTATATAGGCATCACGTCGATAACAAGTAGACCGACTCCTGCCTGCATCTACTACTATTACTCCACACATCGACCGACTCCTGCCTGCATCTAAAGTATTAAGTTCATAAGGACAGAGTAACACATTAAGCAAGATGACATGATGTAGAGGGATAAACACATGCAATATGATATAAACCCCATCTTGTTATCCACGATGGCAACAATACAATACGTGTCTTGCAACCCTTTCTGTCACTGGGTAAGAACACCGCAAGATTGAACCCAAAGCTAAGCACTTCTCCCATGGCAAGAAAGACCAATCTATTAGGCCAAACCAAACTGATAATTCGAAGAGACTTGCAAAGATAACTCAATCATACATAAAAGAATTCAGAGAAGAAATATTATTCATAGATAAACTTGATCATAAACCCACAATTCATCGGATCTCGACAAACACACCACAAAAAGAGTTTACATCGAATAGATCTCCACAAGAGAGGGGGAGAACATTGTATTGAGATCCAAAAAGAGAGAAGAAGCCATCTAGCTAATAACTATGGACCCGTAGGTCTGTGGTAAACTACTCTCAACTCATCGGAGGGGCAAGGATGTTGATTTAGAGGCCCTCCATGGTTGATTCCCCCTCAGGCAGAGTGCCGGCGAAGGCTCCAAGATGGGGTCTCGCGGATACAGAAGGTTACGGCGGTGGAAATTGTGTTTCGTGGTGCTCCTGGATGTTTTCGGGGTACGTAGGTATATATAAGAGGAAGAAGTACGTCGGTGGCCGCCTGAGGGGCCCACGAGACAGGGGGCGCGCGACCCCCTATCTCGTGGGGCCCTCGGAGGCTTCTTGACTTGCACTCCAAGCTCTCCCGATCACGTTTGCTCCAAAAATCACACTCCCGAAGGTTTCATTCCGTTTGGACTCCGTTTGATATTCCTTTTCTTCGAAATACTGAAATAGGCAAAAAAAAACCAGCAATATGGGTTGGGCCTCCGGTTAGTAGGTTAGTCCCAAAAATGATATAAATGTGTAAACTAAAGCCCATAAACATCCAAAAGGGGTAATATAATAGCATGGAACAATCAAAAATTATAGATACGTTGGAGATGTATCACGTTGCCATGCGTTCTGGGCGGCCTAGGCATGTCTAGTGGGTTGTGCACTCCCAAAGTAGGTGCTAGGAAGAAAATTATAACATAAGATTCTCATAAGGAGAGCGAACTATGCTCAAACATGAATTAGTAACCAAGTGTTTGATTAGCGGTACAGGAAATGCACATGGCCAATGGGCGTGAGTTTTGGCCGAGCATGATCATATACTAAGAAGAATGTCTGCACAAATTTTTAGGGAAATCAAGAATATATAAATAACACTTCCTTCAAAAAGTGCTGCTTTGAACAGAATAGGAAAAAGAATATTGTTGAGTTATTTTTGAACTAGGCAAGGAAGGTTTTTGACATATTTGATGAAGATATGATCCAAACAATTTATGAGAATTTTTTGGAAATTTTTGGAATAGCAGAAATATAGGTTGCTTCACAACCTAGGGCAAAAATTGACACATGGACATGACACATAGGCAAAACTGATGAGATGGCGCCTAGTCATCACAACCCACCACAATCTACAAGGTTATGACCATCTATATTGGTCGTTAACAACTAGAAATAAGGCAGTGGACCAGCACTGTTTGCTTTATGACCATTTCGTGTAAGGAAATTACGACCTTTCTGACAAAAATGATCGCAATGGTTTAGGGTTTGGAGCCCCCCGAACAGCTTTTGACCAATTGGTCTCAAATGGTCATAGATCTATGACCAATTCTTCCAGGGTCACTGACAGAAGGTCACTAGTTGACATATTTCTTATAGTGCTACTTGTCACGGACGTGATGCCTATATACATGATCATGCCTAGATATTCTCATAATTATGCACTTTTCTATCAATTGCTCGACAGTAATTTGTTCACCAGCCGTTATGCTATCTTGAGAGAAGCCACTAGTGAAACCTATGGCTCCCGAGTCTATTTTCCATCATATAAGTTTCCGATCTACTTTATTTTGCAATCTTTACTTTCTAATCTATATCATAAAAATACCAAAAATATTTATCTTATCTTATTATCTCTATCAAATCTCACTTTCGCAAGTGGCCGTGAAGGGATTGACAACCCCTTTATCGTGTTGGTTGCGAGGTTCTTGTTTGTTTGTGTAGGTACGAGGGACTTGCGTGTAGCCTCCTAGTGGATAGATACCTTGGTTCTCAAAACTGGGGAAATACTTACGCTACTTTGCTGCATCACCCTTTCCTCTTCAAGGGAAAACCAACGCACTGCTCAAGAGGTAGCATGGTGCACATCCAAAGTACTACTAGTCCAAACTAGATCAAGTTTGGATTAGTAGTATACTTTTGACATGCACAACATATTGCCTCCACTTGAACCTACTCCACCTTCATTTGACACACTGTTATGGACATAATGATATAAACCACATAATTGGTATTGTACCAAAATTTGTATAACGGCGTATAAATACACTCAAAATAAAAAAACAAAAAAGAGAATACTAGTAGAGATGGATAGTAAACACGCTGCTACTAGCTAGATTAGCAGCAGCGCGGGAGAGAAGAAACACTGCGGCTATGTGTCTTAGCAGTAGCGCGTGTCGCACGCGCTACTGTTAAGTAATAGCTGTAGCACCTTATTAGTAGCGCGGTGACCCGCGCTACTAGTGGACATTAAATCCGCGCTACTATTAGGGTTTCCCTAGTAGTGCTAGTTCATGATAGCTAAGTTTTCTGAAGGCTTATTCACGAAAATATCTGTTGGCCAAGTTTCTTTTTTTCCTAGCAACTTAGTCATATAAAACGATGAGTGCAAAATTTTCACTTTTTTGATTTTCTTTAATTATTTATGGTCAACCCTAACCCTTGAAACCCTCTCAAAACCCTCACCCTTTCAGTACGTTGGATAACTATGCATGGACGGTTTGCATCAGGTGCTAGGGTTATGCATGGTCGATCCGCGAGTGGCTGGTTCTGCGACCTGATTGGATGGATTCGGTGGGGTGCTCCATGGCTGGTTGTGCGATCTGATTGGCTGGCTGGCTTGGAGAAGTGAGTGGCCCACCTAGTAGCGATAGAGGAGGGACACGCGATGGTGTCCATTGGATTTTACTTAAATCGGTCGGACGAGAATCAACCATACTACGACACCAGCTCACATCAGCTGATATTGGTGACCTTAGTGGGACCCTTGTGTTAGCTAACGTCAGCTGATGTCGGTGATCAACGGCTTGCCGGAAAGACCGCGACGCAGGCACAACGAGGCTATAGTGGTCTTGAGGAGTTGCACGTTCAATGCACTATCTCACTGCACAGTGATGGGATGCAATACGACGGCCAAGGGTCCTCGAAGCTATGTGGGCGATGACTTTAGGCAACGTCGAACGATGCTCGGTGACAGACTGCTATGGTGCTCAAGAGGATGCAGAGGAAAGGGCTAAATGATCCTAGGCTAACCATACACATGATAGGGTGCTCGGAGGAGGTGTAGGACGGCCGTGGCCATCGAATGCGTAGACACGGACCTGGTGTACATCCACATGAGATGCACTCTATCCTACAACAGCTAGATCCGCTGACCGAGGAACGCCTTCAGTGGGTCCATCCCGTTAACTCCATCCCTCACGATGCCCACCAAGACATCGATGAGAATTCCTACGTCCACCTTCTCCTCCTTGGCTTCCTTGAGAGATGGCGGAGCAGCAACTCTCGCTCCCGAGTACCAGGGAAGTCCAGTCGAAGAACCCGCATTCGGGACATCCTTCTAGTAAAACCAACTATCCTGCCAGCCCTTGATGGAATCTGGAAATATCATCTTGGGGAAGGCACTCTGCCCCTGAGCTGTATACCTACTCCACCACACTACTGGGTTACATAGCTCTTCGCCCCATCCGACGAGTCTTTCTTCATGGTCATCGACCACCAAGAATATGTGCTTAAACATACCCCAGTGTGGGTAGCAACTAATGAAGTTCTCGCAAAGCGAGACGAATGTTGACAAATAGACTACGACGTTTGGTGGAAGATGATGGAGCTGCGGCCCAAAGAAATCTAGAAAAGCATGGAAATAGGGGTGGGGCGGCATGGAGAAACCTCGCTCAATGTGAGTGATGAGGAGGACGCGCTTGTCTGCGTGTGGAGCAGGCTCGATCTCGTCCGCCTCCAACCGTCATACGAAATCAGCCCTCAGGGGCAAGCTCTAGCAGTCGCTTCTTCGTGACGCGCGACGAGATCCAGTCCCCCTGGGCTTGACCCACCGGTGGGACGGCGCTTGACATTGAGCCCTTCCCCGTCTTCTTTGCCATCTCGAGCTTCGCTGTCGTGCCTTTCCCCATTCTTTCAGAGTGGTTTGGAGCGCGGAATGGAGGTGGAAAAGACGAGGAGCAACACAGTGAGCAGGGTGAAAAGGGGATCTGCTCCCTTTACCTTAGCTAACCCGCTTACCGCGGGTAAATCCGCGTCACGGATCTCGAGCTATTGATTCCTAGATCTAACGACGCCCGTTGCAATAATCGCCCAGAGGAAACGGCCTGTGTGGAGGATTTCTGGGGCGGAAATCGTGGCATTGTGTCCCACTTTCCCCACTAGCCGCGGCATAACCACTTCCACACGCACACAAAAGTACTCAAACCGCGAGATTTCCGCTGTGAGTCAACCCGATTCATTGCCTCTGATTCCTTTCCTCAGGAACACTCGTTGGTCCGTCGAATGCCCTCCGAGGGTCACCCTGCACACGGAAACGTAATCAAAACCGACTGAAGTCATCCTCAGGATTGCAATGGGATGAGCTCAGCTCTCCTGTACGGATTAACTTGACCCTTTTTCTAAGCTCCAAGGCGCGAGTCTCATAAACTTGGACTAAGAGATGACCTGTGCTGGTGTTCCCCTGGGAAATGAGCGGCATCTCTCTAGGGAGTCAGCACACGCGTCGACACCGACACTCGGGTTTCGTGTCATGTCGACATTCAGACCACTAGTCAATTTCTCCCTAGAGACATACGAATGCTGCCAAACTTCGCCTAGTAATCAACACGGCCCGATCAGTTGGGAACTCCTAGTCGACAACCCGCTATGGTTTTGCTCGGATCACTGTATCACTTGGCGACAAATTCTGAGTGCTCCCGAAGCACTCGGACCGAGTCAAGAGTTCATCCAATTCGTCCTACGAAACCTCAACTGATTCGGGCGCTAATGATAGGGTCACCTACTAAGGGTAGGGCCATGGACCTGACATTCAGGGCCCACCTAGAGCCCCATACGAACAATGAAGGGGTTCCTGGACCACTGGTGCATTCGGATGCACACTACTGGATATCCACTCAGATATTATCCATCCACTCGGATGGTGCTAGCTCACTCACAAGTTCCACCTCCAGTCGACCTCGCCAACAGCACTCTGACATAGGAAGCGGAGAGGCGGAGAGGGAGCTGCAATGTTCGAGAGGCTTAACGCTGGAGTTCAAGCGTAGTAATAGCGGCAGTTACCAGTAACGCCCGTAGTTACTCCCCCTCTTATCTCCCCTTGTAATGTAGCATTAATGAGGGCTGGTGCACTCTATATAAGCCCCCCTCCGGCTCCATAACAAGGGTTGGCAATCCATTGTAATCAGACACCCCTAGAGAAAAATACAACCTCCGAGCACCAAGACGTAGGGCTTTTACCTCTTTGAGTGGGGCCCGGACTCGTAAATCCGAGTGTCACACCTGTGTCGTAGCTAGATTCCGCCCCTGTTCGTACCTCTAGTACTAACTGTCAGTCCCATTACCTCGACAGCTGCCATGGCAGATATTTTTTGGCCCAGAAAAAAATGCTTAGCAGCATGTAGGAAGAAGGGAGTGTGGCCAATGTCTTCACCACTTAGCAGCGTGCAAGACAGACAACAAATACAACTAGAGTTGTAGACATTTAGTAGAGAATATAAGAATACATGCCACTATAGTGAAGTGCTTAGTAGCATCCGCGTGGAGAACGCTGCTAGTTTGCTAGTCTCTAGCCGCGGGTGGTGCGCACGCTGGTACCGGTTTGCTACCAGCGGCGTCGCACTAGCGGTGTCTTGTCCAAACGCTGCTTGAGGGCAATGTTGGATGCCGCTAATTAGGGGTTTCCCAACTAGTGTATGGAAGATAGGAGTCACCAATGAAGATTGCACTCAACAACATGGAGAAAATAACTAAAATAAACTTCATAAAATATGTTTCCTCTTAATTGCCTTCTCATTAATCATGAAAACCCAGTGGGGACCTAAGATTCACTTTTAACTCTCACATGGCGAGCATGCGCGGCGGGGGCACAAACATGTCAATGACAATATTGATGGTCTTCAACTGGTAGCGGATACATGAATAACCTCTGCACATGGTGGCACAACAACTACGCTTGGTGTTGCTTAGAAGACCCCGTCGACGCCAGGCAACAC